>QVRM01006634.1:0-188531 GCA_003439945.1 Dermanyssus gallinae
CGCATGACCTGCCTGTCCGCCCCTGCACCGACCATCGAAGGGGCTAATGAGTCGGTTACAGTTGGCTCCCAAACAAGCTTGCGGTCACGCTCAATGAGGGTTAGAGTAAGACCGTCAGGCCCGGAGGTTCTGGTATACACGAAAAGCTAGCAGACCTCAATGCTCGACTGAAAGTGTCATTTAGAGCCGAGTGGCGTGCTCTTCGGCCTGCGCTTAAGGCGCATGAAAGGACATGATGAGCCAACGCGTCCACTGTGCTAATGCGTGTCGTCTCGTCATCCAAAAGAGTCCCTTTCGTGGACAGAGTAGGGCATGCAACCAAGCTCCAGCCCTTGACTACTTACGGCTCGAAGCCTGGCTTTATCAGCCAAGGTGGGTGCTCTATCGATCAGGCTTGCTAATCACTTTCTTGCAAGGGGGCTGTCCAACTGCTGTGCTTATTCCTTGCAACGGGAGGGGAGTCGAATAAAGACGACAATCTGTCGGTCAACTCTTGTAGTTCTACGCTATAATAAGCTTTCCGCCCATCGTTATCCAATGATGCCCTAGCCCTCTTCGCAGCCTGAGTCAATGATGACACGATTGCGGGTCCTGCCATCATGGCCGCGTCCGGCATACCTAAGCCGCCTAGAGAAACCGGAAGCATTACCTGATCCCTTACCACAGCGGTAAGCTGAATATTAAGTATCTCCTCTAAAGTGTCTAAGATCATTAAAATGCTGTAAAAGTTCAGGCGATGAGGATAAATTGCAACCTCTAACTAGGTGTGTGTAAACTTCGTGGCTGAAAAGCAAGATCTAAGGAGAAACAGGGCCACAGTGGGGTCTCAATTGGGGTAGTCTGCCTGTGGCAAACTACAGTTTGTCTTTCCGTGCACCTAGTGCTTTTGCAATCCCATCCGGCACAAGGGCACACCTAGCAGCTCCAAATCAGCCTTGTCAACAATGCGGCAGCCAGGGAAGTAGGCTAATGAGGCCCGTTAAATCTAATGATTCAATTTCGTTATGGGCTGTAACATATGCTTCACGTTTGCCGGGTTTAGAGTCAGGCCACTAATGACACCAAAGTCAATGACCTTTCGAATATCATATAGTACTGTCGGGAGGTCTCCGCCCAAAACGCCGTCATACAGGTACCAGGCATTGAGGGGCGATCGCAGTGCATCCGCCATTTTCTTGATACATAGAGAGAAAAGTGGAGGACCCTGGGAATCGCCCTGCTGAAGACCTGTTTGCGATAGCATAGTGTTATGGGGCATAACTAGATGTGATGACTGACCGCACGCCAGATTCGTCTGGTGAAACAGTAAGGGTACTCACGATTTGACGGATCGGTTTAGATGGTCTCTTTGAACGCTATTTAAAAGCGTTTCGGAAATCCAGTTTGACCATCACCGTCGGCACTTTGCGCGACTGCAGAAATGCCCGGGCACTGTGTACTGCTATCTCTGTACCACCAGGGCTGGCGTTTGCCAAGAGCTGCTAAAACAGTGTCATTATTATCTGACAGCCGATTTTGGCGCTAATCGGCGAACGACTGAGGAACAGGCGGGTCGGCCGTTAACGATCATCTTTCTTCTTTAGTGCAAACATCCTTGCTCCGAAGATAAATGGCATAAAACAGGATGGGGGCGAGCTCCATCTTAGCACATCAACTACTTTGGCAATGGCGTCAGCTAGTCGCTCAGCCCAGTGCACCAGACAACAGGTCTCTTGTAGTAGGCGGGGGTCTCATAAAATCCAACCGGCAGCCTAAACTCCGACTGAAGACTTTCATAGCGTTCAGTATCTCGTCGCGCGAGGTTGAAGATGGCAGTGTGACCGCGGGGGCGTGGGGCGGTGATCATATCCGAGGGGCATGTGGGTGTTTGGAGCGGAGTGCTTTCGTATTTTCGTTCTTTGACGCTAGAGTATCATCGGAGCTTACCAATCTAGCTACACCGGAGATATCGGCTTCCGACAGTTGACATTCACCCGTCTGGGGAGGTCGTCGTCGAGATAGGCCTTTAGATGCTGATCCTCGTGCGCTATGTCCTTGAGCCTTTTACCCGCTGAAAATTCGCGTAAGTTCTTCTTGATTAAAACGACAGGGACCGAGCATCCTTATCAAATCGAGGGTAGCCGCAGCACCGGAGCGAAGAAGAACAAAATGTACCAGGCGTAAAAGTCGTTGTCCTTGGCAACGTTTGAAAAAACGTGGTAAGTTCCTCCGCAACAGTAGGCTCACGGCATTTGGGTAAAATGCGTAGCAGTTTGGCTTGGCGCATGTTTGCCTGAATGTCGACGAGTAGAGTGTCCATATCAATTTCTTCCGTCAGAGCCCGAAGGGATGTGGACAGCCTGTTGGCGGCCGGTCAGCCTGTCTGGCCGATGTATGTCTGGCAAGACCCCCTTTTCGTGAAGACACCTTTGCAAACTAGACATGTAGCTTCGTTGGAAGTTATCCAAAACTAGAGACGCAGCGCGGCCTCAGTTCCGTGTAGGTTATTATTTAGCATTATGATTGAAAAGGTTTGAGCTTCTCTGCGTGTGGAAGGAGAGAGCCAATAGAGGTTTCAGGGCTTCTGCAATCGTTTTCAAAGTTGCTGCCAGATCAGGACTGATACCCTCTAACACCCGAGCGACCGTCTGTTAAGGCGCCCCCTAACATCTCTGCGAGACGGTCTTGCGGGTGTTTCTTTTTGTGGTGTGTCTTGCAGTATACCGCGGTCGAGCGTGACGACTCCCTATATGTGTTGGTTTGCTTCTGCTTGGGCTTTGGTAGCGGTTGTGGGTTAGGAAGGAGCAGCTGCGGTGAGGAGCTTTCTTGTGTGGTAGAAATGCCCCTAAGAACTGCAGCGTACGAAGCCTTATCTTTGATGGAACCTCCGGGTTGTACGTCTTTCACGACGGTGGCTGTGACATCAGGAGCCTCGGTAATCGATGCAGACGGATGCGATGCCTTAACTTGTTGTAGAACTCTAGCCTCCATGATGATCCTGTTCCGCTCGCGGAGGTAAGCCACACGCGGACAGGAAGGCGATCCGGCCACGTAGGGGCCACTACAGTTAACACACCTCAACTGTTTTGTGCAACTTGAAGCCCGGTGATCTCCACCTCCATATTTTTTGCAGGCCTTGCGAAAAGTGCACCTGTCGCTAGATGTCCCACTCGTTGACAATTGTTAGCACAACTTCGGTTGATCGGGCTCAAGAACGACGGAGTGAGTTTTGTATCCCAGAAAGACAGACACAGGCGGTTGTCGGTCAAAGGTCAGGATCACCTTGCTGAGTGGGGTCTTGCCAGCGTGAGCTGTCCGGAATTAAACGTCGAACGTGCACCACACCATAATCTGCTAGTTCTTGGCATATCTCGTCGTCTGTAAACGCCACATCGACGCCTTGAATCCTCGCCTTGAATGAAGTTAGTGCTGGGCAGGTTACCGTGAGAGGTATTGACCCTATTGCAGAGAGCTGCGTTAGTTTCCTAGCCGCATCCTTTGTTTTGACCCATACAGAAATAGCGGCCTTATTGCTTGATATCTTGCAGTCAGGACAATTAGAGTAAATAGCCTTGCATAATTGCAATAATGTACCGTCAGCGAAATCCTTAGAAGCTGAATCCTCTGTGGTGTTTTTCCGTATGACCACTTAAAAGGCGTTGAATTGACCGCTAGATGCCTCCATTCTCAGCTTGTCCAACTGACGTTGCTCACGAGACATAAGCTTCTGTTCACGCTTGGACACCACTAGTGTAAACGATTCGTCGCGTTCATCTGATTCTACAGAGGAACCTTTTCTTCGCTTACACCCTGCTGTTACACCTCCGTCTGAGATTTCCGAAGTTCCGGCACCTATGGTTGGACCAACTTGTGATACACCAGGCGATGCGCCGCAAGGCCTCTTCTCAGCCGGCTTCGAGACATCAGCTTGGGCAGCGATTGGTGTCTCTTTGGCGATTGCGCTCCTAAGTCTGGATATATCCAAACTACCAGGCGGCTTACTGCCGCTGGACTCGACCGGCATCGTCCTAGCTGTTTAATGCCTTGGAACGAATAAACGCAAAAAAAACACAAACAAGTTGCCACTCTTGGGAGTTGAACCGTAGCCCAACAACTGGCAGTCGATGACGCTACCACTAGGCTACGACGACTGCACAGGCTTCTCTGCTTCTAAGCCGTAGTGACCCCCGCCCGCAAGTTAGGCACAAGCTTACGGCTACCGATTACGTTAGCAAATCGAACACAGTTGTCAGAGAGCCCTGGAGGAGTCAGAACCCCCTGAAAAGTAACCAGAGTGCCTCCAGGCGTATGGTGTGCACTCTTCGAACACTCACTATGGAAATTCTAGATGATGCAATTATCACTAGGAAAATCACAGTCAAGTCTCTCGTAATAGTTGATTTTACGGAAGCCAATACGAAACACGACCGAACTCCACCGCATTAAAATGGTGAAAAAAAATTATATATACATATCTATATATATATACATATATATATATATATATATATATATATATATTATATATATATATATATAATACATGCTTTAGATATTTATTAATCAATTTATATTACAATCCTGTGTAAGTGAACGTGTTAACTTTCAGCCTATAACAGCCCTGGTGTGCACCATTCGGCAAGCGACCCCAAAACTGAGATCGCGTTGCCCCGCTGGACGTCAATGGAAAGTCTTTGGCGCAAAAATTGTGCGGCTCTCTTGTCCCCAGTAGTTATCTTTAATCGTTCGCCCAATTTAGTAAGTATTCTTTCAGTCAAGAGGCCCGGTGGTCCCAAGGTTTCGAAGGCCACTGGGCTGAAGTTATGGGCTCTTGCCAGTTCGGCATATTTGTTCATCTTGTTCGTTTCTGCTTGGGTCGCGGCGTGACCAGCTCTAAGTGAACCGCAACCGACCATTGAGGGTGAAAGTGAGTCGGTTACGGTGGCATCCCATATGAGGGTACGGCCTCGTTCAAAGGGGATGAGAGTCATCCCATCGGGACGCTTGCCGTCGTTTCTGGTTAGTCCAGTTGGTTCCAGCGTACTTGGGTAGCCTGCCGTCCTCAAGGCCCTTGCTATTGTGTCGTTGATAGCCGCGTGACGTGGTCGACGACCTTCACTGAGGGCGCAGGATAGAGCGTGGTGAGCTCTAATGCCCACTGGCTCCCCGCATCGGCATATGTGAGGGTGAACGAGCGGCGTACCAAGTCGAAGGCCAACGCATATTCTTGTAGTGGCATCATCCAGTAAGGTTCCTAACGATGCACTGGGTAGGGCGTGTAGCCAATCGCTTGCATGTTTTGCGGAGGTTGCCCTAAGCCGAGCCCTAGTAGAGTCACTGTCAGCTTGATCAATAAGTAAACAAGCATGTTGATCGGCTAGCATGGCCGACCACTCACTCTGAGATGCGACGTTATTTGGTGAAGTTCCAAGAACCTCAACCAAATTACTCGTGACTCGATCTCGCATGGAGGTAAATTCGAGCTGGCCGGCTTCGTCAAGAAGTTCGCAGACCTTGCCGGAAACCTGGTGGGTGGCAGCAACTATCGCAGGGAGTGCTAATACTGTCGGGTCTGGTAAGCCAAGCCCCCCCTTGGCTATTGGCAAGAACATCTGTCGTTTGGCTGTATCGTCCAGTTTGATGTTAAGCAGATTGGTTATTGTATTGGCTGTAAGATCATTGAAGCGTCGTAGCTCGTCCGTTTCGCCGGTAAGTTCGATACCCCTCAGAATATGAGTTAGGCGTGTGGCTGAGTAAGAGCACCTTAGCAGATAAAGACCGCTATGGTAACCTATCAAAGGAAGGCGCTCCGAAGCGGTATTCAGTTTTTCCAACCACTTCTGCAACACGGGGGCGACACCTTCCTGAAGTAGGGGTACCCCTAGGAGCTCTACTTCGTTTGCGCTGAGTATCTTGCAGCCCGGTAGCAAGTGCGTGATCTCAGAGGTTGTTGAATCTGCATCAGGATTCCATACGAACAGTTCGCATTTCGAGGGATTCAGGGCTAAGCCGCTTACGTTCTCGAAATCGATAATCTTCTGTATGTCACTAGCGATTGTAGAGGCGTTGCCTGCCAGTACGCCATCGTCCAAGTACCACATGTTAAGCGGGCTTTCGAGCGATTTGATCAGGTCGTTAACTGCCAGGCAAAATAAAGGTGGACCCAGAGGGTCTCCTTGTTGTATACCTGTCTCGGACGATAGTATTAGGTCAGACGTTACAAGGCAAGTTGGACGTCTATATGAGGACTCGACATAATGGTACATGTCTGGGGTTGAGTCCTTCACTGTCCTTAGCAAATGGTCTCTTCTTATCGTATTAAAAGCATTTGAAAAATCCAACTTGAGCAAGTACGTAGGGCAAGTCCTGGAGGCCAGGAAAGAGCGAGTTGTATGAACTGCTGTTTCCACTCCGGCTTTGACCGAGAACCCCAGTTGTCGGTCGTCTATTAGGTGTGCGAGCTGTCCTGTGTTATCTCTTATGCTGACCTTCGAAGCAATCCTGCGCAGGCATGATGAGCATGCTATCGGTCGGATAGAGCCGCACTTCTTTTTCAATGCAAATAATTTAGCGCCGAAAATGATTGGTAAAAGTTCCGCTGGTGGTTGCCCGAAGCGCAATATGTCAACAACTTTGGCGATAGATATTGCCAATTTATTGGCTGTTTCTCCGAGGTTTGGGGACAGCAAGTCGGCTAGTAGTCTTGGACGGATAAAGTCTAATCCTGCTGAGGAACTTCTGGGAAAAGATTGAACAGCAGCAAAAATGTCTTCCTTGCTTGTGGATCCAGAATCTGTTGATGGTGGCTCAGGCCATATAGGCTCTGCTGGTGCAGGCGGGTGTTTCGCTCTTAGTGCGTTGGCGGTATCTTCGCCAGATGAAAACGTGTCTGTAGAGATTAGGATTCTAGCAGCATTGGTGCCGTCTCCTTCAGATAACTTGGTTAAGACTCTTCTAGCAACATCAGAGTCAGCGTGGGTTCGCGCGTTTCTTTGAGCGGTTCTGTGGGTCGTCAGGTTATGCAACCTGGTGCCGCACTCGTAATCCCGGAGATTCTTCCTTATGATTTGCGCTAATGATTGGTTGATATTTCTATTGGCTGGGAGGCGGAGTATGACCGGTACGAAGGAAAATAAGGCCAACCAAGCGTGGAAACTGTTCTGAGTGTGCACATCATCGAGCACCTTAGTGAGGGTCAAGGCTAAGATATGCCTAATGGATTTTGGCGTGATACGTACTAACTTAAAAGTTTTACTAATGTCTTAAAGCTTGACTAGGATGTCTTTAACTGAAGGATCGGCGGGGTGACTCGTGTCAATATTGGGAGACGGTGCTATATCTGTCGGGTGTTTTGCTCTAGTGTGTCGTAGTAAGCCACGCCTGGTGTATAGTAGGCCACACACCGGGCAGGGAACTTTCAGGCTAGGTTCGGCGTCTACGATGTTAGGTTGTACCAGCAGTCTCGTCGTTATTGTTGGGGTTGAAGAGCTCCCGGATGGCAGGTAGGCGTGGTCTTCCATTATGACGAGGTGTGTTTAAGCTTCTCAACAAGTGGAAGTAACGCAAGTAGGGGCTGAAGAACTTCAGTAATAGTTTCGATCGCCTTAGCTAGCTCTGGGCTGATTACTGAAAGAAGGCCAGACAGTGACGACAGGTTGGTGAGCGTCTTGTGGGCCTTGGCATTGACCCGGCGCCGTGGTAAATTAACACGAGACCTTCTAAACGATCCAGCTCGTTGTTGCCGCGGCATTCGTTTCTTTTTCGGCGGGTTCCTGGGCCTAGGCAAAATTATTGAAGGGTTTCCGTCTTCAGAGGTAGTTATACCTCTAACCGCAGCGGCATATGTTTTTTGGCCAATAGCGATATCGGCCAGTATAGGCGCTTGTTTGCAAGCTTCTTCTATAGTTGCTGCGGGGTGATTTACTTTCACCTGCTGGAGTGTACGGGCCTCACTGATGAGTCTACTCTTCTCTCTAAGGAAGAAAAGTCTCGGGCATGAAGACGCTCCAGCAGGATGTGGTCCACGGCAATTAACACACCGAGGTGTGTTTTGACATGAAGCGGCTATATGCCCTTCGGTTCCACATCTACGACAGATTTTTTGTAGGCTACACTGACTTGCTATATGACCGGGTCGGAGGCATTTAAAGCAGACCATCGGTTGATCCGGTTCGAGCACTACGGCGTGCGACTTATAACCCAGAAATATAGAGATCGGTGGTTGCCGGTCAAATGTAAGTATCACCCGGTCTAAGGGCTTCCGTACATCGCCCCGAGTGGCGTGCAGGCGACGAACTTGAGTCACTCCTAAGTCTTTTAATTCCTCTAGGATTTCTGCCTCTGTGAAGGCGATGCTAACACCTTGAATTCTTGCCTTGAATGAAGCTATAGCTGGGCATGAGGCCTTTACTTGTATCCCGTTTAGTTGCTTGATGTTCAACAGAGAAGTTGCTGACTCCATGTTAGAAGTCCAAACGGCGATACTTGACCTGTCACCTGAAATTCTACTTCCTGGGGACAATGTGTGAATTGCCTTAAATAAAGTTAGCAGTGACCCTTCTTCAAAGTTAACGGGCGTATTATCTTCGGTGGGTTGTCTGCGAAAGACGACTTTGAGAGTGCCTATGGTACCTGCTTTAAGATCATCTCTAAGCTTGTCCAACTGCTTCAGTTCACGCGCCGCCAAGCGCTTCTCTTTACGGGACGTGTGAACTGTGAATCCACCATTATCATCGTCCCTGTTAACCGCTTCGTCTTGAACAACTTGTTCTATAGTCTCAGGTAACGTCTTCCTCCTCTTTACGCCTAAAGGCGTGTTATTTTCCATCGTCGGGGTAGCGTTTTCACAAACGGGGTTTTCATGGGCGGCCTTCAGGTTATCTGATGGTAACACTACAGCGTTGGGCGCTGTTCCACTGAGCACTGTACTGCTCGTTGATTCATTTCCAGGTGTTGCATCTTTGCGCAGTCTAGTGATGTCCAGAGAGCGCGGAGCAACAATTGGAGGTGGTTGTGGCCCGGGGGCCATGACGTTCTTCGGTATCGACTGTATAAAGAACTGTCGCACTCAGAAGAAAAAAAAAAACGGGAAAAAAAATTGTTCACACGACCGGGTTTCGAACTCGGTCCCTCCACTCCGTAGTCAGTGGCCCTGTTGCATACGCCACGCACTGCGCTTGAAGTGTTAGTCGTCGATAACCAACTAGCGGCTACCGTTTGTAGTATGATGTAAACAAACAGTCGTAAAATGTAAACAATCACGCTGTCGAACGAAAGTTTTGAACACACTCGAGAGGCGGACTGGCCTGGACGGGTATGGATATATATATATATATATATATATATATATATATATATGATAGTCTTGGTGGGTGTCTAGCTCAGGGAATTTGAGGTCTTTGAGCTGCGGCAATGCTGCAGACCCATACAACCCGCAGTGTCCAGGTAGTGAACGGTCTAAACTTAATAAAATGCCCTCTCTGTTGTAATCACAGATACATATTCTTTATTTTATTTGCAAACAACTTTGTGATGTGGTTTTAAGGCACACCCCTCATCAGTATGGCCTATCCTTTTGTAATAAGCAAAGAAGGTATATTGTTAGGTTCCAGTGTTCTGAGATGATCCGATCATTTGCCAATGATCAAATTATTTGTCCGAAGCAAACAGAGTTGCTTGAGTACTGTACGGAGCAATCCTTTGCCGAAACTGAGAATACAGGAATCTCTTCAAAATAAGTGAAAAAAAGCACGTTAGAAAATAAACATAACATATAATTAATGCGTCTGTTGCGTTAATAAAGTGTCGATTACTGCAAACGTGCTTCATTTGGTTACAAGTACATTTACGTTACGAATTATGAAAGAGAAAGAGAGGACAGTATTAGTTAGCTTAATATGTTTTTAGAATAAAAACCAAGAAATTCCTTTTTGCTATGCTCCCCGAGAAGCTGAATATGTTTTTCCAACCACTGTTTCAGGTATCTGACAGCAGCCTTTGTCTCTTCATTGCTGAAAAGGGCTTCGAGGCTACTGTACAGGTATCTTAACACGGCGTGACCACAAGTCCGAAGTAAAGAGAAATGTTTCAATAAGTTTGAACCTCAATTCAGCCAGTTTTTTTAGAGGACTAACTGGAAAATGTGGTTGCACACGCGGTCACCACAACGGGGAAGCTCCCTGCAAGAGTGGGCCGGTAGTGTGGGCTCTTAACCCACTAAAAACCAGTCGTGTCCCCGTCCCCCAACCTGACTGGGAACTGCTTGCGCACCTCATCAAACAGTCAGGGGGGCGAGTCTACTACTCCTGGCGGGTGTGTTCCCTGAGAGTCACGGCGAGGGGGGACGCCGTAGGTGGTTGGCACTCGTCTTCTACTGTAAAATGGCTCTAAAGACGTCAGCTATGGTGTTTCAGTTTTAAAGCGATTCCGTCATTTTTTGCAGATGTCATGTAAGTTAAAAGCCAGTGTATTCATTAGATGCAGTAGGGGTGCACGCTGCTCCGCCCATGGTGGATAGACCTCAGTGCTGAGTGATCTAGGGTGTCAACCGGTCCATCGCCGCAGTATATGCATTTGAGACTAAGAGCCGTCCCCGATCCTGAACAGGTAGGACTGAAAGTCGCCATGGCCTGTCAGGTCGTATAAAAGGTGAGTTCGCTTCCCGGGCGGTTCAGCCAGCCTCTGATGTTGGGTATTACGGCGCACAGACTGGAGCCCCACTCTCTTGTTAACAAGCGCAATCTCCTGGTCTTCTAGCGGAGGTGAAAGGCGGGGCAGTTCCTCCGTCCTACCAGGAGTATGGCCTCGCTCTTAGCAGGGGCGAGGGCGAGTCCCGCCGCTTGCATCCAGCGGGCGACGTCGTTAAGTGCTTCGTTTGCATGGCTCTGTAGCAGGTCTGGTGTCCGGGCCTGGACGGTGAGGACGAGGTCGTCGGCATAGGCTAAGAGGGTGACCCCGAGGGGAGGGTCCCTTAGCCGCAGCACATCGTCGTACGTTACGTCCCATAGCAGGGGCCAAGTATGGAGCCCTGTGGCACCCCTGCAGTCATATTAAAATTAGTGCCGTGGGACTGTATTGTCCGGTCTTTTAGGTAGTTTGATATGATTCGGCGTAGGTAAAAAGGAACGTTCTTTCTGTGGATTCTCCAGGATGACTCTCCATGGTATGCTGTTAAAAGTGTTTCGGACGTCGAGTAAAATAGCGAGGTAGAGGTCCCGTCTCTTCGGCGGGGACTCGTGGAGGAGTTCGGCCTGCGTCTGGATTTGCTTTATGGCGCCGATTGTTGAGTGACCTTTGCGGAACCCGTGCTGGGCGTCTGATTCAGCCAGTTGTGCCAATGCTAACCGCGAAAACTGCGTAGGAGCATTGTCCTGGTGAAACAGGGCTACCTTATTTTGCAACACTGGTCGTTTAGTTGTAGCGGCAAGCGATACAAAAGCTCTGCGTTCTCCTGTGATCGTTTTACCGATCTCAAGAGAGTTGGCTAAATGCGGAAACACGCGCGTAAAGTTGTTTGTGGGCAAACTTTGCTGATGAGTGTTTTCATCTTTAAGCTCCAGTGCAGGGTGGAATGCACACTATTCAAACGTTTTCTGAACGCGGAACATCATTAGTGCTCATGCAAACCTTTTAAACTTTGTAAGCTTGTTAGAAACAGTAGCAACATTTGGCGCAAAGTTGCCATCAACCTCGTGGAACCGAGCTTTTACTTGGGTCGCATTCCTCGAGGGCCTGGTAAGCTCTGATCTGATAGACGAGCAAAAGATAAAAGAAGTGCGAGAAACGTTACACATGACAACGATATTGTGAGATAACGCACGGATAGAACTGCTCTTCAAGCAACGTCACGTTTTCATCAGTTTCTCCGATAATAATTGTTTCTGGGGTTGATCTGAGGTTATGATATTTTAGTTAACGATTAGTTTCTTGCATTGATTTTTTTACATTCCTTAACAAAAAGCCAGGCCATGCATTTAATTTACAGGGTCTGAGCGCGGAGTACCTGCGTAAAAATAGAGGTCTGTCAATGCTAGTAACTCCAATACCAGTAATTGACTAGTTTGCTTTTCCAGCAAAGCTCGGTATCTGAAGAGAGGCATTTCTACGTAGTTTTAACAATAAATTGATAGAGCTGAATATATATTTTCTCACTAAGTTGATTTATTACTCACCACGAGTATGATGTTAATTTCGTTGCAATCTCACAATCGGTTTATACAAAAAATAAAGAATTGTGAGAAAAACAGTGTTGCAACATATCAGTTGGCTAGCAAAAAAGAGAGATACTTATACTCCCGCCGCCCGCGTAGTTACGCGCGGAATTCCTGCGGGAGTGCCCGCCAGCCCGAATAGACAGGCCAGCGGCTCCCCCACCTCCCCCTATCAAGGTTCGAAATGGAGGTACCACACTACTCCTACCCGACAATTAGACGCGATCACCTCGCGATTCCGCGTTACACCCCGGAATATACTCACCCCCCCGAAGGGTAGCTCGGCCCGCTCCAAGGCAGGGGTTCCCCACCGCTGCGAAGGGCAGCAGCGGAGCCAGATGGTCCTCTCGCCTGGAGGTCTGCTTTCGTGCGGCTAACTCGCTCTCGTTGTCCCTATTAAGCTAAGGCAGCAGGCGTCCCGGTCGGTACCACCGGGTTGCTAAAGCCCGGGGCGTTGACCGATCGGCCCGGGTTCCGTGTGCAGCACACTTCCCCCGTACGTTTGAAGTAGCCTTAACAGCCCTCGAATGGGCCGCAACAAAGTGACAATATAAATTCGTTGCCACTCAATCGATATCGTATGTCTTGCCTCCCGCGCTAACAAAAGTGACCTCAGGAAAGTTACTATTGGGAGTTTGTACAGTCTGGTCAACAATCTATTTGACACGTGAAGGTCCCCGCAGCACGCGTAACTCGCGCGCCAGCGGACAAACGCCGGAAAGAGGGTCATAGTTATTCCCAGACTATTTGATGAAAAGTTGTACGCCAAAGTTCCCCATTCGCCGGGCTTAGCTTTTGCTCGTTTTTCTCATCCCACTTATAAAAAAAAATTGAAGCAACAATATTTTGAGACTATAGCACTATCGTAGAAGCATCTTTATTTTGAAATAGTGGTGAAACGCGTTTAAAAAATAAACGCCGCCGCCGACTGGCACGAAATTTAATCTGTAGCTGACGAATAAGGCTCCAAACAAAAATAATTTAGGAGACCTTGGTCAGTTTCGACCGAAGAGCAAGTAGTGCTGTGAAACGCTCTTTCCGCTAAGGGTACGGCGTGCATCGAACGCTACGACACCATGCCGATCACGTCCCAGCCACCGCACTTGCAGCGACCAACCTATGTATTACATCTTGCGATCCATTTCTCAAGCAGCATCTGGCATTGATTGTGTGTTTACGCTACGGTACCATGGACTGAAAAATATACAAGCCGAGGAGACGTCGAAATTCTTTTTAAGCTCGATCATCCTACCTTTTGCTATCAGGTTGTCACGATATTATAGTTGTCTATTAGCTGATTGCTTAACTGTCTCTTGTGTCAGCTACCGCCGCTCTAAGCGTACAACCCGCCTCTCCGTGAGGCATACCTTTAATAAAATGTGGGCCGGAAATGTTAAGATATCTAGGGTCTCTCTAACAGTCCTTGTGGCAGAATGGTTACTAACACTCAGCTGCATATTGTATTATCTATTCTCAAAAAGCATTGCTCAAAGAAAATTCAATCAACAACAGGCATCGAACCGGCAATAATCTTGACTAGTGCAGTAGCCCTAGACCGCGCCGCCACGAGATTACACGTCAGCCATGATCCAAGTGCTATACACAGCTTAAGCGACAAATGCGCCGAAAGCCAGTTATACTGTCTGCCCATCATTTTGTATATAACAGCGCGCCTATGTAAGGCGTCATAAAAGAAAACTCGGGGAATATTCCCTTAAAATAATCAAGCATCTGCCTACAGAGCCGTAGACTATGCGGTTAGACTCGCACTTCTCTCGGGAGTATATTTCGTTGATTACTATAGAATCTGGCTTTAAAATACCAGGATCAATTATCATAGATAGTTTAAAGTACTTTTCCTAGAACCTAGCTGAAATGACACCCAGTAACACGCACACGATTCTTAAATAAGGTTCTTACAAATTTTCAGAGCTTACCTGCCCGATGTCGCACATCATTTGAACCTCGTTGCTCGCTCCGCCCAACACGATCAATATCCACTCCACTACTACGCCAATTGCCCAATCCTTTACAACGTAAAATCAAGTAAATTAGCGAAATTATTAGCCAATCGCACGAAGTCAATGAACAACGACCGCTTAGACAAGAGGGAATGTGTATGTAGGCAGATCCGGTTTTGAAATCAAACGGTGCGGACGTGTTTTTTGTAGGTCTGAGTAAAATATCTTATGATCCTATTAGTAGACTTGAATAGTGAACTCTTTGTTAGAAGGCAAATTAACGAACTAATAGTAAATGGTTGAATTTGAAAATTGAACATTAGTAAGAACTTTGACGTGAAAATTTGTTGTAAAGTCACCGCTGCTGGCGCCACCAGTGCGTACGCCAGCGGCTACATAACGGTCGGACACCTATCTTGTCCAGCGTCAAATGTGCGGCTAGGTCTAAACGAAAGCTATGAAACTAGAATTGTGCTCAGCAACTCAACAACTGAAGAGGAATGTGAAACAGTGCCATAAACGTGTAGTGGCAAAGTATCTAGTGCAACATATATGGTTACAGAGCGTCCAGTATAGCTAATATAAACAGTCTAGCACAGCCTTGACACAGTGGAATATATAGTATCGCAGATTCAATAGTCGTAAAAGCGCAGGTAGGACCAGGTAAATGGCAAAACAAAAGGAGAACAACCAAGGGGTAGACCGGAGATAAACACCGGCTAGAAAGGTAGGAAAGCAAGATCAAGACCGGTTGCGAAAACAACTCTCACACGATGACAGACAAACCATCGGAACCATGGGCGAAAAGTGCGAGGCACATGCTCTTACAAAAAGTGAAATTAAACAAGACCCCAAAAAGCACCTTAAGCTACTAAAAAAACTGATATAGTCAATAGAGAATAGAGGAAGAGTCACACAGGACGCAAAGTTAGAGGATGAAGGTACCATCAAAGACCGCAAAGAAAAAGTCAAACGCTTCAATAAAAGGTTATCAGTTTCTGTAGTTTTGTGGAATTTGATAAACAAACTTAAAACAGATGTAATAGAGCAGCCTAGAGACCAGGGTGAACATGAGACATGAAAACGCAGGATGAAAACAGGAGTGCTGTGTTGCCAGGGTCAAACAGCGTTAACACGTGCTTGTCGTGACGGTGCTTTGATAAACGAGCAAGTGAGTATGTGGTATCGTCCGATATTGCACTCGCCACAATATTTACATACGCATTCGTCAATTTTATAACAATTTCCTCTTAAGCAAATAAGGTGGTGGTAGCGTAGTATAGAGACCCATTACAAATGCCATGTTGCGGGTTTGTCAGTAACGTCTCCCACTAGAATCATGGTCGCCGTAGTCTTGCTACGGATTTCCTCTGTATGTCTGCTGAATGACAGGGGGGTCACTGTTATCCCTAGATAGCAAAAGTGATTAACGAGTTCAACATTTACTCCCCCTATTTTGATGCACCGGTCATCTGCAGCGTATGATCCGCCTTTACTAAATCGTAGTATTTTAGTTTTGGCTATGTTGATTGTCAATTGGTGTTCTTGGCACCAATCTGAGACTTCCTGGAGATAAAACTGCAAGTGGTTTCGTGTTTTTGCAAGCACCACTAAATCGTCAGAATAAAATGCATGTATTGCTTTTACATTTCTGAGAGCGTCTGCTAAGCCAGCTATATACAATATAAAGAGGAATGGGCTTGCGGAGTCACCCTGGGGAACTCCAGTTTTCTGTGCTACTGGCCTGCTGACATAATGAGCCCCGTTTCTAATAAAAATTGAGTTCGCTTGCAGCATGTCACGTATTAGATTATACGTCGTTCCCTCTATAGTGGCAAAGCTTTTGCCTCACATTCGGGAGACCTGGGTTCGAGACCCAGACCGGCCACTTTTAAATTGGTTTTCATGGTTTCCAATTTAAACAACACCGGAGTGGATTAACATGGGCTCATTGAAACTAGAACCCTACCGTGTTACAAACGATTATCGAGAGATCCATCGACCTTGGGGGTAGGGGAGAGACAGCATACGTCACAGAGAAGAAGCAAACAAAGCTTCTCGTAGAGCCCTAGAAACCTGCTGCATGAAGACCGGCGACCGCAGTGGAACCTGGAGATGTGCACACAGCTCTCTGATAACGTTAACTAGTAGTCTGAAAAACGGGAGAACTGAGGGCTACTCACGCTAAGGGTGAAGATAGAAAACGGCAAAAACCCTTCGCGGACCTCCGAGGAGTTTGCGCGCATTCTAAACGGAACAAAACGGGGCAAGCGTGCGCGGGGTCACCCAGAACAAGAAAGGCGATCTTATTCTTTGGCTGGAGGAGCACTAGGAGTGCGCGGAAAACGCGACGGCAGCTTCTATTAGAGACAACACAAAGATGCCGAGATTCGACGGCCACCCGCACAGTCGCACTATGAAGGATCGACATCTTCTTGGGTGAGGTTGAGGGGACTTATTTATTCCCTTCACTTACCGAGGGGCCACGAATAAAGTTTTGTAGAGCGAGGCTATAGTAATCCTTGGTGGTCGTGCCACTGATGGTAACAAGGAACCTTCTGGCAAATAAAACTAAAACTAAGGTCCAAGTGGTGCAACCCTGAGAAGTGGTTATGAATTCCTAGCTGTTTTGAATTCTAGAGACTGAGTCACAACGCTCTACACTGCACAGAGACCGAGTTTGCGAGGAAGGTCTGCTACAGCTGTAATAGCTCGTATCACATGGCTAAGGATTGCACTGCGGAGGATCCCATATGCCACGTTTGCGGGATACATGGACATCGCGCAGACAGTATAGGGAAATACCGAGGGAAACGGGTGTCCCCAAAAGGGAAGTGCCTAAAATAAATCGCGGGAGAGTACGGAACTAAAAGAAGGAAGAAATAGGGAAACCGCACAAAGGAAAGGGCACGACGGTTGTTCGAGACCCCGAAAGCAACTGGACAGTCGCAGGAGAACCTAAACCGCTGTAGGGCTGCTCATAATATGCTCGAAGGGCATGTCAGTGGGGTGCTGGACTTTACCTGTTATCCAAGCTAAATATAGCAATCACCAGACAGGATCCGATGCAGAGGTAGACACCGCGATATTGTGGATGGGTGTCAAACAGGGTTGGCAGTTAGGGGCATTAAGTCAAGGCTAAGAATTTACCTGGGTTAAGGTAGACGGAGTGGCGGTCGTCCACAGCTGCTATTTCTCACTTAATAGGGACCGGGGGGAATTTGATGGGTTCCTAGAGAAATTCGTCGAGAGGGGACAAGATACCTGTTATGACCGGGGACTTCAGTTCCGCGAACACGGCAGGGGGGAGCTGACACACGTCAAAGATAGCGCATTTGCTACAGGAATGGATAGTCGAAGCCTACTAGTAATTCATGATGCGATTTTTTAGAAGAGACCAGACGACTTTAATAAACCTAACGCTTATGATAGAGAAATGGCGGGTCACGGATGAGAATAAAGAGACTAAGTGATCACACATACATCTGTTTTAGGCTTCGAATTCCCAATATATGAGGAAGTGCTTAAAATGTCTGAACAACATGAAGGCTGTAGCTCGCTGCCATGCTCGTCAAGCTCATTGCAACGGCAAAAAGGCCGCCGCTTACCTGAGTACTAGTAGAATAAAGAGATCTCCAAGACAAGAAAAGCATGTACTACACTTCAAAAATTACACCTAAGAACGCGGAGCTGGCTGGGTAGAAAAAAACCGAAGGCAGAACGGGCCAAAGGGGGCAGACGTAAGACAAGCCGACCTCCAACTGGCCAAGTACAATGCCGCCCGAACGATACTGCGAGGACTCACCGCTTAAAACAAAGCATGGTCGATAGATACAGTCATATATGGGGCCTACTGTATAAGAGTGTCATGATCAAGCTCCGGAGAGCTCCCTTGAAATTCCTGCCGGAAGTGCTGCTTGATACAATTTCTGCTCTCTTTTCGGCACAGCCTTGGAGGCGCAATAAGAAGTTCCCGATTGACCGGCAGGATACTCCGGAGATAACACTAGAAGAATTTAGACAGGTTGGAGAACGGCTGGCGTTTGAAAAGGTCCCTGGTCCCGACGGTACCCCCTGGGGTAGCCAAGCTATTTATTGAGCAACGGCCGAGGATCTTCCAGACTTTGACCAACATACTGCTCAGAGATGGGAGGCTTTCCAGGCTATGGAAGAAGGCACGACATGTCCTCATTCATTAATCTGGAAATAGAATAAGCTTCTCAGCATACGGGCTTATCTGCCTTCTTGACATCTTGGGGAAAATCTTGGAAATCGTTCTGGCCATTACGTTGAACGGGAAAATCAAGACCAGAGAGGTTTTTATCAGACGCGCAAAATGGTTAGGGTGTATAATCCGGAAAAAATCTACCAATGAAGGTTTTAGGGATAAAGTCCTGAAATAAGCAGACCGGAAAACTGCAACTCCCAAAACGAGAGAATTACAGGAACCCAACTTGGTCCTGATAAAGGAACTGTGTACAGTGCAACCTCATGAAACCGTGGGTATCTCTCTCTGGGGGAGCTCTAAGAAGGGCGGTCATTTCATCCCGTAAAACGAATGATTAGATGTATTGGGGCGTATATAGCCTCAACCTGTTCTCAAACTTTTAATGGGTGTGAGAGTTCTTTCTCAATTGAAGAACGCTGTTAAATAAGTGTGCTTAGTGGGCCATTTTTGGTAAGCAGAACTGGCGCTGTGGGTTGAACCAATTGTTGAGTTGAACATCACCTTACATGGTAGCGTATGTGTCCATTGTAGGCGACATCCAGACTGGCGAGCCAAAGACGATGATGGACTCGGACACGAACATTAGTAGTCTCCGTTGGCTATCTCTGGGGCAGTGCGTGTTGGGCAACAGGCGGGCAATATCATGAGCCGCCTTTTGCGCCTTCGCGTCCGCTATCCTCACATGAGGGGTTGTCCCCGGAAGAGTAGGTTCTGGCGCGCCACAACCTACCTTGTATACAACTACACAAGCTTACTCGGATCAACGTTAATTTGGCACTATTAGCGACCAGATCGGGATTGTAGTCGATACACCCTATAAAGCTCTTGACGAGCTCGCCAAACACTAGCTTACTTTCGGTCAACGCCTTGTACTTAATATCGATGCGTTCCAATCTCTAGAAATCTTTGGGGCAAATAGAAGTCCAAATCATACTGGCTGAACCCACACTTATGAAGGATGTATTTGAGATCATCCTGACGGGACATTATATCCCCCCGAATGGTCACTTCAAAGTTAACAACTGCGATTCGAACGTACTTATGTTGTTCGAGTACGAGCAGAAACAAGCAGACAGACCACGCGTTGCAACGACAGCAGACCATCGCGTCCTTTTCGCGTGAGCTGCTGGCGGACCGTCGGCCACGGTCTTATTTGTTTAGTTGGCACACACGGCCAAGTCAGAACGAAGATGCACGGCTCAGATCAGCTGAAGATCAGCAAGAGTTCCGCCACCTACCGGCCTCTGGCATCCGCTGATTATGTTGACCTTGAGCGGTGGCTTATGTTGACCTTAAGCGGTGGACTATGTTGACCTTGAGCGGTGAACTATTTGTATATATATTGTACGATTCAAGATGTCGTACAATACCAATTTTTCGTCAAAGGTAACAACTCGATCCAAAAACGGATACTCATGTGCCTGACCACTCTAGAAGAGCGTCTTCTAGATGATCCACTTTGTTGGGCTCGCTCAAAGCATGAGATTGGTTCAAATTTGATACGAAACCATGGGCAGGAAGACGAGTGACGATGGTTGTATGACACACCCCAAACTCAGAGATTCTGTTGCACACTTTCACGCAAGCAGTCTTCCTATTGTGCGATAGGCCTTCCAGAACGGGGTTTATCCAGAAGGCTTAGGTTGCCGGAGCGGATGATGGCACACCAATTGTAGCACGAAACCTTTGAATTGCTGTCTCGCCGAATACGCTGATTCGGCGGTTATAAATATATCGGACGGTTTCCGCAGAAAAAAAGTGTTGATCTTATAAACAATTGCCGTCCGTAACTGAAACGTTTCGCTTTCCAGATTAACAGAATTATTATTGCAAAAAGAACGAATGAGATCACTTTACAAAGTTCTTCTACGAAGATTCTACGGTAGTTTGCGCTGACATGGAGATCTGTTTTGTAAACATAACAGACTTCTCAGAGACTCTTTAGCGGACATTTAAAAATCATTTAAAAACAGTTTATATATATATATATATATATATATATAACTTTTGCGCCAGGTACCAGGCAGCATCATGTCTAGAAGTGACTTCGTCGAGAAGAGAGCGTTGCCTTAATGGAGGGATCCCAATAGCGTATTATTGTATCATGAGGACACCGGAAAGAAGATTATCCTCGGATTATTATTATTATTATTATTTATTTGGTATTTGTGTTATCAGCATACAGTTGTGAGTTTTGATCGTTTCGCCTCGATTCAAGCAAGCGCTATCAGCTGCTCATCTCATGGCGCCTATTATAGAAGTGGCATTGCCCCTACACATCGCAAGAGACAGGAGCTACCACAGATATTCTCCCTCGCGCTGGTCCGCCGTCGTTGCTTTTGTTTTTTGACTAGATCCCGAATTAGCTGTTCCTATGTGTGATGGGTCTTAATGTTTCTATAGACCGTTTATGTTTATAATTTTGATCAACTTCATTATTGAAGAGATCGCGTCAGAAGGGTCATGTACGCCTATAGTCTATGCTGATGATACGACCTTACTTTTTCGTATTCAACCATCTGCGATACAGGCTGATGTACAGAAGGCTATGCAGGTAGTAGAGTATGCTGTTCTTGTGTTTGAAAAATTCGGTCTGGTTATAAATGCAATTGGTGAGACGCTTAGATGGCATGATCACTTAGACGTTATTACGCCTAAATGCTATGCGGTAATTCAATCTATTCGTCGTCTACGAGAACTAGGAGTGCCTGTCAAGGGTCTTCTCATTGTGTATAAAATGCTATTAGTGCCAATTCTTTGTTATGGTATTTTAATTTGGGGATTTCATAATAAAGGTGTAACTCATAGGGCCGAAGTCATTCAGAATGATGCCCTCAGGGCAATATTTAACTTGCGCCACAGCGATTCGGTTCGCGAGTGTTTTCAAGGCTTTAAGCTTTTGCTACTCAGGGATATTTACAGGGTAAAAATTGCCATGCTTGCATTTAAGATGTATAGAGGAGTTAATCCGGATGATTCTGCTTTTTCTATAAGAGCTGCTGTTGGACGCTCAGGCCAGTAGCTATAAAGCAGTCCACTGGTCATGCTCTCGCATACACGCTGCCGACTATCTGGACCGAACTTCCCAAAGAAATTCGTGTACTTACCTCAGTCACATTATTTAAACGTGAGGTGAAAAAATGGGTAACGAGTAAAAACTGTAGTCAACTAGTTACACGTCAATAGGGTGAAGAAAGCGTGTCATGTATGTGAACGGGAGAAGTTTTTAGCGACTTCAATTGGTAGTTTCGTATGGAGTGATCATGTTAAAGTATGAAATATATAATGTTGGTGTTAATACACATTTTAAATATTTTTATATACGAGAACTTAAGCATTATGAAATTGCGGTTCCGTGAATAAACCTCGAGTTGAAATTGCATCAATACAAAAAAACTGTGACACAGACGCAGCGCCGCGGTTAAATGGAAGATTTGTTAGACGATAATGTACCAGCTCTTAATTGAGGTTTGTAACCTGCATAAACTTACCCCAAAAACGTGTGAATAACAAAGGTACTATTTTTTTTTACCTTACATCTATTGTCACATGGCAAGAGCCTAGGGTGTAACTGTCCCAAAAATTTCGCTAAAATAAAGTATCCCGAGCTGTTAAAAAACCTCGACTCTATGCCTATTGCTCTACTTGGTCTGATGAGTGTCGATACTGTTAAGTTTGTGATTATTTTTGGGTTTATCGCAAAACATATGGAGATATTACTGGCGACTGACGAGAAGCGCTGCTTCTGATGCAGGGCATGCAATTGGCTATTTGTTTAAAACGCGGCTTCTGTTATAGGCGCCATGAGCTGACGCAAAATTAACCACTAGTAGTAAAAACTTTTCTTATACATTTGTAAGAATTATACATTAATAAAAACAAAGCATGATTACTATGCATACCAATAGTAATACGAATCAAGTTGTTAATCAAATGTCTAAACTGCGGAACATTGGCAGCACATGGTACGCGTGTACCTACTAAAAAACTGGTAATTACAGAGACTATCTATGACTCAGCTTGCGCAACAAAGAGTTGGTTTGCGTCAAAAATAAATAAATGAAAACAAAAGTAAATGTACAAAATGCATAATTATTGTTTGCTCTTAACCGCAAGAACGCATGGCAAAACTCACCGCGTGGATGTCAATATAGGAGGTGTGCTTTTCCGGATCGGGATGTAATCCACTGACAGAATGTTGCAGAGATGGATCTCCGTTAAGGAAATGAGGCCGACTCAATACAACTGGTACCGTAAGCAGGCTGTACATATTCCGCACGCTTACATCGAATGTCCCCTTAATGTGCGTTGGATTCGCGCAAAGGCACCTAAAGGAGATCGGGTGCAGTCGCTGTGGTAATTGAGTCAATTTTCATTTTCCTAATTGACTGAGTATAAAATGACACGACTTCGAATCTACGTTGAGTTAAGCTTTATCTAGTTGGCTAAAAAAAAAATAAGTCATCATGGGTGCATGCAAATCGTACTTATCCATTTCGGGGTCTCCGGTCTCATTGAACAGGTCACTGCCTCCTCGAAAGCGAGCGATTTGCTCATGCTTGAGCACGAACCGTTTTTCAAAATGCAGAGACCACGGCTTATAAAGGTGAACAAGACATATACTAATGTTCCTTGGTGGCGTTTCAAACGCTGGAAAAAAATCACCATCTGCAGAAAGAACAACATTAATAAAGCAACGCTTAGGTTTACGTAAACTCGTTTACTGCTGTGTACAGTCATTATAAAAAGTCTCAGTGTACTTTTCCTACTGTATGTCTACTGTTCTTGTTTGCATGCTTTTAATCAATTGATTGTCATTTGCAATTGTTACACTGTCAAGACATAGTCAGGATGAGTACTAGATATTTGGGTATAAGTATGTGCTTGTAGATGACCTACCTGTACCCTCCAATTTATTACAGCGTTCTCCGTATGCGCTAGGAGAGCTAAAAATAAACAATAATCAGAGTGTTTTTTTAATACTCTTATTAAGTTAAGCTGTTTCATATATCAAATTCCAAAACGAATTAATATGACAACTATTGCGTGCTTATATTTTGTGCTGATAAGGCTAGCAGAACTAAACACCTACATTTGCACTTCCAGCGCCATGACAGTTTACCTAGTATTATCATTTCGGGAAAATGTCGTAGTGGAGAGAAAACGATAAAGACAAAATCATTTTGGAAAAATGTCCTAGTGACGATAAAAGAATAAAGACACTTAATTATGATTTTAGAAACGACTCTTAATATTAGCACGCCGACCTATAATATCAATACACAACTGAGAATTGCACCAATCGGCAAACTTATCCAGACGAAATATTTCTACCACAAAGCTATTTTTTGTCTTTAATGACGTTACTTAATACTTAATATTACTTAGAATCGTAATCCAGGTTTACTTACTCCCAATTAGAGAGATCAATCATGTAGTTGACCCTTTTTGTATCACTATACACACGCTCAATGAAGTATCCCGGTGTATTGTTGTAACCTAAGAAAAATGCGTACCCGCCGATCGTAGCTGGCAAAACCTGATTGGGGGCGTTGGCCACATCTTGATCGGCGTAGCTGCCGCAATGCAGTAAAACGACACATTCATTATTATCCATGAATTATTTATGGCAAATCCCTGCATTATTTTTGGCACAGTTCACTTTAACCTCACTAATAACTGTTGCGCATCGACAAATGGTGTTATCAAACCACATATGTGTTTTCCCATTTCAGTGGGACATGGCCCAAAATAGCTAGAGTGTAATACCTCCCTTGCTTCTGGTGAGCTCGACCTGTGGTTGTTGGCATGTTTTATCTCCGATAAGTTACCGACTTCCTCCCGCTTCTTTATTATGAATAACTCGTCAACAAAGATATACCGTTTTCTCTAGAATCGTCCAAGTGCACGCGAAAAGTTGCTTTATTTTGCTCTGTAAGTGTTTGTACACAAGACACCACGTAAGAAACCTCTGTATTTGTTCTTCGACGCTAGCGTATTTGTTGCGGACATATTAGAAGCGTCAACATGAACCTTACTATTGTACGAAAAATAAAAAAACAGAAACTTACCCGCTAAAGAACTACTGGTCGACGGTGGTCTTTACGAAGAGTGTTTTCTTGTGGATAGTAAAGGACGAAGTGCGAGAATTACCCTCAGGATCATAATAAGCCATGGCGGCGTAGTTGGCGGTTGTAATTTTATCATATATGCTTCCGTTTGACATACTTGGCTCAAAGAAGTACGTTTCCCGATACAAAAACTCAATAGTGTTGTTTCCATAATGATCTAAAACCTTGTCGCGTTCAACTCTACAAAAAACCAAAACCAAAATAAACCCTGATCTGCAATCCGAATCTTTATAAATTAAACTGCGTCATACCAAAGCTTAAATACACAGAAATACCGTATTTTTTATTTTGAAAGCGAGTACAACGAGCTATCCACCATTTGTGTCTTCTTAATAAACTATAAGTGGCACTAAATAACTCTGCCAAGTAGAGGTGTATGTAGTATAACCAGTACTGACAAAAAAGCAATTCGACAGTACTATGCAGCAAACTACACAAAATCTGTGTCGTGTAGAACCATACATTTAGATTGCGCATACAGCGATAAAACTACTGCATTTTCATCGGAGTCAAAGTTATACGGCTTCTTAGACCGTTGCTCTAAAAAGTCGGGATAGTGATTCGTAGCTGCCTATATCGAAAAATATCGGCTCAAATTATCTGGCGGGCATTCCTTTGTGATCTTACACGCCGGACATAGTAAATTAGAAGCTTTGAAGGAGCTAACAAGTCTCTTTTTTTCTCGACGGGGTTCTTGCAAAAGAGGGTCGCTGCTACAGTTCTAACAGAAAGAGCATAACGAATCTTCGTGTACTGCAAAAAAAGATATCGTGAGCCTTACGAACAGTGAATCTGTGTCTTGAACGATACTTTGCAGAAATAAACGTACATAGGTTGTATAATCGATATGTCGCTAAATATATATATATATATATATATATATATATATATGGTTTAGCAGTATAGTTACATTTAACTAGTAGGATCTTAATATGTTATATAGCGCAAATGTCGGCACTCAAGTAAACTGACTATTGTATGTATCTAGGTAACGGTTTGTAAAATGTAAATAATGTCCCCCCTTTGACAAGATAAAGGTGCATTTGACTTTAATTGAATGAATATATGTATTGCACACATTGAATTAGTTTAAATGATTTTTAAAAAAATATGCGTTTGTGACGATCTTATGATGTTCTTCAAGCTATAAACTTGTGGTGTTAAACATAATAAAGTGCATTTGTACACTCTAATATATGCGGATATATTCAAGAGGCGCTCAGGCATCTGCGTCATATGCGATGTTGGAAGCACAACCAATCGCACGTGATACTACTTTAAAAACGGGAGACTGGAATAAGAAGGTAGCTAAATCGTGGAGTCCGAACCAGGTCTCAGGAGAACAAAAATGAGAACAGCCGTGTCGTCGAACGTATTATTTTAACAGAGCGTAATATAGGCGATTGAAATTAAGGTTACCAGAAACCGCAGTCCATCTTCACTTTACGTGGGACGCCTCAAGACGCAAATCGATGTCAGTGCGACCATTTCGACACCTAAACGCACCACAACTTATCAAACCTCAATTGGCTAAACAGAAGGCAGTGCGTTAACGGCTAAGCTAGTGATAACTTTACGCACTCACTTAACTTCAGTGAGTGAACGTACAAATGTGCAATATTGAATGCACATTCCACATAAAATACATCTTAAAAAAAGAAAAGTGGGTACCACAAGATTAATCTTACCTGTATACATAAGGACCGAGCTCACGCACAATAGGTGTTTTTCCAGCCACAAAGTCATCATAATTGGTCAAGTTGAATACGTAGAGTGAGTCGTACAAATTAATCGGATTCATAAATATCTTTCCCATTGTAGAATTTATCAGTAGAGGCCCAGGCCGTTCCCGACGCATTTCTTTCAAAGTCCAGACAAATGTGCCAATGTCCACAGCTATCAAAACAATTACAGCTGCTGCAATTCAGACACCACAAGCAAATGGTCAACGTAGGCATACAATATGCTTTACAGTTACAGAAGACGGTAACGTGACAATGACTATAGCAGTGACTCACTTAGAGGCAGAAGGGGACCCTTTAATATTCACCCTGCAAAAAGTATTTGGGGAATACCTCAAGAACGACAAGGCCTTGGGTGTGGACGACTTTGCGGCCAAGCGTATGCTGACTCCCATAGTAACCCAGACAAAATAGCTCAAACTTCAGACTCAAATCCCGGCTACTTGAAATTGGCTAAATTGGTATTTATATATATATATATATATATATATATATATAACGGATCGTCGTGCAATTACCCGATTCATCTATGATATCCACATTTACACGTTAAACAGCCCGAAAACGGCGTCATTGATGGATAAACATTAGGCTTTATTAAAATTTTAGCCCGATACACACAGCCACGTATAATATTATAAACCCAATTCGCCTAGGTTGGCCGAGTTAGCCCAACTTCAGGCAGTTCTCCGACCGAGACCAAGAGGGTCATGGTTTTATGCCCTTCCTGAATCGAACGCCTCAGTTTCTTTCCAGTGTGACTGTGGGGCCCCGTCGGCGTTATCGGATCCCACGGTCCTTCGTGCACGCGCAACACTGGGATCGGATGACCGCATGGTAATAAACAACACTTTTTGCAGCGCCGCGCACCACGGGTTTTCCTCAATCCGAGGGCCGGCAAGTTGAGCAGGTCAAACGACCAAGTATTTACACCTAAGCGCTAACTCACTTAACTTAAGCGGAACCGCAGATTACGATACGCAGATTTGCAACCGCACACACAGAATAACTATAAATAATAATAAAAGGTAACCATAAGCTACCGCAAAGGTAACTTGTCGTTGTGTTGGCAGGAGTCAAGCCCCTCTTTCTCACTAAGGACAAGGAATATGTTTTCCCTCACGCCAGATTGTATGTAAAGTTAACTTACCGATCATGAATATTTGCACAAAGTTTAGCTTCATGGCCGAATGCAGGCACAGCAGCTGACGAAAACAAGTTCACCTCAAATTGGTTGTGTCAGTTACAGCCAAATGCAGTTAATTGTATATGTAGGTAGCACGCGACGTACGACCACAACGTATAAGCCAACGATAGTTTAAACATCGTCGTTAACTTAACATTATGCTCTATTCTCAGATAAAGAAGTTACTTGCAGTCCTATAGTAGTAGCAGATAAATAACGAAGAGCTAACAAGAGCCACCTTAGAAAAAAATACTAAATAACTATTTCTAATGCAAGCCTCTAGATTTGTAAAGTACGACACACATAAATACACTAATTTCCCAAAAAAATAACACGACGCATGGGGTGACGCAAGGATTGTCCATTAGGCCCCTGCTCTTCAGAATATACGTACTTGAGCTCCTAAACGTGGTTCTACAAGGTGTCGCTCATCTCTTAATCGTGGATGATTTATGAATATACCTAGAAGTCGACAATCCCGCAAGTATCATTCAGCTAGCAATTTCAAACATTGAAAACTGGTGTTGTGAGGATAGGGTGCAAATGTGTCTGTTTTTTTTGGAAGGTCTCGGAAATGCATAATGCATAAGCGCTACTGGCAGCTAGCAGCAGCTAGTATTTGACTCGCACCCACTAAAACCGATATCCTCCCCACCCCCCAAGGCCCGGGATTGCATTGGCATCACTTTGACAACCCTGAGAGGGGAGTCTCGTGTTCTAGCGCCCTATGCACCTAGCCAATGCTTGCCCGTTCTGGGGAGATGCGTCAAGATCCTCCGGAGAGCCTATCTGCTCCCTTTATTCTCCCTCCCTCAGCTCCTCCTCTCGACGGTCCCTCAAAGGGGCCTGGTCGTAGCGGGGTCGTCTCGCCGCCTCCAGGTTCAGCTTTTTCCTCATGATGGTGTCGAGGTAACGTCGACCCTTTGCCCAATTCGTCTCGTCCTTCCTTATAAAAGTCCACCACGTACTGCGGAGTCCTTCCCTCAACTCGGGCGTCGCAGAGGCACGTGCTCCCGCAAGGGCCGCGCAGTGTACGATCGTGTGTTTGACGTCGTATGCGTCCCCGGAGTAGCAGAAGACGCAGATGTCAACCGGGGCCTTGCCGATGCGCATCATATATGTCTGGAACTGGCCGTGCCCTGTGAGCACTTGTGTTGTGGTGTACGACAGCTTCCCCAACTGCCCACCAGCGCAGATCCGGTATCATTCGGCGAGTCTATTGATTGCCGGCGTCGCCCCGGGGATTTTGCCATTCAGTGTTCCAAAGTTCCAGTGTCTTCTGTTGTGTCCGCGCGAGGTCCTAGTTCCCGTCAAGACGGCGTTCGCTTCTCTCTCTGGCCAGGAGATCCCAAGGTAGCTGGCGGGCCAGTACTAACAAGGCATCCGTAGACACCTTGCGATAGGCCCTGCAGACTCTTATGGCGACTCCCCTCTGCGTGGCTGTGTGCGCGCCGGTTGCGCGCCGTCCGGAGGGCAAGGTCTGCCCAGACGGGCGTCGCGTTGCCAGACGCCCAGACGGGCGCCGTTGACTCCGCCACAGTTGCCAGAAGCCGTATCCGTCTCTCAGACGCCCCTCCCTCTCGCGGAAGAATCCGTGCAAGATTCTGCGCGACCCCAGCGACCTTGCGGGCGACGTGGGCGATATGCGCCGCACTTGTAAGTCCGGTGTCCAGGATGACCCCCAGGTACTTGACCTCCTTCTTGATTGCTATGGGTTGACCTGAGAGAGTCAGATTGAGCCCCCTCGTGCGCATTCGCCCAGTGAGGTAAAGTGCCTCCGTTTCTTTATGGCGCCAGTTGGAGATGATGCCCACGCATCCACTCGGCCACTTTGTCCAGAGCAATATTTGCCAGCTCCTGTAGTTGAGTTTCCCGTCTGGCTCTCACCAGCAACGCCAGGTCATCGCCGTATGCTAAGGGTTTTTACACCGTCAGGCAGACCCTCCATTCGCAATACTCCGTCGTATGCGATGTTCCAGAGAACCGGGCCGATCGGGATCCCTGCGCGACGCCCAAGCTTAGTTGATATACGCTGTCTCCCGCTCTAAGAGTCCTTTCTTCCAGGTGAGATGATATTATCCGGCGGACGTAGGGGGCTCCGTCTGTGCTTTATGCTCCCTCGTTTCAGCGCAGCCTAGTTGGCTGTGTTAAAAGCGTTACGAACATCCAAGAGTATTAAAAGCACGTGTAACCTGTTTTTTTTTAAAAGACGTCGTGGTGTCTTGCCTGGCGTGATGTAAAACCCGTTGCAGTGCGTCAAGCGTTGAGCGGCCCCGTCGGAAACATTATTGATTTTCCGACAAGGCCTGTTTTGAAATGTGCCTGATGTGCCGTGGTGTCATCAGATGTCATCAGAGATCTCAAGGTAGCTGGCGGGCCAGTACTATCAAGGCATCTCTAGACACCGTGCGATAGGCCCTGTAGACTCTTATAGCCATTCCTCTCTGCGCGGCTCTGAGTGCGCCCCGGTTGGCGCGCCGTCCGGAGGGCAAGGTCTGCTCAGACGGGCGCCGCGTACATCGCCGTTGACTCCGCCGCGGTCGCCAGAAGCCGTCTCCGGCTCTCAGACGCCCCTCTCTGTCGCGGGACGATCCGTGCGAGATTCTGCGCGACCCCAGCGACCTTGCGGGCGACGTGCGCGATATACGCCGCACCCGTAAGTGTCCAAGATGACCCCCAGGTACTTGGCCTCCTTCTTGATTGCTATGGGTTGGCCCGAGAGAGACAGATTAAGCCCCCTCGATCGCTTTCGCCCAGTGAGGTAAAGTGCCTCCGTTTTTTGTGGCGCCAGTTGGAGGTGATGCTCACGCATTCACTCGGCCACTTTAAGAGTCCTGTCTTTCAGGTAAGATGATATTAACCGGCGGACGTAGGGGGATATCCCCTTCGTTTCAGCGCAGTCATAATGACCACATGTTAAAAGCGTTACAAACATCCAAGAGTATTAAAAGCGCGTATAACCTGGTTTTTAAAAACTTCGTGGTCTCTTGCCTAGCGTGATGTAAAACCCGTTGCAGTGCGTCGAGCGGAGAGCGGCCCCGTGTTCCGACAAGGCCTGATTTGAAATGTGCGTGATGTGCCGTAGTGTCATCAGATGGCAGTTCACCATTGTGTACACTCTGTAACCACGCAATACCGGCAGTTAAATCATTTATTATATTGCTTGATTATGTCCCCTGATTTAGACTTCTTTGAACATATTACTGCCTTCGTCACTTCTACTGCAAAATTATGTAATGCCATATTTAGATGCTTCTTTCTAAAAAATCCTGCTTTCTATGTACATTTGTACAAAAATCTAGTCTTACCTAAATTCCTTCACTGCAGCTATGTTTGGGCTCCTTATATCGTGAAAGATGCCTTTTAAAATGTACAGGCCAAATTTATCAGACGAGTGTCAAGAATATGTAATACTCCTCGTGAAAGAGTATATCTTGCGCCAATGCAAAAATTATACGAACGAGGTGATCTATCGCTGTATAGATAATTGTGCTTTTTCGGGACTGACCATACCGTGTTTAAATATGTAGATAATGGAATACGAAGTGGAGTGTATGTTAGATCACTGGAGGTTGCGCGCTCAGTGAAGATAAACAATACATTCTCGCGGAGAGTTACATGAAATCTGCGAAATTGAGAGACCTTATGTATAGTATAATTGTAATTAAATGTTAAATATTTTGTTAAAAAAACAGTGTTTAAATATAAATAGGAGCACCAATAATGTAGATTGTCTTTAGCTTGTTCACCTTTGGAGGTAAATCTTCTTGTGCATAAAAACATAACTAGGGGCCTACCTGACGGCTGCTTGTAGAATGCATCCATAACCGTTCTCTGGCCATGGGAACCGCCAAACACTTTAACAAAAATACTTTGACGTCGAGAATCAGCCGGGAAGTGTAGTTTGAAATAGTTCCGCTTGCGAACCAATTAATCATCTCTGAAAAACACTGCCACACCTCCACCCGACTCGTTACGGCATTCCACTGATTTTTTTTATATATTTATAATTAATTATTTTAATTAAAAAAATATATATAAGTTTATAATTAATTACCTAGAAAGCGGCTGCCTGCTGTTGTGAGTTATTAGTTTTCGATAGCGCGATAATTGCGGTGAATTCCGCAAAAAGAGCCAGGCTCTATCCTAAGCTTCGTGGCGTTAATTGTTTGACTAGTTGTCATAATATAATATTACAGTGGCGACTATTTGCGGCTGGCAAGAGCGTCAATCTTGATGTCGGTTGTCACGTCCCTTCAGTAAGTAAGTAAAGTTCTCGGGCTGACCCTCAGCCAAGATTTAACGTCCACGGAACTGTTTTTCACATTGCTTCATAGACGGACTACCCCCATAAATACAAATGTGCAACGGTAGGGCTCGAACCCGCGCACCTATAGTCTCCTCCGGTTGCGAGGCGCAGATTTAAGCCACCACGCCACCGGGCTCGACGTTACATTTAATCTAACTAAGGTGTACCTAGTATGGAAGTAGCACAAAGCAATTTTGCGGGGACACTGGCAAAGTTTTCAAATTAGCTCGGCAATGGCCGCCAGCCAAACTTGTACCTGTAATATTTTGAACCAAGCTGTTTGCTTTAAAAACCTATTCTAAGCAGCATATAGAATGCTGCGTTGCGCTTTGTAGGATTGCCGCCAAAGATTTGTCATTGGGTTAACAGCGGTTGTATTTCTAAAGAGATGGGGGTTCCCAACATTGAGAAACAAAAATGTTGTAGATAACACATAACAAATAAATAAACAACAAAAGTCACGTAAAGCTCCCACCACCTTAGTATACACCTTATAAATCATCCGCATTGACCGACTCTTTGGCGTAGTTAGAAAACTGGTTTCGGGACTTAAACGTTTGGTGTGAAAATCGTATCTCATCTAGCCATGACTAGGTCGTTTATTTTTTTCAGGCGGATTCACAATAAGGCGGCCCCTTTGGACTCTCGGGTGTTTTGCTATCGATCTAGTTAAGAGCTTGTGGATTTGTTATGAAGCCATTTGGATTTTTAATGTATCTGTGCTGAGATTGGCTGGTGATCTCGACTTTATTGACAAGTTCGTCTGATAGGGACTTAGACTTTCTGGCGACCCACACTCTGATAAATTGATTAAAAACCTCAGCATAAACTCGCTTTGTTGTCTGCTTAACTTGACGTTGCTGTTAGATGCATAACTGTTCGCCAACGGTCTAATTGTTGTAAATAGACATCACGCGTAAACCGACATCGAGTTTGCTAAAGTCAAGTCAAGTTAAAAACACCTTTATTCAAGGGTCATATGTGCCTAAGTATACATTGTTTTAAACAAAATAATTAACATCTGAATATAATTAGAACATACATCAGGTCTGTCGACTTCGCAGACTTCGTGGAACTCTCCACGAGAATGTATTGTTTACCTTCATTGAGCGCGCAACTTCCAGTGATCTAACATTTACTGTACTTCGCAGTCCATTATCTATGCATGTGAACATGGTCTGGTCAGTCCCGAGACAGCACAATGTTTTCTACAGCGACAGATCACGTTCGTGTAACGTACGTATTGGCACAAGAGATAGGCTTTCACAAAGAATATTACATCTTTTTGATGTCCGTCTGGTAAATTTGGCCCATACCCTCTCAATGGCATTTTTACATTTTGCCATATAAGAAGCCCCAACCTGGCTGCAGTAGAGGAATATAGATAAGACTAAACTTCTGTACAAATTCACATAGAAATCAGGATTTTTTCAAATGAAACAGTAAAATATGGTATTACATAGTTGTGAAGCAGAAGTGACGGTGGCAGTAATATGTTAAAAGAAGTCTAATTTAGGGGTTACAATCGCACCAGGATCTCGAAAAGATTTAACTACTAGTATTGCATCGTTGGCGGGTGTATACAATGGCGAACTGCCATCTGACGACATCACGGCACATTTAGGCACAGATATTTGCATCCTATTCTCACAACACCAATTTTCAATGTTTTTAATTGCTAGTTAAATAATACTTGTGGAATTGTTGACGGCTGAGTATATTTTTAAATCGTCGGCAAATAAGAGATAAATGACATCTTCTGGAATCACTGTTGGGAGATCGAGGGCGTATATTTTGAAGAGAAGGGGCCCAATGCACGACCCTTGCGGTACCCCTGAAGTGCAGGGGAAGGAGTCACTTTCTATTAGGTAAGTCAAAAAGTTCGTCGGCTTTCTGGGACCACATTTTTGAAATTCCCGCGCTCTGCAGCATGGCCGCCTGAGAGTGCGGCTGGGTGTTTACATTCAGGAGCAGACCCGTGGCGGCGCGACGGTATACCGGTTCCAACATTACCGTTTCGTTTGCGGAATTGGCAGCTGTTTGCAATGGAGGACAAAAATACGCATTTTCGACACATTATGTTGTTCTTCTACCGTGAAGTCATAAGTGCAGCGCAAACAACCCGGAGGATATGTGCAGTCTACGGCGAAAACGCAGTACACAAATCCACAGTCGAAAAGCGATTCGCCCGTTTCAAAGCTGGAAACTTCAATCTCGAAGATGAACCGAGGTCAGGACGACCCAATGTTGTGGAGACCGACGAAGTCATAAGCCTGGTTACTTCGAACCCAGATTTGACCATAAAAGAAATTGAAGATGTAACGGGAGTCTCCCACGGAACCGTTTGGAATCGCCTCCATGATGCAGGTTTCTCGTGCAAGCGGAATATCTGGCTACCACACGACCTCAATGATAGGCAACTTGAAGGGCGAGTCGATACCTGTCACGCACTCCTCCGGAAGAACTCGAATGAGCCATTTCTGAGGAGATTGATAACCGGCGATGAAAAATGGATTCTCTACAGAAACGTAACACAGAAAAGAAGTTGGGTCCCCAGAGGTTCTCAGGCCGCAGCTATCCCTAAACCCGAAATTCATCAGAAGAAGGTTATGCTGTGCTGCTGGTGGGACTGTAAGGGCGTCGTGTATTTTGAGCTGCTTCCAATGGGTCAGACGATCAACTCCGTCGTCAACTGCAGACAACTCGAATATTTGAAGGCTGCAGTAGCAACAAAGCGCTCGGAATTGTCAAACAGGTGGGGCGTCACTTTTCAACATGATAAGGCAACACCACACAAAAGTTTGGCCACCCGGCAAAAATTGGCGGAGTTTGACTGGGATGTGCTGCCACACCCAGCTTATAGTCCCGACCTCGCACCATCTGATTATCACTTGTTCAGGTCTCTCCAGAACTCCCTTGATGGCACAACATTTGAATCTTTGGAGGCTATAAAAAAATCACCTCACTCAGTATTTCGACGAGAAGGACAAGACGTTCTGGGAGAAAGGAATCATGGGTCTACCGAGGCGATGGGCGAAGGTTATCGAACAAAACGGTCAATATATCATTTAATAAAAATACTGTTGTCTGCATAAATAAGGCTCTTTAAAATCGGGTAAGAAAGCCGACGAACTTTTTGACTTACCTAATACGTTACCGACATTGACGGTAAATTTTTATACCGGTAAGGTATGCTAAAACCCATTGACAAGTTGTGGAACCATTACTTTCTAATTTTTGTAACATACTTTTTTGATTTACCTTGTCAAGTGCCTTTGAAAAATTAAAATATATGCAATGAAATGTTCTACGATTATTTATATGTAGACTTTAATCGTGGATCATAGATAGTTGTGTGCATGTGGAACGGCTCCTGGCAAAGCGATGCTGATTAATGTCAATCATTTGTTACACACAAAAAAGTTTTCAATATGATCAACAATTAACTCCTCCATTATAATACACGCAATGGACAGTTGAGTCACCGGCCGGTAGTTATCCACTGAATCCTTAGCACCTTTTTAAATATAGACGTTACAATTGACCTTCGAAATAATAAAGGGACTTGCCAAGACGATCTCTGGAAAATGTACAGCAATGATTCGGCGATAAACTCACAGGTGTTTTTATAAAAAAAATAGTGGAATACCATCTGGTGTAAAACTGCACTTGTCCTTGAGTGTTTTGATCTTTTTAATTATGTCCTCGATTGAGGTTAAAAGCTGCTTACGAATTGTCTGGTTATGACGTCTTTCTATACGCACGCGATCTGTCAGTGACGACGGCTGATCATCCGGAGGTGTATATACAGAGGAAAACAGTTTAGAGAACACCGCCGCTTCACTTCGGTTATTGTCAATGAGTACATTATCGACTTTTAGTAAGGGTAGTCCTCACGACCTCAGAGTCGCTTACTCGCGTCGCAAACAAATTATTTAGCATCCTTAAAAAATAGTTTTGATTCCTCAAGAATTCTCAACAGTGTCGAGGCCTTCCTCGACATATATCATCGATAAATGTATTATACATCTGCTTAATGTCAACACATCTTGTAAAGAATGTTGTCCAGTTTACGCTCGCAAGATTTGTACAAATCGAGTCATAATCAGCCTTCCAGAAGTTGAACCCACCACCCGGCCCTAAGAAATGGGAAGAAGGGACCAGAATCAAGAAGCTGAGAGCCCGATGATCTCTAGCTATAGGGAATCCACGACTGCTGGCTCCTTCTCAGATGTAATAAGCAAGTCGAGAATATTGTTTTTCCTTGTGGATTGCATAACAGGCTGATCTAAACCATTAATGATGCAAAAGTTGGTAAAAACCTTCTCTGGGCTGGTAGCTTCACTTAAGCGCAGATTTGACCAGTCAGTGTCAGGCATGTTAACCAACCACGCAACCACGCAAATAAGATAATTGACATCAAATCAGAATTCTAGAACTTCTATTACATTTTCGATACGGGCCTTTCTTTGGGCGCCGGAGTTCGCATTGGTGACGTAACAGCATATGATTCGAATGATAATGTAATCATAAAGCATGTCTACCGCTACGGTTTCCGAGCGTGTGGATATCTCAATTCAGCGACAGTGTATTTCTTTGAGTGCTAAAATACACACTCCCCCACCCCTGGAAACTCGATCCATTCGATGCACCGAGTACCGGTCACCGAGTGAAACCTCTCTGTCACAAATTGCGCTAGTTAGCTATGTCTCTGAAATAAAAATTACATCGATGCTGTTAATTAATCAACAATCCGAAAGGGCATCCTTAGCGCCTGGAGGGGCTAACGGGCGGGCATTCAGATAAAAACAATTTGGACTAGTTTGAACACCCCGGCTAATCGTGAATCGTTTCTTTTATCCGAGGTTGGTTGTACACCATAGCATTTCTGAGTGCCTCGACCGCAAGAGTCAGCTGCTCCAAGTGCAGCAGGACTTTGATGGGTGAGTTCGGTATCACCGGCTACGGCCGGTTTTTCAGTTGCCTTTCGTGACCTGGCGGCATCGACAGTGGACAATATTTGTTGCCGAAATGTGCCTGGTGCTGCTCGTTGAGGTTTGCAGGCTGTTTGTCTCGTTGGTATCGATCCTGAGGACGTCTATTGTAGTTTTCGTTTCTCGCAGTTTGGCTGGTTTAATGGGGGCCGGGAAACCCCGACGGGATGCGATGAGGTTGACGTTAAAAGCGCGTGTTTATGCGCAGGGGCAAGCGATGCCAACTGTTGGGCGAAGACACTGGGGCGGCAATTTAGTCCAGATTGTTTTAATACAGCAGGTAAGCTGGGAAGAGGTCGGGATGTGGAGGTACTGGTGACAGAGGTGAAGGCGGTATGTTGAGCCGGGGGGGGACCGGTGGTGAAGGAAAGGGTGAAAGACGGTGTTGAAAAGGAGCGATCCCGGATTGATTGTTGAAGTTGTTTCTGCTGCTGCCGGCAACAGGGGAGAAAATTGCCCGGTAGGAATGGTTAGCTGGCTGACGCCGAGTTGAACTGAACTGTTAAGTCCCCAAATATCTGATAAAAAAAATAACACACGGCCGAATCTTTACATTTAGCCAACATTTTACCGGTGGCAACCTCGTAATACGCGCGGCGGTCTCTACCTTTTTTTTGAAGGAGGTATTAAACGCAGTTACGCACTATCGTTACAAGTTTATCTCTAGCAGTGTAGGACTCGACCCCAACGGCTGGATGTTACTCCGTTGAGACCCATACCCACTAAACGCACCTCCCCCCTTAAGCTTTACTCTTTGATAGCCCAGTCTCTACCTGAGCCGCCTCTTACTTCCGGAATAGAACAGACTGTCAGCATGACGTTGTTGACTTTCAGAGCGTCACCAGGTCATCCAGCTGATGCTGCCCCCGCCTTCACACCTCGACAATATCATCACTGGCTGGGCTCTTTAAGATGTCGTTTAGCCCGGCGTGCAGCATCGGGAGCTGGTCCATCGACTGTGTGTTATATATTACTTCAAGTCCTCAATGTCGGATTTAAAAACACAAAATACTTATTATTACAAGCGGCCTGTTAGCCCACAGGCTCAAATATATTCGTTCCTTCACTTCTTTTTCAATTCTGCTTTTACAATGTATGCACATAAATGCTGTTCGGTTCTGAGCTTCTGAACAAGCCACCCCAGTATGTACTTGCGATAGCTGATGTCACAAGGCAGGCTGGCTGGGTAGACGGCGTCGAAAATGGGGCCCGCCGTCTTGTTGCGCGGGGCCCAGCCGGTGTGTCATAGTTGAAACTCATCTCCAAGGGGAGACGCGGCGCCTCAGGCAAAACAGAGGATCCTGATCTGTACTTTATTTTTAATCTTAAATAGTATATTATTATTATTATCACAAAAAAATGCTATGCTGCCTTTATGTACGCGACGCCAGACGTGGCGGCGTGGTCTAGGGGACTAGTGCGCTAGTCATGGTTGTCATCTACCGGGGTGTCGCCGGTTCGATCCCTGTTGTTGGTCGAATTTTCTTTGAGCGATGCTCATTGAGAATAGATGATAAACCATACCGCTGAGAGTCAGCGGCCATGCTGCCACAAGGACTGTTGGGAAAACCCTAGATATCTTAACATGTCCGGCCCTCGGTGCATTGAAGATATACCTCAGGTTAAGTGCCAAGCCCGTAGGGGACGGAGGATAGTCTAGAATTAAAAACAACCTCCTTAAAAAATGTTTTTAATTCTAGATACTTCTTATATAGTGCAGCGTTATCCTGCGTTAACTTCGATTAGCTGAGCAGCCGTTAGAATTTAAATTTGAAAGCACGGCGGTCCGCTAGGAGCCTTCCGACCGCTGGGCGGGTGGTTTCGTTATGCTTCACCCTGCTGAGAAGGACCTGTTTGAACTTTACAGTGGCCTGGCCTCCTACTTTTCAGTCGTACGGCTACACACAATACACTAAAATTATCACTGAAGTTCACGAATCACTATGGTATGTCACTATCTGGGTTTCCCTTCCTGCGTTCACACAGGCAAGCGTGACCTTTATTATTATTATTATTATTATTATTATTATTATTATTATTATTATTATTATTATTATTATTATTATTATTATTATTATTATTTCGTATTGGTGCTACTTCTCCAGTGAAACAAAGTGGTTGCTGGCTTGGCTGTGGCTATCAACTTTGCATGCCTTGCATTTCCAAAGGAAAACGTCGTTTTCATTGTCGGCGCGATGAGTTGTTGATATAACTGTTGGCGCCACTTTGTAGTTAAGATGTTCCAGCATCAAAACTTAATTGAGTAGCCGTTAGAATTCGAATTTGAATGGCTTCGGCATGCCGCTTGAAGCCTACGAGCCGTTACGAGGGTGGTTTCGTTTTGCTTCACCATGTCGTGTGGATCTTCACAGCCTCATGGCTGCTCGTGCCTCTGTCGCATGGCCACACACAGTGCACTAGACTGATCACTGAGTTACAGGCATCACTCTGGTATGTTACTTCCTGGGTTTACCAACCTGCACACACATGAATAGACATGCTTGATATGCGCACGTCCGCACTCCTTAGCGTCTGCCAAGTTATTAATATTATTATTATTATTATTACTGTTGGCCATGGCCCAGGGAGCAATGTATATATATGGAATTGCTACTTGCTGACCCGTTGACGTGGTCATTCCAACGAAAACCATTAATTTACACTGGAATATAAATATGCACTCTACGTTTATACGCAGCAAAGTTGAGCCAAGTAAATAGACGTTTCATCAGCAGTTTTACTTAGTTTTCTTGCATAGACATCATTGAAACTGTGGTGTTATAAATGTACAATGCTGTACCTGATAGGCAGTTAAAACTAGGAAATGGAATGAAACACACACTTGAATCAGCTTAAAACCCTACATGATATACACATGTAGCATCATCATGCAACCTTAGTTCAAAATGCAATATTGATATTATATGTTTATTTCTACTCTTAATTGTGGTTCCTTGTTTGTGCTACAACTTTATATATCCACATGAATAGTGTGAAGCATATGCACAAGTAACAGTAAGATTTTAGACATTGACGTAGTATCTGGTATAATTACAATTATTTATCCATGGATTATGTACATATGTTTATATGGTTTAACCAGACCCATTGATATAGTGCGTCCTCACAGCGTTTTTGAATTAATTAACTTATACGAGTGCCCTGATATTACTAGGCAACTTCTTTCACAATATAACACCTAAATTACAGAATGGTCGAATAATGGGGTCCACTTCTTAAAATTATTAATGTAGGTATATACTCATCGTCTCCGTACGTCGGCACGATATTAAGCGCCACCTCGGCTTACCACAACAAATGGAGGCATTTTCCATACTGCCAGCACGCCATGTAGTCTACCGCTATTCGTGGCCCGAGTGAACCTTGTCGTTGTATGACTGACTGAATACAAGAGCACTATGGCAGACGGCTATGGCCAGCATAATTATGCACTCTACTTCTGTAATGGTGATTATTCCAAGCGTGCTATATATCTCCCAGTCTGAAGCAACTGGATACTGTCAACGTTAAGTGTTGTGGAATACGCTGATATATATTGGAAAGTCGTTGATGCCGACCTCTTCAAAGTGAATAAAATGTATGAATAAACGAATTACTGTTATTCTTGATCTCAAAATTCGACAAAACGCGGCGCGCGATTATTATCACTGATTTGTCAATCTCATTAAGAGTTGTCGATGAACATTATTTCCTTTAAGTTAGACTTGACTTGCTAACGATATTTGGTTGACGGGTGCTTCCTCCGGCAATCGTGCTCGATGTCAGCGATCAGTCTAGTACGAGCAGCAGCCCAATTACTTAGTCTTGTGTTAAGTAGATCATCTTTGTACGACGCCGGAATTCTGGCGCAGCAACTAAGAGATACAATATTTTAAAGAGCTTGACAGTTGCAGTAAATGCCAAAAAATATATATATGAATTTGTCGCCAAGACAAAATTCGACAGACAAATGGCTCAACTTTGCAATGATGGAAATGTAAACTTCTTCTACTTGTATTGTACCGATGTGTCGTTTTGATTTGGTTGCTATAACCTGAATCCGAGAAATGTTCTACCTGCAGATAAGATTGATTGAATCACTTTATTTAAGGAAGAAATATATATTTGCATATATGCATGTGTGTCATATGATAAACATGTAGTTATAATCTGCATGTAGTGCAGGGTGTTGGCGGCCCCTAACACTCATTATTATGCCTAGAGATCCTCTATGGGTATAGGTCACTGGTGTAGCGCTTCCGTGCGATTAACACAGGAACCATGTTGCTAGCTAGCTTTTCAACGAACATCTTGTTGAATGGACGCGGGTTTTGTCTCAGCTGGAGCAGCATCCTTTGATCAAGCTTCTCAATCACGTCAATTGCGTGGGAAACGTCGACATGGCACCGGTCAACATGGCAGCGAAATGCATATGTCAGTAGTGGCAGTACGTATGTAGTAGATATACAATTGAACGTACAGCTCAGGAGAGCGTACAGCAAATGATCGGAAAATCCAATTTGCACGTTAGGTAGCCCTTGTGACAACATCAGTTAATTAAAGCGCATACGCGATTACTGTTTGCAAATAGTAAAAAAACAACGCACATTCTGCAGCAAAACGGAAATGGAAAACAACATGACGGAGCGGAAAGCAGCAGAAGACTCGTACAGTTTTCTCTAGACAATCACTGCTCTTCCGTCTCGCCACCTCCGAGCTCCGAGGACTATGTGTACCTGTTCGGAGTACCTTAATTTGTTGCATGAGATCTTTTACAACTTAGAATTAAAAACCTTTTTGAGGAGGTTGTTTTTAATTCTAGACTATCCTCCGTCCCCTACGGAGGGGAAGTTTGCACAACTCCTGACCTCCAATCTTGTAAGGGTGCCTTGCATTTCCATATCTGAAATGCAGGACACCACTTTTATGAATGGACAGCTCCAAATCAAGGGTGTCTGCCCAGACCTTGAAAGCGTCTCACGTTGTCTGAAGACGGCATCTGTTCTCTACAGTGCGGAATCGACAGTAAAGTTTCACATCATCAGCGTATACTTTAGCTTAAACTCCTCATGGAATTATATATTTTTGTGAATTGGTGTATAAAATATACATCAATATGGGTTTCCAGGAGCTGCAGCGTCGTGCTGTAACATTTGCGATAGGAAAACTGGGCTTCCGATATTAGACCTTGGTCTCTAGCGTTTGTATATATGGCTTTCGCAGTGACGCTTTCAAGAAGTTTGCTGGCTATCACCGTTGGCGAGACGAGACGCTTACTCGCAGCATCCGCCTTATTGCATTTCTTATGTACGGGGTGCATTATAGCGGAGCTAAGCAGACACTGTACCATCTTCCAATATTCGACAAAAAATGCGTCTTAGAGGCTCACACACTGAATAATCTAGTTTATTGAACAGGATCGCCGGAATTCCGTCAGGGGTCGTGCTCGTTGTGTTTGATAGCTTCCGCAAGTGTTTCCGCAAATTTGTGGAGGAAACATCCACATCGTTCATGATGTGAGGGGACGGTGTTCCTTCTGGTATATGCGGAGCCGGCTGTAACAGGCGCTGCTCTAACTCTTCGTCAGTCGGATAAATGTGATAAGATAATTTTCGTAGAAGCTCTGCCTTCCCGATGTCATCCGTTGCAAACGTTCCATCCTTATGTTTAACGGACGACAGTGAGTCGTTGGTCATAATTCTCGACCTCACGTAGCTTGACTCCCTCGACGGGCCTTTGCTGCGAATGATTGCACTTTCGCTTAGTACTCGTTGGCGCCGGGAAGCTCTGGCTATTTATTTTTAAATCCAGGCTATTTTTGATGGCTCAGAGACTGCTTCAAGAGCACTGTGAAGTTTACGTAGATTAACATTTATTAACCCTTTTCCAGTCTTCTCTATAGGTATCCATAACTATTAGAAAGTACGTGTACTTAAGCCATTTGTGATACATATCATTTACTGACGTGCAGCTCTGGAAGAAGATATTCCAATTTGTTAAGTCCATGTTTTTGTAATCGAATCTGTGTGAGCAATGCATGTTAACCGGGCGTAAAGCCAGAATAACAGACGAAACCATTGGGCACGGGGATACTACAACTTGACTGACTGCATCGTCATTGCACAAAACAACGTCCAGTATAGAGCCGAGCCTCGTTGGTTTGTCAAGGAACTGCCTGAATCCTTCTGTAGCGCAGATGGATTCTCAATGCACAGGCGGTGCACTTCACTGTCGTTTGACATTATTGGCGGATTCTGTCATCACAGTTGGGACAGGTAAGCGCTTCTTTTGCTTTTGTCGTTGTTGTCGCTGCTGAGTTTCACCTTTTCTGGGTCTCGTGTCCTCGTTCTCGATGCACGGGCCATGTTGGACGCTTCTTGTCACGGTAAAATGTAGGCTATTTTTCAGGAGCTTGCCAAAACACGCCAAACCCCTGTTTGCATTCGAACAGCTGACTATATTCTCACAAAAATTCTCATCACTAGCTGATAGACGTATACCTAATAAATTTACTTCTAAGATATTGGAAAATGGTTTTTAATGAGATGCAATAAAGTAAGAGGACTTTATGCTCAAATGAAATACAAAGATTGTGATTTATTATTAAATTTACGCAGTGGTTTTACATTTAATTAAATTGTACATCTATGATTATATATGGATCCACTTGCATTAGAGCCATATGCAAGTATAATCACCACAAAAGGTGAATATATTATTTTAACAATTAGTTCACTTCAATGATACGTGTAACATATGCATAATGTATTATACTGAAAATAAATGTATCGTGTCTTAAAAATAGTTCAGCATTATTACTGTTCTTGTATCTTATCTCGCATGCCTTTTTTCTGCGACAGTACAAAATAGAGAATGTCGTACGACACGTTGCTCAGCCGGCGTATTATCCATACAGCCAGTATCTGCGTGCTGCACGTTTGAAGCTTTGTCAATAAAAAATGTCGATAAAAAATCGTAACTTGTCAAAAACGGCAACGAAACTAAAATTCCACAACATATTTGTCGTCGGCAAACTATCCAACTACTCTTCCGTCACAGGTCCAATATCTTGGCCAGATAGCGGTTCCTTTTTAAATTTTTTTTGCCGTGTTGACGGAACGTAATCTGTAACAGATACAAAAAATGAACGTGTTAGGCATCGCATAACATACCACATTGAGAATATCTATAATGTAAACACACTTAGTTCATTAGAGTGTAGAAGAAACAAAACAAATTGATAGAACTGATTTTGTATTATTTACTAGGTATGCCAGGATATTAAAAACAACACCAAACAAATGGAAGTGTCAAATAGGAACGAAATTCGCAGCAGGCCTGGCGCAGCACACGACATATATGGTTGAGACCAGTACATATGGTAATTGTGCACGACTGTATGCTTTATTGTACTACACAATAAAAAGAAAATGATGCCCTTGTCGTTGTCGCACAGATAACTAAATAAACAAAACGAATGTTTTACACCGCGCGTCTTAAAGCTTATCCGAAAGGCATACATAACATCGATTCAGGGGGTATGCTTGCCTAAACTTACTTGAAATATTTTCACTGCCAATGATGCTTTCGAATTCCATCCACCGTCCGGTCACAAATATCGGTCCTGCTCCGGCATTTGCAGATCCGAATAGTTGAAGTGGGCTTCTCCACGGGGCTCTTCGCACTCGAGTACCACAAAACCATATCGCTTGTTGGGAAACAGTTTCTTGATCACACCTCGGCAGAGTACGCCCCGATGAGGCGAATGTTCGGGCGTAGCTAGACGCTGCAGATCTGCTATTTGCCGGAGGTTGGGGTAGGGTGGTGACCGGTACGTGACGAGGGCACCCGCCGTCGACGACGACGATGGAGAAACGTCGCCCGGCGGCATTAAAGCCGCAATTTTTTTAGCTGTCGTCAGCCTTGCAGTCGCCACCGTAGCCGTTGTCGTCGTCGTCGTCCTTATGCTCCTTGTTGTTGATCTCTTCGTAATTGTTGTCGTTGTCGCCGTCTTCACCACCGCCACGAATCTCGCTTGTGGCCTCCGTGTGGACGCCGACACAGTGCTTCTACCGGCCCCACTGGTAGCGAACGTCTTGTTTAAAATATAAAGCATCGCAAAGTAGATATTTATATTTTGAGAACACAACTATTTTATTACCCTAGTTAATTCCTTAAACCCGTATCACAAGATGTTTGAGTGAGAGGATATAATAAATACGGCAGATTATTTGACATGGGGCTAAGCAATCGAAAAATGAATAATATAACCGAAATATAATAATAATAATAATAATCCAATAAGTCAACACACAATAACATCTGGGTTGAGTAACGCTACATACTTGCGCTGTACTATCAAGTGCTCCAAATTCGCTACTTTTAGTGTAGTTTTTTTCTGCACTATTATTGGGGGTTCACATCTGCTGGCTAGAGGTGAACCCCCAATAGAATTATAACAAATTGCGCTGTCTGGACTATTGCAGCAGTAGTGTTCTACAATACAATTATTACTCGTAGGCCATGATTGGTATCGTTAAGATGTCATATCGGATGATCTCTTGTGCAGCAGCAAAGGTTACATTATAATGGAACAGACATGGAACCGATGGACAGCTGATAATTGACAGATATGAGGTGTAACCAGTGCTATTTTTCTGGAAGGTTTCATTTTGTTTTGCCTAGTGCGCATGCGTCACTAGCAGCTTGCGTGAACTAGAGCTTGAAGACTTGGCTGCATTTCCATTCTCATATCCCCCGGCTTTTTGGTTCGACTCCTTTTCTGAAACCACGTGAACCTCTTCTGCCTAGCTGTTATCTTGGCTGTAATGATCGTCACAATGGCGTCGAATACGTCCGTCGCCTCCTTCCACGCTCTCTTTTCGACCCAAGAAAAGGCAATCTAATTATTCGCAAATTAATTATTTTTGCGTGCAGACGCTTATCTGTGTTGAAGTATGTGTGCATGCAAACGTCGCAGCTTAAGCGATATGGCTCGGTAGCAATTTTTACAACTAAATAGAAACATCCTCAGTACAACGGTATAAGATAAAACATCTTATTTGGGCGTAGTTGGATCTATGAAACTACTAATGCATGGTGATAATACACAAAACTGTAATATGTTGAAAATAGGTTGCTTGTACTGCCATCAAGTCCCAAAAGCGACTATTTTTTGCACCACACTTGCATGGCTTTAACAAGGACCCCCAGTACGCATAAAGCATTCTACCAGTTAACCTCTAAATAAAGATCAAAGCACCGGTGTTTTGGTTTACGCTCAGCGGGCCAACTTTGTGATTACTTTGACATCCGATCGAACAGTCAAAAAGCCTGTTCGGTATAACATATATGCAAGCATGTAATATTGCATAACTGATGCAGCCAAGTGCCATACCTTTGAGGGATATCTCGCTCACGCAGAGATCACTCCCTTGCCAGTTTGTCGATGTTAGACATTTTCTTCGCCCAGTACTTCGTCCTCCATTTTCTCTGGCGAATCGCTTGCCGGCTGAGCTTCCACTGCCGGTAATAAAATATTATAGATGTTATTATATTGGCAGGAATTCAAAGCCCAATTGATTGTCCTATACATTTTAGGTGTGGCAAAAATGTTGTCATTATTATAGTTCATATAGTTTTCTTGTTATTACGATGATGATTGTAATTATGTATTTTGTCTTGAAATATACCTGAACGGAATACCTGCTTTAATCAACACTGATATTCCTAGAAAATTACCTTAACCTTAAGTCCCATGTAAATTACGCAAGCTGCGCAAGATAGTTCTAAGCCGCAGGGACAATTCTAGGCGAGGAATACCACGATAGCATACTTACCGCAGCTTTCGAGCTCTCGACATGTATAACACACTGTCTCAATTAATGACCTTCACGTGCCTTGGATTATTGTATGCTAAGGAGGCATGTAGGATCCGTTCTAGTTGTCAACGACCGCGACTGAAACAATTTACAACCCTCTATCAATATGTCGGCGAAGTCAGACGCTTACATTAAGAAGTCCAAAACAGCAGAATCAGCACCGCCTTGTCGAAGAGAAAATCCGCGTAGCCATACTTTCTAAGGAAAACCAGAAAAAAACTATGGAAAACTAACGAGAGAAAAATGGTACTGGACCTATTCTTATTTGGTTATAATGCACCGCGGCGTGCTGGCGCCCAAAAAATGCTAGGCTTTGCTCGAGGAATTGGCCAAAAGTTACGTTAGGTCCTGTTTGTTTCGTGAATAAAAAACTAACTAATGGGGAATGTGTTTGGCTCGAGCTTCTCGACTGCTCTACCGGTCATACTTTAAGCATGACTGCCTTCCCCTCGGAGCAACACCCGCGATGCCCTAAAATGCCCAGTCGGCCTTGTGGAAGAGCGTATAAAATGAGACGTTTCGTTAGACCTAAAAACCACTGAATAGTCTTTTCAACACCCTGTCGGAGACCAAGTTTTCTGTGTTGTGCAAGATGCTCTATTTTCTTTTAGAGATGCAAAGGGCTAACCTCATTAGTGCCACCAGCCGTTTTCGTTCGCACTGCATGTAGCAGGCCTAGCGAAAGTCAATATTAGGTGGATACGCTGCTCGAGGAACTGGCAATAAAGAACTACGAGTTCAAACAAATGGCAATCGATGTCAACAGTTCACACACAAAATACGAAATATGCACTTTATAATGCGGAATTACACAGTTTTACTTAAAGCGTGCATCAGATGAGTCTCGAGCTTAAATTAATTTCTATAAGCAACATCCTGAATGACCAATTCGTAGTGAATGAGAGTATATTTATATAAGTAACTGCGTGCCTGTAAGCCTGTGATTTAGTTTGAAGATACCCCTTACTCTGCAATTTAACACCACTAAATCTGTCAAGCGTAACACACAGTACAGTAGAATATCCAAGATCATGTAAACTGCGGTTTGCAAGTGGCTTTGGGTCAGAAGGATAGTAGTGGAACCCTAAAACAATCCTTAACAGGCTGCTTAGTATCGTTCCCAAAGAGCTGCGTGTTGCAATTTAGTAGTGAGTAATGACAAGTTAACCAGTGGACGTTAATAGAAGTAAATTTAGACGTTAATTAATTAAGCAGCAAGAACGCGGTCAGACTTACCGTCCTCCTCAGCTTCCGAACAAGCCTGGGACCTATCGGGCGCCGGAGACGATCGGCTGGTGTCTTGATGTTTTACGGGCTGTTGTACGGGCGACGGCGACCGTGATGATACAGGCGACCGTGATGATACAGTCGACCAGGACGAGCTCCCGACGGCTGACGTCAGCTCGTCGGAGCTATCCTCGCTGCTCGAGGATGAGCCCTGCTCATCAATTTGAGCTTGGAGTTTCTCCATCACCCAATCCGGAATGTCCACACCGAGATCATCTAGATCTCCCTTGTGGATTTTAAAATAAACAGGGAGCCCGGCCGGTAGTCTTGCTCGTAGGGCCCGCCGCCTTTGTTCCCTACGTAGATCTGTTTCCGATTCTGATGACAGCTCCTTTATAATGCAGTATAATATAAAAGTTGTATTACATATATATATATATATATATATATATATATGAGACGACTGATGGTTAGGGGATCACAAATGCGCTATCACGAATAATCTTGCTTTTTTCTGATGAACAGACAATCTGCAGTTTGCCGAAAATGTTTGACTCTAAGCTAAAGCTGTCTAATCTGAGCGGTTACAATAGCACTAGATTTAACGTGGACAACCGACATTGTTTTGTTCCGATAACTATTCCATAGAATTTGCTCGCTAACCTCTTAAACCTTGGCGCAATGCAAGTCTCAGATTGTGCAACTTAATATTATTTCGGTTATCATTTATCCTAGATCGGCCATTCGGCACAGCTACCCGAGTCCTGTATTCTATTTATTTTGCTTGAACGTTCACGTCACTTAGTATGTAACGGCTTTCAAAAGCTTTCCTACGAAATCTGGTTGCTAGACATATTTTGTTAACTGCAAGTGGAACTAATAATTACACTGATTTAAACATCTTTGAAAAATGTTTTTAATTCTGGATCACTTTCCGTCCCCTACGGGCCTGGAACTCAATTTGAGGTATATCTTCGAGAAAGTACCGTTGGCTTTTTCAAGAGCCGAAAAACCTTCTTGAGATTTAGGTTTTCGGCCAACGCTTTAAACGCATAATCTCTAGCGTTGCTGCCTCATATTTAATACAAGAGAAATATTAAGTAAATAATAAGTAGATCTAAATAGGTTTTTGTGGATCTCCAATCAGGACGGCGCGTAAGCGCAATGGCACAAGGGTGGTTCGTCTACTTTATGCACGGACTGCGCTTCCATATCTTCTATCCTCAAGCATCTAGAAGGGAAGTCTCCAATAATCGAGATTTCAATTTTATATGACACTATGAAACCGCTCGTAACACTAAAACCATTATTGAACGTATTTATATCCAGGCACGCAATCGTAGCATCCATCCGGGTCCGTGGACACCTGCTCAGCAGATAAGGAGACTCCTCCTACTTGCCATCGCTGCCGATGCTCGGGCCACATGGTCCGCAAATGCACAGCGCCACGGCCTTATTGCTATGTTTGTTACCCTGCAGGGCACCGTGCAGACTCCATGGCTACATTTCCTGCCGGTAACAGGTCGACTAGCTGAGAAAAAAGCGACGACCACAGACCCCTCACCGATCCCCCAGGTTGCACAACCCGCTGCTCAGGCGTGTATTTTCGGCTGATGGGCAGGGTCCGGCTCTGGTGCCCGCCTCCGCCCAGATCCGGGCGGCGGCTGACCTCCCGCGGAGCTACCACGATTTAAGAGTCGGCGTCGCGCCAGGCCATCGCGTCGGAAAACCACCGTTTCAGCTGACGACGGCAGACTAGTTTGGCAAGTGGCCGGGGGAGCAATTACTCCAAATGATATGTTTCGTCCAGGTAAATTTCAACCAGTGTCGGGCAGCTCACGACCTGCTCGGCGCATACACACGGTCGAAACGAATATCCCTACGTTTTCTATCTGAGCAAAACATCGCCACCGCGCGGTGGACGGCAAACGCCTACAGGAATAAATCGGCTGACACGGCGATATGGTGAACGGGACAAGGCACAGATATTTCCGTCAATAGCAATGGCTTCGGACCGGGGTACCTCTGGGTGTATCTTCCAGGATCCCCCCATACAGTTTAGAGCTGCTACTCCTTACCCAACAAGCCACTGGCAGATTTTGAAGCCTTCCTAGGCGGGTTGGCCACTTCGAATTGCAACAGCACGGGCCGCTTATGACTGGGCACATCAGATAAACACAGAACGAACAACGTGGCGCCAGTCATCTGAGTTTGCGTTTTCCGGCCGCCACACCGCCGACATTCAGCTTACCTGGACGCTCATGAGCAAGACACGTTTGCAACAACGCGAAAAGCTCAAATTAGAGGTTAAAAAGAGTGGCCGAAGGAAGGTTTATTAAGGAGCGACATTCAACCTGGCCTTCCGCAGGGTCTCGACGCACCCCGGCTCTTGGAACAAACCACCGAAGGATCCATGAGCAGCTCCTTGTGCCACAAATCCAAACCTTAAGCGAAGAAAGACGAGTTTTACTGGGTGAGAGTCCCACACTAAGGAGGAGGCAACCTACGACGACAACGATGACGGCCGACTCAAGAGACACATGCCGCATCGAGACAATCGTTAAGGTGCAAAAACGGAAATTGTTCGAGAAGGTTAATCATCCGACTGAATGGGCATCGAATCTTGTGACGGTAGACCGTCCTGGTCGAAAACGCAGGCTAGTGCTCGACCCACACACACTAAATAGAGTTATTCTTATTAATATATAACACCAATGCTCAACGCGCGAGATGGCTTCTAGTCCGGAAAGCCGAGACTACACAACTTCTTAGACGCCGACCGGCAGATACCGCTATTGCCGGGCCCTCCAAAGGAAACTCAAGCGCCCGGAAGGCTTGAGAAATGTCTCAAGGTGGCAGATGACAATTGTATGGGGTGAAGGACGCACAGTACTCTACGCAATCGGAGCAGTCAGACCACCACAAGAACTTGCAGTCCCTATTTTACCGCGCTCGAGAAGTTGACTACGCCTAAACAGGGGTTGCCAGCTCTGCTTCTGCATGATGAAAAGCGTGTGTCGGGGTTGCTATTAATGCAACGTTTAATGAGGTTACAAACCATTCAAAATAAAGTAACCTTCTCGAAGCCAACAAAAGCACATACAAAAAGGACACAATAAAAGTCCCTACACCAATACGGTAAACACTTTAAAATCATGCTTTCCACTAATATATAATGACGCACTAAAATTTAAGCGTTTCGCTATTCCTTAAATGCTTATGACATTCAATGCTGCATAGCTTGACTGCTTTCACACTTAAAATCCACGGGTCGTGTCGTTTGATTCAGTACATGTAGTCATTCCTTTGAAACCGAACATATGCATGGCATGATTCAATTTTGCCAGTTCGTAAATGTCCAAGACGTTTTTTAGCCGAAGCTAGTGTTAAGCTTTTTTCAACCTGGGATGCTTAAACATTTTCAATTATCGAAGTTCACACTTTTGGATTAGAATTGATTCACAAAAAACACAGTTCTATAATTACAAAATTTTTTAGTAAGTGTAAAAAATGATTTACTTTTTCACCTACCTACCGACCTAGATTTTTTTTATTAAAAAAAAATAATTCTAAGTCGAACTAACCTAGAAATTTTTTTAAGACAAACACATGTTTATTTTGTCTATATACAATACAAACAACAAAATTCAATAATGCTGAACTACACATGTTGATAAACAGCACTTTGAAATTCTCACCTCTGTCGGGATGTCGTCGGGCGTATGCGGCGTAAACTCTTCATCGCAACATTCTAGAGGTCCCTGGAGATAAATTGAGAACCCGAAGAAAATAGCAGCTGCCATCAAACACAACGTGCATGCGAATGCCGTATATCCGGCAAATACCGGCCATGGCTTTACGGAAGCCAGCATTTTTTCCTTGCCTTCCGGCAACCTGGACTGCAAACCAAGACAACATATTCATAACAGAACTTAGTATATTCATAATATAACCAAGTATCTATAGTCGTAGTAATAATAATAATAATAATAATAATAATAATAATAATAATAATAATAATAATACTAATAATAATAATAATAATAATAATAATAATAATAATAATAATAATAATACTAATAATAATAATAATAATAATAATAATAATAATAATAATAATAATAATAATAATAATAATAATAATAATAATAATAATGAAACGAACTCCCATTCATAGCAGAGGTGATCTTTTATGTTAAAGGCTTTCTACATCATGTGGACAAGCAATGGCGCTAAAATTGGCTGTTTCTACCGATTAACAAGTTGATTAAGAGGAGACTGCCCAAACATAGACATATGCACTTCATTATAAAATGTATATCAGGGCTTTGGACACCAGAACGACAACAAAAGCTATGCACCGGATCGGCATTGGCAAGAGTCGAACTAACCTAGAAAATTTGTATACGGATCAGAAGTTTCATTCCAGCATCTACTATGCCATGTTAGCCCACTTAAAAACGAATCCAAGACTGAGGCATAAACTCTGGTCTAATTCCATAACAGTGAAGATAAACACCGTTAAACACCGTTATGTAATATGAAGGATATTGACACACCCACAAAAGTGGGCAGACACGGGCAATAGCCTTTACTACAAAATTCCCTGAATAGTTAGAATTGTTTGAATTTAGACTGTTCCAATAAAAAGTCATTTCACAAAATACATGGCCGAATTTCGACAGCCAAATTAAGAAACACTATATAGTGGTGCCCGCACAGGCGAACAAGACATACCAGAAACATAATTATGGGAAATATAACTGCTAGGATCAGCCAAAAAACACCGGTGCCCCCACCCAGTGATAAACGATAGTTTGTGACATATGCATTTTAATGCATTACTGGCAGTTCTGTGCGTATTTCTACTATCTGGCAATCCGCAAGCTCAGGAACGCGAATGAACAGAGCGTTTGACTTTAACAAAGTTATAAAGTCACTACGAATAAAGGTGAAGGTTGTTCTATAAAAACCTAATTGTTGGTCTCATCGTTATAGCAACGTAATCGCAAAGCTTTCCTACCAATGGGTTTTCGCGGTGTATGAAAACGTTGTGAACAATGGTCAATCTACAAAACAAAGGGCAACTCCGTCAACCTCAAGACCTAATATAGATTGTCTTCTGATAAGTGTGACCGTTAAAACAAGTACATCACGCATCTCACATAGGATCCTCCTTCACTGCCAAACCGAGATACCAACTCAGCAACTTGACGCCAAAAAGCATTCAAACATTTAGTCACCTTTGCCAGATAGTATAGCTCAGCTCAGCAATTTGGGTTTCTACCAACTGGGAAGGCAGCGGAGGACGTCATCAGGTACGTTTAAGGACAAAACATTTAACTTACATGACATACGCAGTGCTTATAGACTTCCGCAAAGCATAGGATAGTGTCCCGAGAAACAAATGATTGCAAACATTATTCAACAATTTTCAAATCAACACGCGCAAATACAACCATGTTCGGATTGCATTTAACCAAACAAATACTTGATCAAAAACGGCGATCTTTAGTTCAGCAAAAAAAATCATCATTCTGCATGATGGCGGCCACCAGACGGACGCAGTTTTTGTCTGCTCTAGCAAACGAAAAAAACTAACCTCAAAGGACGTGCTATCTAACTCGACGATGCTTTAGTAAGACATAACTCATTTTTTCCACGGCACTTGTAATTATGCTGTTACTGGTTGGAGACGTCGAGAGCAACCCAGGCCTTCCATCTGTCACTTGTGGTGGTGATATCCATCAATCAAAAGATCGCACTGTTTGTGAGGGCTGCAGTAAACCACTCCCTACTTATTGTGCATACCAAATACCCTATTGGTACACAACAAACTGCAAGTCATGCTTTCAGATGGAGGACGCAAGAATGCATGGCTGACAGTTGGAAAAGGAGGACACGAAGGAGGCAGTGACGAATCGTGAACAACGTGCAACAACTGGTACAAACAACCTGACAGATCTGAAAGTTGTAAACGTTCAAGACGTGCCCGAAAGACCTCGCATGAAAGCGCTATTTATAAGCCGCGTCAATGTGTCACATATATGTGAGAATATACAACAATATGTAGCTCGGATTGTGGGTAACGATGGGACGAAGTGACGAAATTTTCAGGAATAAACCAGGCATATTATGATAGTCTTCATATAAATATAGCAGCTAACAAATATAAAGAACTACCGGACCCTGGGATGTGGTCGGAGGGGATACACATTCGTCCTTTTCGCGGACAATTAAAACCATTTAGAATATACGGCGCAGATAAAACGACGACCGCAGGGACTAAGCGCAGCAGACAAACTGAAGAAGAGGACGATACACACAATCGATGTCTTCAACACGCATACTATATAGAGGGAACTGTGTATAATCTAATACGTGACTGCAAGCGTACTTAAATATTATTAAAAACTGGGCTAATTATGTCAGCAGGCCAGTAGCACAGAAAACTGGAGTTGTCCAGGGTGACTCCGCAAGCCCGTTTCTCTATGTTGTATATAGCTGGCTTAAAGCAATACATGCATTTTATGCTGACGACCAAGTGGTGCTTGCAAAAACACGAAACCACTTGCAGTTTTATCTCCAGACAGTCTCCGATTGGTGCCAAGAACACCAATTAATCATCAACATCGCCAAAACGAAAAAAAAACTACGTTTTAGTAAAGGCGGATCGTACGCTGCAGATTACCGGTGCATCAATATAGGGGAGTAAATATTAAACTCATTAATCACTTTTGCTATCTAGGGATAACAGTGGCACACAGTAAATGCGTAGCAAGGCCACGATTCTAGTGGGAGACGTTACTGACATGGACCTAAAAATCACGCTAAATGTATTTAGAATAAAAATTGTTTCTATAGTAAGATACTGCCTTCCCGCAATTGCCCCATATTTCACAATATCTGATCGTAAAAATAAATAAAATAAAATTTTATTTCATAAAGAGCACGTTAGGCTTGCCAAAAACGCATCGGCCACGCTCGCACTAGAACTATGCCACGAACGCACACTTGTAGAGAATTTAGTACTGGTCAAGATACCGTTCAGTACACACATTTTAGAAGCCTACAGAGAATTTAGAGACCCCCCCCCAACATGGCGTTTGTAATGGGTCTCTATGTCGAGTCCTGCTTTTTGCAGCAATAAATGGAAACTTTTATCACAGAAAAATAAATCTATAATATGCCGAACAACATGGCATAGGTACCACAATCCCATGTGCTCAAGAAGAAATTGTTATAAAATTGACGAAGGCGTATGTAAGTATTGTGGCGAGTGCAATATCGGACGTTATTACAAACTCAATTGCTCGTTTATCGAAACACCGTCACTACAAGCACGTGTTAACGATAATCTTAGCTTACACGTGTTAACGATAATCTTAGCTTACAAAATGGTATGTAAACGTTTGTACTACACTACAGATTGAATTTGCCGAATCAGTGTGCTAATACTATATTTGCAGAATGGGTTCGCTATTCAATCCGCTACGACAAAAGTAATGCGCTTTAGTTGTGGTGGCATACGTCGCTACTGACGTGTACCTAAATGTGAATAACGAACAAATGAATAAATTTATTGCTTATGAACAATATTTGGTTTACGCACATATGCTACAGCCCTTCTACATTATTTTCATCAGCAATATTGCTTATGAACACTATTAAGAGATAATACAGATCACACGATTTACCCTCGTTCGACATTTCATGCAACCCATTTCGTATACACATCTTTTTATGAAGACCATATATTGCTAACCCAGTAACGAGTCCGGATTAAGCTTGAACTACTCATAACATGGTGCGTTTGAAAACCGAGTCCACTCTGAGTCTCAACATAACAACAGAACAAAATCGCTCTTTGGCTCGAGGTTATCAAAGCCTACTTACACTCTCGCCAACAAGTGAATATAGGCTTCGTCAGTAACCATTGCACCGAGGGACCGGCATTCAACCGTAGTAGTAGTATTAGTAGTAAGAAGTGCATGATAATTGTAATTGACGTTAATTTTATACTTACGATTTCTTGCCAAAAGATTGGAAGCAGTAGCGGCGTTGGTCGTCCCCTCAAACTGAGATTTAAATTTATCTGGGTCCGTATCCGCGAGTTCACCACCACTCCAGACGGCTGGAAAAAAAATCGCTTTTGGCTGAACTATGTGAGAAAAATCATTGAAAATGATCTCCAATAGTCTAATTACAAATACACTAAAACAATTATTATTAGTAGTATAAATCGTCTGAGTTGTATATGTCTAAGTCTTCAAGGTATTCGGTAGGCAATTGGCACAAACGGTCGCTAAGAAAATGCAGCAACTGCAAAGTGCAGTGTGGGTGCAGGCTGAGACCAATGATCATTTGTACCAAATTGATCTGTGTCACCCATCATGCTGCTAGGGAGCTTACATCGATCTCCAATCCGAAATCGCTCTATCGGACACATTCTGTCATTCAAAATCACATTCATTCAAATGGCACAATAATCCATGTCACATGACCTGTCAGGACTCGTGAGCAATCATTATTTTGTGGCGGCCAGATTACACCACTTGTGCATGATCTGAATATTAGCACCCGAAATCTTATTTGTTCGGCTCAATCGTCTAAGCAATAGACAAAATGCTTCATATAATAATAATATTCATCATCAAAATATCTAATATTTCTATTAGCTAGCAAGTAGTAGTTCACCATATCGACAGTTGAGCCGGGTCGTTTGCAGCACGATCTGCTTTATTACTGCTTACTTGACGAATAAGCAGCACTAATGGTGCAGACAGCGTGCCCGATAAGCCACGTGTAAAAATCATATGGTAGCAGTACGAATTGTTTAACGATCTTTTATTTTAGTTAATCCCCAGGACAGGAAACTGTCGTTTTTTATGCGTAACCTAATTTATTCTTGCCTAAAGATCTAACTGCCTTGTCAACTTCAAATACCTACACCTCACTAACCGACGTAACCTGCCATACAACTTTGATCTAGGCAGTTCCTAAGGTGGTTGAAGCAAGTTCAAGTGCGCTTGTATATTGTGTTCTACCAGTGTCGCTTAAAATAAACGTCCATTTAATCAACGCAGTTTATGCGACCTTCATTCGCAATGAACCTCGATGTGCGTCTGCAACTTTGCCGGGGTCAGCTAATGCAGTCTTGTAAGAGGATAGTATCAATATTTACCCAATATCGGTATTGTTGTTTGCTGCTTAGTACCTAAATCAATAAATGCACGGTGAACTTACGGCGTGAACATGAACACGAAACCCGTGTTTACTCTCGTCCGGATTAAGGCCGCCAATGTCTGATCGAAGTTTAGGGTCGCCATGCAGGAAATGTGGCAGACTGACTACCACTGGTAGTACCTTCGAGAGTTTAGGGCCATAGCCATAGCAGAAGCCCACGTCGAGCGTTCCTTTGATGACGATAGGCCGCGAATCGACACACCTGGTATAGAACACATCAGCATCAGAAATTGCAGTCAATAAAAACCCATCCGCATTAAATAGGCCGTTAACTAATGTATACAAGGCAAATCAAACAGTGAACAGATCAGTAACAAGGGTGAGTTATGGTAGACTGTTACCTATCTTAAGATAAATACTGTGTGAAATGGTTTGCGCACTCAATTTAAACAAGAATCTTAGGCGGGCTAGTGTAGCACTGTTTCAGATGCAAAGGGGAACATATCGGAAACAATCGACCTGATATATTTAAAATGCGAAAGCTTATTTAACTCCGTATAACAAAGCGTACTTGTAGTACGTCTCCTAAAAAGTGTTTTACAGTATGTGTGTACATAGTGCATAGGTGTTAAGGCCAAAATATAGCGTACGCTTCCGCCGTCGCGTTGAAAAAGTCTTGACCCCCAGTGTAAAGAGCAATTTTTTCAGTATCCATGATGTACTGTTCTTTTAGACGCAGCCTTATCAGTGCGCATAACGTAGGATAGTACACGTCTATGCTCTTCGGCGGCATCCGGAACGCTGGCAGGAGGTCCAAACCTGCAACTAAAATAGTTAAAAAGTCACATTTGTTCTTTGCCACACCAGTTCCAGCGAGGGCGTTTTAAATTCAATCACATATTGCACACGGCCCCGCTTGCTGTAAAACTACATTAGTGACAATCGTTTGTTTCTCTAGGAAGTGGCATTTTGTATTTAAGAATACTGACGGCCCGGCGCGTACAATAAAGCTGTGGATTACAAATAGCCTAAGCTACCCCGAGCGCTGCTAGCTGGCAAATAATGCAGTGTTGATAGCAAATAAATGACATAGTCTTATTTTGCCAAAGGGATGATATTATTTACAAGATTTACATGTTACGAACCGTTACCTAGATTCATAAAATCAAGTTCTCTGTGCCCTGGCCACCCGCAAAGACATTTTATTTACTCAATTTGTCTTACCGTTTCTAAGATTGTTTAAGCAAATGTTTAAATAGTTAATTATCGAGTTTATAATACAAGTGTACATGCGATCATCCACTCTGGACTACAGTTCCCGAATAAAGCTTATTTTTAGGATCCGATCATCTTGCCCAAACAATTGTGCTAAGACACCTCTTACGCTGCTTCGAGCTACGCACCTGGTTTGCATTGCACTCGTTCAAATCCGACTGCCTAACTAATACTCAAATTCCGTTCCCTACAGCAAACAACCGTCTACTTCACTAAACTGAACAATTTTCACGATGTTGGGAAACCCCCCGTTTAAAGGGCCCATTCGATTTTGTGGTAAGACTTACTCTTGCCGGTCAGGTCGCCGCAAAAGTGCCCACGGCGCGGACCAAGCCTGTCAACCAAACGCCGTTTGTAAGTTATTAAAAAGCAAAAATGATTTGTGTAATCGCTTGTATGATTCGCAGTGTTGCAGGCCGCCTGCAAATGACTGTTAGGCCGTTCTGTAACAAACTATGTGCATACCGTCACGTAGATAGCCAGCTATTCTACTGGTAAGCTAACCGCAGAACTAATGCAACTAACATCATGCTCTACAGCAGACCTGGCTCTTGTACTTTCCGAGAAAAATGTTGTATGGAAGAAAGTGTTATTTATGGCTGTGTACAATCTACGTGATATGAGAATATATGCTAAATAAAAAGATGTCCTTAAAATCTTACTACCTATTCTACCTCGACAATCACAGTAGTAAGAGAAGTGAGCATTGACCACACCCAAACTAGTTAACTAGAGAGGAATAGGCTACAAAGAAACTGTATGCAACCAGAATCTCGCTTTCTTAGTTAAAAGGCACACTTATGTTCTCACTGGAACGTTTTAAGCTACACATCAAAGATTGCAATACTTACTCAATGCTGTTTTCGGCAATGATCTGATTAATACGCCCTGAATCAGTGTGAACCGTAAAATTGTACATTGCGGTTGCGTTCGATCGGCTCAACCATGCAGCGTTACCTTGAGAGGTTGCTAGTGACCACAGTTTGTCCTTTACAGCCAAATCACCAAACCTGTCCGTCAAACGGTAACAGTGCGTAAGTCATCGAGAGCAGACTATCCACTCAAGTATAGAATAGAAATGCATAGAGTATGCTTAACTAGTATTTCCGAGTACTCAATGAAAATGCTTGATATCGTTAATAGTTACACCACAATGTAATGCTTCTGACCGCATGCAATTTCGCCATCCCCTCGGCAAAGCTCGGAACAAAGGAAAATAATAATGCACTCAGGTCTGCACTACCTATGACGGCGTCATTGCGACTCGGCAGTCACCTTCACTGGCGAGCATGTCTCTTCTTGTAAAAAAAATGTGAGCAATTCTCTGCGCAACGGCGACTAATAGCGTTACACATACGCGTAACAGAACGCTGCAAAGTGCGCATAACTCAGCAATAAAGAAACCGACGGGTTTGTCGACCGACAATAAACTGCGTCCCCCAAGACATTGTTAACGGTGGGGACCGGACCCGTAGACTTATTTATCTCCTTCGGTTGCGAGGCGCAGGCGAATGCACGACGCCACCAGGCTCGACGATTGCGACCCGACGTACTGATACTGCGTCGTCCCATGGCGAGTACGCCAATGTCTTGAATACAACGTAACTGCTTTTTTTGCACATTGGTTAAATGTTTATTGCGTCAGTCAAGGGGAGATGCTAGAGCAGCTGCTCGCTTGGTTAAGGACAGAAAGCCTACTAAGTCTCGAGAACTGAAGGCAAACTATATCGTAAAACAGGTGGTGCTCGAGACACCGCGACCGAAGGGAACGATTACCTGATGCTTTCTTACAACGATTTGTACCAGATTATCTGTCACAACCAAAGCGATGGACTCCCGTTAGACGGCTTGAACTCACGCTGCTTGCATAATGTATAAATATAATTGTCACACTTAAAAGTTTGTAACCCCTAGCAATAATGCTATACACACGTTCTTTTGGAATAATGCATAGAAATGAACCAGCACGCAATCAAGGTGGCTTTTAAAGAAATAAGTCGCAATTGTACTTAGTCACTAAAAAGCTTTGTGTGACATTTCACTAAGCAATCGCTCAAAATAAACATACGGGTTGAAAAATGCAGATGCAGCACATTCATTAATACCTTTTATCCAACATTGTAAAATCAATGGATTACAATTAATTATTTTATTAGTCGATTTACCAGTTTATGGCATGTTATACTAATTTTCTGCAGCCTTCCCCTGTCATCTAAAAACAGGACTTTTTGCGCCAATCTAAGTGCACCTTAAAACGCACTTCTTTACCTATTCTAGGGCACGTTTTATATTAACCGAGATCATGTGGATAGTTACAGGGTACGATTGTTTAATTTGGAAGTTAAATACTTTATTGTCTAGGCTTTAGGGAATACATTTTGAATCCACAACCATAAAAATAAGCTAACACTTAGCCCCTACAGTGTCTACAGAATCCATGTACCTTCCTTCCAAGCCCCGGCTGCTGGCTCTTATGCATGCATTGACGTTTTTGACAAATTATGTAATGTGATTATAGCTATCCTTCAACATGCTTTAGCGTTTTTTTTAATGTTTTAGTCAATACCGAACGACTAGTTAGTATCGCCACTGAATAGTCATTTGCCATATAGACACCAGACTTGTGTTACACATACTATAGATACCCGACTGTGCTGCTGGCATTTAGCCCGACGTTGTTCGTATATCTATTGCCTGTCAGTTGTTGTTGCAAGCGCGCAATCAAAATATTAGCGGTTGCCTTTGAGAGGTTGGATATTACTTTTTAAATCCAACCTCTCAAACAGAGAGAAACTAAAGAATAACATATTATTAGAACACACGTCAACCTTTATCAACTTTATGTAAGCTAGAGTACCACATTTCAATTAACAAAAAAATTGCAAACTGTTAATATGCTTACCCATTAAAGATGTAATCTCCAACGCTGACCAACACAAAGAGCTTTCGCTCCGCAGTTTTCTTAGCTTCCAGTAAACTTGCGGGAAGCAGGGATAAGTAATTTACCGTCCAGATTAAATCATCCAAGCGACCGGTGGACAACGATGGCTCAAAGTGGTAAGACGTCTCTTCGGAAACCGAGATGCTTTCAGCCGACCAGGTCAGTATCTTGGACGTGCTCATACTAGAAAATCACGAGTACGAGATAAATTATGTGTTTTTGCTTTAATGTTTAGCCGGTTAGCCTTTTTGCTTCATTATTTACCCGGTTTGCTTCTAGTCAAACCGGCTAATAGGAAACCGAGTGTAGGCTCCATTTATGAAGGAGTGGCTATCGAGCCGTTCGACAAAGGACAGCTTATAAATATCAAGGTTTTAATATAGTATTGTAGCCACATTACAGAATGCACTCATTTTCAGCATTTAATTTTAGTCTCGTGTATCTTAGGCTCGGTATTTTATTCTATTCCTACAACAATGATGTGCAACGATGTGCAAAATTTATTCAGTTGACAACTACGAATTTTACGAGCAAAGATCGAACGAAAACTACAGTAGACTTTGTAAGTAAAGAAAACTGGGCCAGCCAATCATCTTTAAGTCTAAGAAACATGCGGGATGATAGTCAGGAATAGAGCCGATTTAGCTATATTTGTCGAAATGTTTCAGAAAACAGCTACGCGTTTCTGCCATATATTATTAGAAAACACGTCAACTTTAATCTACTTTATGTAAGCTAGGGTACCACATTTAAGTTAACACACGTCTACAGTTAAAAACAGCTAACAAAAGTTAATGACGTAATGACGTTGCAAACTAACCTGAAGACATAGGGCCCACACTCATGTACAACCGGTGCTGACTTCGGATAGTGGAGCCACGTCTTGTAGTTGGAAAAATTAAATACATACAAAAATGTATAAGAGGGAGCCGGTGGGTGGGCGAGGACGTTGGCTAGCATAGAACCCTTTTCCAGCGGCGGAGGCGAGAAAGGTTTTAACTGTAACGTCATACCCGCCCACAGGGTCATGGCTAAAGCCACCGCCAGTAGGCCCAACACTGAAAATAAACGCATTTTTTTTAATAGCGGCAACGCAAAAAATTTACCCACACAACATTTAGTCATGAGAAGTTGCGAAAATAGAGCAGCGTTATATATTTTGTCAACTTTCTACATACATATGAATCTACAAAGTTCAATAATCCTCAATAAACTCTTCAAAGCAAACGCACGCATATTTCGAAACTTACTCTCCCATACACATTCTGGTACAAGCAACTAGATCTTGGGGAAATAAATGTTGGCGAAAGCTACCGTCTGGACGCCTAAAACTGGGAAGTCTCCAGAGGAGCGCGTCTACAAGATACTAGCATATCAGGAGACTTCCCAGTTACCTCCCCCACCCCCTATGTAACACTACCTCGAGACTAAGAGAGGAAAGCCTCATGTTCCAATCTTCTCCTAGGACTACGAAAACTGCGCAAACTGAAGGTGGGATTCTCACTGCTAAAGTAAGTTGACTCGACCGAAAGCGTGACCTTCGGGCGTCCTCTAAACTTGTCTTCTGCCTCATGATGGAGTCCAAAAAGGAGACCCTACCGCCTAGTCGGTGGAGGTATCAACATTTTGGCGATAATCTCCGCTGTTGATTTTCCAGCCATTGCGTATAAGGAAGCTCGTCGCGCCGGCTCGAGTGCAGCGCAGGTTGCAATTGTATAGTCGACTGTGTCGGGTTCTCCTGATGTGCATAACACGCATGTGTCTACTGTCGCCTTGAAACTTTTTTTATATATGTCTAAAACTGTTTATGGCCAGGTCTGTGTTGCGTAATATGTGAGCGGCCCCTGCACAGGCCTTTTATACCAATCCTTTACACTTGGGATGACTGGTCGCGTCCACTCCCCGCTGTTATTGTTAGAAGAGTGTTGGCCAATTTGGAAGCCCATGCGCAAAATGTGGACTTGCGTTCTACCGCTCATGTTAAATCTCCCTCGAGCCTTCTCTCACTGTTCTTCTCGCCAACAAGTCTCAAGAAAGCTAGCGTGCAAGGACAATCAGTCTGTACTGACGGTTCCGTAAGCTCTACAAACTCTCGTTGCCTCCTTGTGAGGCCCGAAGGGCTCGTCGGTTACGCTTTGTCCGGAGTGCAAGATCGGCCTAGACAGGAAAAACGTATAGCGCAGTATAATTAGCGACAAAAGCTAGGAACTTGCAACGGCCTTCCTTAACTTCTTCCTCTCGTGAAAGTATCTTGGCTAGGTTTCCTGATACCCTTGGTACTTTCTGAAAAATATATTTGACATGTGCGTTGCCCGAAAGCTTACAAGTCAGAATGTAACCTAGATATGTTGTGTGCGTACCGGGATTGCTCAACGTTTACTCTTCTCATTCTACTGCGCAGATGATCGCCGCGCACATGGTCGATTCGACGACTAATTAGGGCGCTTGCTTATAATACCTTCAAGAGCTCGTGCGCAAAAACATTCTGCTGGAGGGTTATCGTCGCGCGTACAAAGCGTTCCAGACAAGATGGCGGCGCCCAATAGTGCGCTGTGTTTTAGTGCGCTGTGTTTTGTATGTAGTTCCGTGATAAAGAGCTCGTGTGAGTGGACCCTGTGTCCTACCTGTTTTGTGGGTGTAGCCCATGTGAAGTGCTCATCACCGCGCACCGATGTGGGGGGCAAACCAGCCCGCTCGGTGCCCTGAATGTCCTGAACTGGAAGGCGCTCGCCCAAACGACGCCCTGCTTGAGATCCTGCAGAGGATTAGCCGTCTTGCGGCGGCAAATACGATCCGAGTGTCGGAGCTTGAACAACTGTTCTCCGAGCTTCGTTCCCTCCCATCGGGAGCAACGTAAGCACATCGGGAGTAGAAGTCAAGATGAAGAAGCAGGTGGCACAGCACAAAGTGGCACAGTGGATCTATTACGAACACTGGGCTGAGTCGTCCGATGTTTTAACAGGGGAGCTGTATAATTTAACCCCAGGTTTGGCACACGTCCAGGCTTACCCTGCTATTCAAGGGCAACTACGGTGACAACGTAGACGATTTAAATCTCTACCGGGGTATCGCGTCGGAACGTACTCTTAAAAAAATCTTCGCCGAGTTGATTATCTCAAGGGTGTTTCCAACTGTGGAGAAGGCTCTACCTCCGGAGCAATTTGGATTCAGGAAGGGTCGTCTTTATCGATTGTCACAAGGTACATTGTACATGGCTACCATCACTTTGTGTGTTTGACTCAAGGATTTCACCAAGTTGACGATCAATGTCATTGCCGGTTCTGCTCGCAGGTATACGCTAAATACCACGCAGCGAGCTGCCAATCGCATCGGCGGTCTTTGCGCTTTCTTGCCCGGTGGGACGGTCGCTGAAGTGATGATTGTATTGTAATTATGTACCATCTTGAAATGCAAAGTTATTGCGAAATAAACAATATGTATGTATGTATAAAGCGTTCCGGTAATAGTAATGAACTACAATGTCGCGCAGTATTAAGCTACTTTAGCAGAACAACAACGTGCTTAGATCTAGCAGTTGTTGAAATACAAACAAAATCAACGTTGCATAAGTTAAGCAACGACAAAGGTGGTACACCGTAATCAGGTCGTTTGACTCACCGGTTGTGACGTGGCGTTTCATATTGAAACGAACGTACGAAGCACTTAGTTCCACTAAATTGACAAGCAACGCAGCGAATGTGATCTGAAACGCCGAGAACAAGGTTATTAAGTAGGATGTAGATTTTTTGCCATTCGATTCTGAGGATTTCGGTCGTCTTTTGTTGGCTGCCGTAGAATCAATTATTACGAGACTGACAAGTGTGTTCAATTTGCTGACGTTATTGCTAGCCATACGATTGTGGCTAACCTGCGGTTAGGGGGTCGTTACCGCTTACGATTTGATCAGATACGTAATTTTTTAACACCTTATGTTACGTTTACTCCTTCCAAGGCATTTGGATGCCTAGAACAATGCCGGTGGATCCAGCGGCAGTGAGCCGCCTGGTTGTTTAAATATTTCCGGGCTCAGGAGTACAATAACTAAAAGGACACCAATTGCGGCCCTGCCGGTGTCTCGGAGTCTGTCGGCAACAAAGATTGCAACACTTCGTCTGATGTACCACAGGTCGATCCCAATAGAGGTGCCGGAACGTCGTAAATCGTAGACGAAGATGCAACACCACAGTGAGCAAAAGAAGGTTACAGTGTGCGATCAACGTGATGAACTGTTTACGTGGGTGGTGTCTAGACTTAGCAGAAAACTATTTCGCGAGCAACGTCAGTTGAACAAGCTGAAAATGGACGCGTCTAGTGGTCAATTCAACCTTTTGAAAGTAGCCATCCAAAGAAATACAAAGGAGGACTCTGCTCCAAGGTATCCAGCATTAAATGTACCAGACCCCCACGTCTGGTACGGTTGTTCTTCTTCGTTCCAGTCAAGCTGTGACTTTCTCGGGCTAGGAAAGGCGCTCTGTCTTGGCCGAAACTTCTGTATGTCTTGGCCAAGAGGGAGGACTTACGCGAATTTTTAATCGGATTAAAACTCGGGGATCTGACGCACGAGAATCTAGAAGTAATAGCCACCTCAACGACGTCCTTTGACCCAGACGAGTGAAGTAGGGTCAAGTGGGGGTCGATATTTCCTCTGCTGCTAGATTGATAGGCCTTCAGGACATAGCAGTACACTTTGGCCATGCATTTTTGCAATCGCGCAAAGTGCCGACGGTGATAATCTAACTTTCGAAACGTTTTTAATAGAGTGCAGGGAATCCATTTAGTTCCAGCTATCAAGTAGCCCCTTAAAGTTATAATAGAGACCCTGGACTAACCCTTAACCTAGTCAAACGTGAAGTACATGTCACAGCTCACAACGACGTTAAACCATTAAAGTTAACAACCTCTGGCTTTCTTTCAGGCGTAGTGGACAAAATTATTCTGGAGCTACTAGATGTACATTTATTGCTAGGTGTACCTTTGATGCCAGACGGCATTGCAAAGGCATTAGCTAGTTTAAAAGACGAGCTGGCCACAGCCAGCAGCATTTGTGCGGAGCACATTGTTGAACTGGGCTAGCCCTGGGTTAGAGAGCCCGTGATCACACGTTCGAGCGGAGAAAACTGTTCCCCTCAAAAACGTTAACATCTATTTATGTTAATAAAATTAAGGTTGTGTTAATATATATATATATATATATATATATATATATATATATATATATATATATATATGCTTTGGATGTAGACTGAAAAGTCAAGTTTTCATTGAATAATAGTCTATTATATTGGTCACGCTGTGCACGATGCAACATAGTATAAACCCATACAAAAGCCAAAAAAATAAAGTGATACTCCTGGTGAGAGTTTGCCACTATGCGCATGCTCAGCACACAATGGTCAGAGCTCATAATCGGCCTCTTGAATGTATTGTTTCGCTACTCACGTTGTTCTCACTTTCTTGACTTGTACTGTCCAGTAGCTATCGTCGCGCGCTCGTTTAAATACTTTGTCGTATGATCAAAAGAATGCGCATTCGCACAGTCGGTTAAAGATTTGCTGCCACGTCTAGCTGAGGCTAGCTAACCAACTGAGCAATTAATTACAAGCAGAACGTCGTACGTTAGTTCTGTCGTTGTGCGTAGGCAGCGGCTTATAGGCAGAGCTATAAGATCGATAGTCTTAAGGGCACTTGGCAGATCCTTAAACGTTAGCACGTCGCAACGCTTTACGGCTCACTGCCTGCTGGTATAGAGCGCCCTCCTACTGTTGAATCTGCAATGACACTGCCATGACAGCAAGAGACAAGCAAAACAGTAAAAACAAATTTTAACAAATTAGCCAATGCGAGTGTGTTTCGCTGGAGTTGAATCGGATCTGCTGTATTCATATTAGAACGGGCATATTTAAGTCCTTTCGTTAACGTACGCCGTAGAGAGAGACAGAGCTGAAAAGAAGGCACTCAACTAAGCATTTACCAGTGTGAATATAGTCTTTAGAAATCGCTCCCGGCGCCGACTTTGGCTTCCTGCAATTTCCGGCAAATGCTGTATTTTTCCGCCGACTTGTATTTTTCCGAGTAGAGGTGACTTGCGACAGTAGACACCTGATGTCAATCAGTGTTGAATGATAACTATAAAAACAAACAGTAGGCAAATAAATGATTATTAATGCTTTGCCACCTGTTGGGCACGTTTTCTACTCAGTGGTACACAATTATTCTCGTATGCACTAAATGCCCGTTATGCTGTATTGTATGAAATACAATCTTGACGAGTATATTAGTGCAATAAATTATGATGATACAGTTTTTGCTAGATCGTTTATTCCACCTCCAAAAATTGATGACTTGATGTCCCTTAGCTATCAATTCACATCTTATTGATGTTAAAAGCGGTTGCGAGAGATACGGTTAAACGCAGTTTTGAAATCTACAAAAAACTGGTAGTAACTATGACTCTCTTTCCGGCGTCGGCCCGCTGGTGCGCGAATTCCGCGCGCTGCGGGGACCTTCACGCTCCCACTTGAAAGTTGGTTAGACGGTGTAAACTCTCAATTTTGTTGACGCAAGAGGCAAGGCACTTTCGTTTAAATAGAAACTTTTCTTCTATTTAAAAATAAAGGAATTAAACAACATCAGTTACGTCGCCGATATAGTGACTGCAGAGAGATTAAACGAGATAACAAAACCTAGAGTGGTAGAATGTGCAGGGTGCCCCGGACACACTGACATGAGTACCGAAACTAACGATACGCATGCCTGTTGCAAAATATGCGATGCAAAGAAAGAACTTTTCCCCTTTGATGTTGTTTGTTTATATAACTTTGTTATGTTAGCACCTTTATGTGAACAATTGTCTCCGTGTAAACGTGTGGTTCACGGTATTCACCACGGATTCTCTAACCCAGAAGTAGCTTAGTTTAACAATGCGCCCTAAACAGGTGCTGCGTTTCCTCGTTGAATGTCAAGCGACAGCATCTTACACAAAACTTCCGATGCTCTTGAGTCTCCCGTCAGCCTTAAACGCCTGCGAACATGAGCTGCTCGGTCCGCAACTGCACCGGCCATCGAAGGGGCTAATAAAACGGCTACAGTTGCGTCCCAAACAAGCATGCGGCCACACTCAAAGGATGCCAGAGTCAGACCGTCAGCTTTTCCATCGTCCCTGGATAAACCCAGAGGTTCCAGTACACACGGGAAGCCAGCAGATCTCTGCGCTTGACTAAACATGTCATTCAAAGCCGAGTGGGGTGCTATTTGGCCTGCACTTAAGGCGCAAAACAAACCATGATGGGCCAACGAGTCCACAATATAACTAAAACGACATCGGTAGGAAACTACTACAACACCAGCCGCAGTCCTGTACTTGACTACTAACGGCTTGAAGCCTGGCTTTGTCAGCCACGGTAGGGCTCTATCAATCAGGCTTGCTAATCGCTTTTCTTGCAAGGTGATCGCCTTTCTAATCCCTCAGCCTTTGTAGTTATAAGCTTAAAACCCATCGTTATCTGAGAATGCCCTAACCACGTCCGCAGCCTGTGTCAATGATGACACAATCGCGGGTCCTGTCACTATAACCGCGTTCGGCATACCTAGGCCGCCTAGCGAGAACGGAACGATTACATAATCTCTTGCCACAGCTTTAAGCCAAAAATTTAGTATCTCCTCTAAAATGTCTAGGCTAAGATCATTAGACGGCTGTAAATGTTTAGGCCATAAGGACAGGTTGCAACTTCTAACTAGGTGTGTAAACCTCGCGGCTAAAATGCAAGATTTAAAAAGAAACATGCCGAAGTGGGTCCCCAATTGGGGTAATCTTCCTGTAGCTAAGTCTACTTTGACCTTTCAGCGAGCTAATGCTTTTGAAATTCCATCCGGCAACAAGAGCACACCAAGTCAACAACGCGACTGCCAGGAAATCGGTCAAGAAGGAACATTAAATCTAATGGCTCAATTCCATTTTGGGCTGTAACATATAGTCTTCATTTGCCCGTTATCAGGGCCAGGCCACTGATCACACCAAAGTCACACTTTTTGAATATTGTCCAGTACTGTTGAAAGATCTCCGTCGGAATACACTAGTTTCTTGATACACAAAAAGAAAAGTGGAGGACCCAGAAGACCACCTTGCTGACGGCCTGTTTGCGATAGTATAGCATGGACATGGCACGATGTAAGGTAAAACAGTAAGAGCACCCACGGCTAAGGATCGAAGCAAATAGTCCAATACCGCAAATCTAATCCTATTTGGACGCTATTAAAAGCGTTTCAGATGTCCAGTTTGACCCTTACCGTCGGCACTTTGCGGAATTTCATAAATGCACGGGCACAGTAGACTGCTAAATGTACCCTTATAGCTACATGTGCCTTTATTGCCAGACGGCATTGCAAAGGCATTAGCCAGTCAAAAGACAAAAAGAAAAGTGGAGGACCCAGAAGACCACCTTGCTGACGGCCTGTTTGCGATAGTATAGCATGGACATGGCACGATGTAAGGTAAAACAGTAAGAGCACCCACGGCTAAGGAGCGAAGCAAATAGTCCAATACCGCAAATCTAATCCTATTTGGACGCTATTAAAAGCGTTTCGGATGTCCAGTTTGACCCTTACCGTCGGCACTTTGCGGAATTTCATAAATGCACGGGCACAGTAGACTGCTAAATGTACCCTTATAGCTACATGTGCCTTTATTGCCAGACGGCATTGCAAAGGCATTAGCCAGTCAAAAGACAAAAAGAAAAGTGGAGGACCCAGAAGACCACCTTGCTGACGGCCTGTTTGCGACAGTATAGCATGGACATGGCACGATGTAATGACTGACCGTAGGTCAGATCTGTCTGGTAAAACAGTAAGAGCACCCACGGCTAAGGAGCGAAGCAAATAGTCCAATACCGCAAATCTAATCCTATTTGGACGCTATTAAAAGCGTTTCGGATGTCCAGTTTGACCCTTACCGTCGGCACTTTGCGGAATTTCATAAAAGCACGGGCACAGTGGACTGCTAAATGTACCCTTATAGCTACATGTGCCTTTATTGCCAGACGGCATTGCAAACGCATTAGCCAGTCAAAAGACAAACTGGGCTTCGCCACAGGCAGAGTACCCATTGACGGCTCACTGTACGTAAGCTTTTACAACATTTAATGGACTTAGCTTGGACACTTGAGAGAACGTGCTACATCTTAGGCTGACCGCTGTGACAAGGGATCAGGCAATGCTCCCGGTCTTTGTAGGCGGTCTAGGTGTGCCGGACGCGGTAATTTCATTGACCCAGATTGCGGACGGGGTTACGGCATTATTAGATAGTGATAAGTGGGACGCCTATAACGCTGAATTTTAAAAAGAGACCGATGGATTGCCAACGCTATTCGATTATCCTCCTGATGATAGTGCTCACCAGAGACCTCCCCTCAAAGGGCTAGAGCTTAGTTGCAGGTTTTGACCTGTCCGGGAATCGGGACTTATTTGGACGACGAGGCGACGCGCACTTTTGACAGAAGACTCAAGAGCATTTGAACAGGCAGTTTTGCAGATTGTCGCTCGACACTCAACAAAAATCAATTTATGGTAATTCAATACCGACTGTGTTATATATATATATATATATATATATATATAATGGGGAATTCGGATGTAGAATTAGCCGTCATCATATATGTATATGTATATAATATATATATATATATATATATATATATACATACATATATGATGTAGACCAAAGAGCTCTTTGTTAAAAAATATAGTGTATCATATTGCACACGTTGCGCACGATAAATACAACGTACTGTAAACCTGAAAGATTTAATGCCTATACAACAGCCAAAAGAGTGATACTCCTCGGGAGAGTTCGCCGCTATGCGTATGCTCAGCACAGAATGGTCAGAGCTCGTTATCGGCCTCTGAATGTATTGTCTCGCTACTTACCCAACAACGAAGTTGTTTTCACTCTCTTGCCTTGTACTGTCCAGTAGCTATCGTCGCGCGCTCGTTTAAATACTTTGTCGTATAATCATAGGATTGCGCATTCGCACAGTCGGTCAAAGATTTGCTGCCACGTCTAGCTGAGGCTAGCTAACCAACTGAGCAATAAATTACAAGCAGAACGTCGTACGTTAGTTTTGTCGTTGTGCGTAGGCAGCGGCTTATAGGCAGAGCTATAAGATCGATAGTCTTAAGAGCACTTGGCAAATCCTTAAACGTTAGCACGTCGCAACGCTTTACGGCTCACTGCCTGCTGGTATAGAGCGCCCTCCTACTGTTGAATCTGCAATGACACTGCCATGACAGCAAGAGACAAGCAAAACAGTAAAAACAAATTTTAACAAATTAGCCAATGCGAGTGTGTTTCGCTAGAGTTGAATCGGATCTGCTGTATTCATATTAGAATGGGCATATTTAAGTCATTTCGTTAACGTACGCCGTAGAGAGAGAGCTGAAAAGAAGGCACTCAACTAAACATTTACCAGTGTGAATATAGTCTTTAGAAATCGCTCCCGGCGCCGACTTTAGCTTCCTGCAATTTCCGGCAAATGCTGTATTTTTCCGCCGACGTGTATTTTTCCGAGTAGAGGTAGCTGACTTGCGACAGTAGACACCTGATATCAATCAGTGTTGAATGATAACTATAAAAACAAAATGTAGGCAAACAAATTATTATTAATGCTTTGTCGTCCGTTGGCCTTCGAGACTGTGGGAGCTACAGCCCACTATACTCAATCTATTTCAGATATTAACAGGAAACTTGAGAGCATCAAACAAGCAGTTTTGCAAACTGTCGCTCGACACCCAACAAGAAAATGCAGCATTTGTTCGGGAAACATTGTTGAACTGGGCTAGCCCTAGTGACTGCCCGTGACCAGTGTGTTCGCGCAGAGACAATTGTTCACCCCAAAGTGCTAACATCAATTTATGTAAATTAAATAACGACTGTGGGTGTGTATATATATATATATATATATATATATATATATATGCCTTAGATTTTGGTGTATCTGCCACAAAAAAAAGCTATTTCCTTTGTCGAATAATATAGTGTATCATATTGCATACGCTGTTCATGACAAATTCAACGTGCTTAAACGATTTCATGCCCATATAAACGCCAAAAGGTGATACGCCTAATGGGAGTTCCCCACTATGCGCATGCTCAGCACACAATGGTCAGAGCTTGTTATCTGAATGTATTGTCTCGCTACTTACCCAACAACCAAGTTGTTTTCACTCTCTTGACTATCACTGTCTAGTAGGAATCGTCGCGCGCTCGTTCAAATACTTTGTCGCATGATCAGAAGATTGCGCATTCGTACAGTCGGTTAAAGAATTGCTGCCACGTTTAGCTAAGGCTAGCTAACCAATTGACCAACCACAAGCAGAAAGCCGCACATTAGCTTCGTCGTTGTGCGTAGACAGCGGATCGATTATATGTCTCATATCAGAAAGAACACGTGACAGATATCCTTCGATGTTAGCACGTCGCAGTGCTTTAGAGCTCACTGCCAGCAGGTGTAGAGCGCTCTTCTACTGTTGTATCTGCGATGACACTGCCATGACAACAACAAACCTACAAAACAGCAAAACAAAATTAGCAAAACAATAGACCAGTCAAGGCAAGCGAAGTGAAATAGAAGTAATCGCAGCACAACATTTACTTGTGAGAATACAATCTTTAGAAGTCACTGCCGGTGCCGACCTTAACTTTCTACAATTTTCGGCAAATGCTGTCCCGAACGGTATTCGGACGCCTAGGACAAGGTATCAGAAGCGCCAGAAAGCCCAACATCTCTTCGAGGCACATGGTTGAACTAGGCTAGCTTTGGGTTAGGGAACCCGTAACCATACGTTCTTGCGGAAACAATTGCTTACTCCACAGTGCTAACATTTATCTACGTTACTTAGATTAAGGTTGCGCTTTAATATATATATATATATATATATATATATATATATATATATATATATATATATATATATATATATATATATACCATAGATATAAACTGCAAAGCAATTTTGCTTGTTAAATAATACAATGTATTGTATTACACACGCCGTTTACGATAAATGCTAACGTATCTTAAACCTGAACGATTGAATGTCCATACAGAAACAAAGTGGTACGCCTAATGAGAGTCCGATACCTCATCACACAGTGGTCAGGGCATGTTATCAGCTTCTGAATTTATTGTCTCGCTACTTACCCAACAACCAAGTTGTTCTCACTCTCTTGATCTGTACTGTACAGTAGCTATCGTCACGCGCTCGTTTAAATAATTTGTCGCAAATTAAAAAGATTGCGCAAACGCACAACCGGCCAAAGATTTGCTGCCAAGGCCTAGCAAATAATCTGACCAGGTAAAAGCAGAACGTTGGGCGTCGGCTTCGTCGTTGTGCGCAGATAGCGGATCGAAACCGAAACTGCTCAACGATCGATATGCTGACATTCGAAAGAACACATGGCAGACGCCTAAATGATAGCATGTCGCGGTTCTTCATAACTCACTGCGGGCAGAAATCTGCGATGACACTGCCATGACAGCAATAGACCAGCATAACAGCAAAAGCAAAAAAAAGTAATACAATACATATATCTATATATATATATATATATATATATATATTCGAGGATACGCTCGATTGGTAGCACTCCTCACAAGCCCTAGTGTAGTTAGTTATTAACATTTCCCTGTAACCATAAAATTGAATAATACAATTTCGAATATATATATATATATATATATATATATATATATATATATATATATATATTAAAGTGCGTTGCAAAAAATTAGCAATTCATGTTTTTTGGTGATAATTTCGGCTTGATATATTTGAATGGCTTGAAATGTATGGGCATGCTGTACATGACAAACCACGAGTATGATGTTATTTTTGAAATCTCACAATCGGTTCATACAAAAAATAAAAAAGTGTGAAAAAACAGTTGTAATTTATTAGCAACAATAACGCCTTACGGAGTATTCGATTCTTATCAAGCCTGCATGACTTACTTGATACTACATATTCTATTCTAGAAACGGGTTTTTGTCCCTTTTTCTGAATCAAATCGTAAACTCTGTTTTTCATGAAGTTAATGAGCTGTTGTAAGTACAAAAGTAGAATATCAGTCCATGCTTGCTGGACAGCTTCTTTGAGGTCCGACAAATTATCATATTGTCGACTATTTGCGTAAATCTGCTTCACCAAAAGTCACAAAAGATTTTCGATGGGTTTTAGGTCTAGACTCAATGCCGGAGACCAATATTTCACAGAACCACCACCGGCCACACGTTTCGTCTACGCGGCCACGCGTTTAAGCTACTTTGTTGCTTGAGTGGACACAGGAGATTCTTTCTTTTAGTGCTGTTTCTCGACAGCACTATAAAATAAATGATTACGGGCAAACTATCTACTCACCGACATCCAGGCAAGCATGCGCCATGCCAAACTGTTACGCATTTTATCCGAATATGTGCGGTATACTTGCAGAGGAACTCAGTTGCTTAAATGCCGCTACGGACAAAAACCCTCTACGCCTAATACACTTTGTTCTCCTTCACTCCCGTTGTGCTGCGACTTCCTATGGCCAGGAAGGACGCTCAATCTCTATCTGCCCTGTTTTTTGCAACCACGCAAAATGCTGACGATTATGGTTAAAACGCTTTCATTAGTGGCCGCAGAGACCATTTGCTTTAAACCACGGGTATGTTTTACCAAACGAGTTTTGCTTATGGTTCAGAACCATCATATCTGATCATGCCTCATAGCGCGATCTTATTGCAGACAGGTTTTCAGCAGGATGATCCCCTGGATCCTCCACTTTTATGTTTGTGTATCAGGGAATTGATGGATTCACTGCAATCCTTTCTTAATGTCTGGTACAAGATGATGGGATTCTGGGCGGAGACTTCCTGGCTGTACTTGGCGATATCCGGAGGGCCTTAAGTGTGATTAGCGGCCTGACCCTACACCCGGTCACTATATATGTATGTATGTATGTATGTATGTATGTATGTATGTATATATATATATATATATATATATATATATATATATATATATATATATATATATATATATACTTTTAGTTTCGAGATCGGACGGTGCGGACGTGTTTTTTGTAGCTCTGTGGAAAAGATCTTAGGATCCTAGTACTAGCCGGAATTTGTGAACTTAGTGTTAGCACGTAGGTGCGCTGACTTGCAGTGAATGGTTGAACATCGATATTGTGAACATTAGTGGAGTCTCTGAGGTGAAAGTCTGCCAAGGTTTGGCGCCAAGTAACGCAAACGTGTGTCTACGAAGCTCCGAAAGATCATGCTTCCCGTGTGAGTGCACGAAGGTTAACCCAGGCAACGAGATACTGTAGTGATCCGTGAAACTCAGTGGTCATTTTGGTGTTTTGTGCGTGGACGTGCGACAAAGCGGCATGGAGCTAAGCCGCTGTGAAGCTTAAATGTAACTTCTGCAGCAAAGCGAAGCGAAAACGAAACTATTCGCGTACCAGTCGGGAGGCTCCGAGAGGCACGCTGCGCATTCAAATTCGAACCCTAACGACTTTCCAACTAAAAGAAGTTAGCGCAGTAGAACATTGGACTATATAAGGACCGTACTACACTGTACTGTTTAGTGAACCACAGTGTGTATATATAAATATTTATGTGTATATCTGTATATCTGTATAGCAGCATATAGTACAGCAACGCAGATGTAAATAAAAAAAACGCATGGCACGAAACAAGAAAAAAAAGGGGAATGGATCCATTTAAGGGTCCTGGCTGTGTCCCTCAGTCACCCGGCCCGGCTTTACTCGAAATAGACCCAGACAAGCTGGCGAAAAGGGGAGCGGAACCGGAGACTGAGAAATACACGGGCACAAACAACGACTCTGAGTACGAGAAGAGCACGTCTGCCGCAACGCCGCAGACTCAACGAAAGAGATCAGCAGCAATGGCAATTTCGCCAAACGATCCTACAGAGGGGGTAACCGGTCGAACAACAGCCAGCCTAAAGGACAAAGCGGCAAAGAACACGCGTGCCGAGGAGGGCCTGCTGGATAGCGCGGGAGGATTGTGGGAGCTATTGGAGGTGGTAAAGCTGCTCACGGCGCTAAAAGAAAAACATGTCACTACCCAAACGGACGTCAAGGCTGCGATCACTCGCCTCGACAAATGCACGTGGGAGCTCGAACTAAGACAGAAAGCTAGCGAAGCAGAGCAAGCGAGTTCTTTCAGGCAATTAAAGGAAGCCAACGCCGAACAGACGGCAGATCACGATGCTGGCTGATAGATGGGAGGCAAAGACAGACGGTCTGGCCAAACAGGTTGAGGACCTAAAAGGACAGGAATCGGCACTTTCACTCGAACTTTTCCGTCAAAAGCGGCAAAAAATATTGAATAATACAATGTATTGTGTTACACATGTTGTTGACGATAAATGCTAACGTATCTTAAACCTGAACGATTTAATGCCCATACAGATGCGAAGTGATACACCTGTTGAGATTCCGCCACTATGCACACCCTCAGCACACAATGATCAGGACTTGCTATCGGCCTTTGAATTTATTGTCTCGCTACTTACCCAACAACCAAGTTGATCTCACTCTCTTGACCAGTACTGTACAGTACCTATCGTCGCGCACTCGTTTGAATAATTTGTCGCAAATTAAAAGAATTACTCATGCGCACAACCGGTCAAAATTTGGCTGCCAAGGCTTAGCTGACCAAGTAAAAGCAGAATGTCGCGCGTCGGCTTCGTCGTTGTGCGCAAATGACGAATCGATTTCTCTATAAACCGAAAATGCTAAACGATCGATATGCTGAAATTACATGGCAGATTTTTAAATGATAGCATGTAGCGGTTCTTTGTAGCTCACTGCGGGCAGGTATAAAACGCTCTCATGCAGTTGAATCTGCAATGACAGCAATAGACCAGCAAAAACAAAAAGAGCAACACAACATATATATATATATATATATATATATGCCCGCAGTGAGCTACAAAGAACCGCTACATGCTATCATATATATATATATATATGTTGACTATCTTGTCAACCGTAAGCTCTCGTCTATGTCACTGTTGCCCCGAATTACCGTACTGTTCTACACCAAGAGAAGAAGACACAAGCACTTCGCCTTACTAGTTAACTACCGTCTCTCTGACGGCTCGACTGTGTAGTCTTTATTGCTGTGATGACGACTGAGGAGTGGTTGTCGTACGACTGAGATCGTACGGTAGTGTCCGTTGGGTTTGAACGCGCCAACTGAATGCCGCTGACGCTGGTTGCCCGCGCAAATTCTGGATTTCAAACAAGGGTACTCAACGACGGCGACAGATACGGCTCTCATCATATAAATGCAACACTCCCCGGGAAAACGGTCCCCGTTTTAATAACCCCATAGCCGTTCTAGGCGCGTGATCCATAGCGGACGGTGTTAATTGACTACCTCCCGAGCTGTCAATGTTGGCTGAACGTAGTTGAAGCAGATATTCGCGGTTCCGTCGAACGGAGAGATCCCTGAGATAGCGAGTCATGTCCCTGGTCGCGCGGTTGAGATCAGGACGAGTTGGACCGTCACCGATAAGCGCCGTCCATCCCAGTGAATCGAGTGGAAGTGCGGCACACAACGGCTGTGGCGTCGCGGCGTGAAGGAAGTCAGCAGGCGTGATTGCGCGAAGCTCCCCGGGGTCACCGCTGGCGTAGGTGATTGGCCGCAAATTAATCACAGCCGCAATCTCAGTGATTATAGTTCGAAACAGTTCAAAACTGATCAAGCTTCTCTGGAGCGTTTTGTGCAGAGCGGCCTTTATCGAGCGCGCCAGACGTTCATAAAAGCCACCATGCCAGGGAGCTCTAGGGCAAATGAAGTCCCAGGTTAGGCGCCGCTCGCGTATAAGCGCCTGTGTTCGTGTGTCCCTTACGGCATTAAAAAGGCGCTTTATCTCGGTGGATGCCTTGACAAATGTTCTGGCGTTGTCACATACCAATCGTCGACATCCAGGCGCTGCAGCGAGAAATCGTCGAACCGCGAGGTGAAACATCGGAGTAGCCATCGTCGGTACTACCTCCAGATGTATAGCGCAAGTACTCGCGCAGGTGAACAGCGCAACGTAGCATTTGGTGTCAACGCCATTTAAATTGACAAAAAAGGGGCCACAGAAGTCCAGCCCACAGGTGTAAAACGGCGTTATCATCTCGGCTCTCTGCGGTGGAAGCGGCGCGCTTTCCTGATCGGCAGCAGGTCCATGATGGCGTCTACACACAACGCACTTGCTCAATATTGCCTTGATGACCTGGCGTCCCCGCATGATCCAGAATCGTCGTCTAAGCATAGACAGTACAGTCGCCACATCGAAATGTGCGTTAAAGCGGTGAGTCTTGACTATCATAAGATGCGCGAGACGCGGCTTCCCAGGTATAACGACTGGATGGTTTTCATCATATGTCAGGTGTCGAGCTTGAGTTAATCTGGTTCTTATGCGAAAAAGACTATCATCATCAAGAAATAGTCGATAATTCGACAACTTCGATCTTGTTGACACGCTATTTCCGGTCAGTACACACGCCATTTCATTCCCGAAGTACTCCTGTTGACACCACCGGAGCAGTAGGAGCTCTGCAGAGCGATCGACGGCGGCAGAATTTTGCTGGAAGCGGTCGAATTTCTTGTGAACGAACGTGATGACGTAGCTTACGACGCGAACAGCCTTGTCAAAGCTGCTGAATCTGTTGAGATCGAGAAGCGGGGTGTTTATGGTCTGACCGACCAGGGCAGCGGTGACCTTTAGCTCATCTAACACCGGCTTCAAAGACGAATTTGGAAGCATCAGCTCGTTCTTGGAATCCATGCGGTGGAAGTGTTCTCTTTCTTTGTGATTCGGGCCCTTCCATAGGACACGGAATAACCTCCTGTTCTCAGGCACGACCGGGCACGCCCAAAATGTTAACAGTAACTTCATCATATCGGGCTTGAGATTAGGGCCGACTAGCAGATGGCGATTGAAAGAACATTCTTCTGGTGCGGCGCTGCTGCAATCAAATACAATTCGAGACCTCTCGTAGGAGCCGAAGCAATGGTGAGGCATATAGTACGTTTCGTCACGCTCAGGTGGTCCCTCAGCCTGGAAGTCGTGAACCTCTTTGGCATATCCGTTGCGGGGGAAGGCCATAAGCTCGACGTTGTACCTTTGGTACTTATCAGGGTCACGCCTCGGCTTGTTCAGTGTCGTTTCAAGTCGTCGAAACGCGGTTTTCTTGTTATTGGCTAGGGTCACGATGCTGTCCTTCTTCGGAGTAGTTGCCGTATAGTGGCCATCCTGATACTGGATTGTTGCTTCGAACAATTTTCGCGCGGTCTCTTCTTCCTTAGTTAAGAGGGTCTGTGTAGATGGCTCTATTCCAAGCTTGTCAAGCGACCACAGTTTCTCGATGTCGCCAACAGATGCGGCCAGAGTGGTAGAACAGCAGTGCACCTGGACGGATTTCATCGTGGCATTTACTCGCGTTTCCACAGGGCCACCAATGAGCCAACCGAGTCGTGAGCGCTTAGCGAATACCCCCGAAAGGAGCGGCACTTCACCTTCTCGGTAAACAACCCTAAAGAACTGGTCCATACCAACGAGTATGCAGGGTGGTTCGGGGTCGCGCTCGAGCAGGCAGCGATCAGCAAGTTGGTGGTCCTTGCCGAAGGCAATCAGAGCCTTGCGCAACGCATCGGACGACGGGACTCGAGGGTCCACGCGGATATCAGGAAACTCATGTGCAACCAGATCAATCGTTTGGTTGTCATGTGTGCTTTGAAGGCGCAGCCGGTACTGAAAGGAGTCGACCACCCTCTCATCCACACCGAATCCTTGGACAGATAGTAGAGTCTTCTGCTGTGGCTGAGCGTTAGACATATGTGCTACTAATTTCGATGATACGAACGTTACCGAGCTACCCATATCCAGAAACAAGCGGACCAATTTTCTATTCTCGCCGTTTATGAGATACGCGGAAGCCATGTAGAGAATAGTGCCCGCCAATGAGCCGGAATCCGCCAAAACCGCTGCTGAGACCTGTGTGTCTTCAGCAGCCTCTCTGTGCATAGACGAGAAATGTTGGTTCGATTTGCAAGTATCACAGTGTACCCGAGACTTGCAATCCCGCAGTCGGTGGCCTGCGCGAAAGCACCTATAGCAGCGTTTGTTTGCAGAGAGAATTTTACGCCGGTCGTCCACACTGAGAGGCGCTGTACACCTAGAGGTTAGATGATCAGGGGAGTTACAAAAGAAGCACTCCCGATGTGCTCGTTGTTGTGGAGGTGACCGATGCTGCACTTGATGATTGCATTTCTGTGGGTGCTGCGTTACTCGATGTTGCTGGTGCTGTTGGCCATCAATACTGTAGACCGTAGTTCGTTTGAAATCTGAGGTCTTTTCCTTGTCGTCTCGCTGACCGCTGTGTTCTCTTCCAGCATCGCGGGCTAACTGCTCGGGAGTAGCAGGAGTCGGAAGAAGTGCCATGTACTCCTTATGATCAGCAAACCGCCGAAGGAACGCCAATAACTTATCAACATTTTTAACAGCAGCCTCCTGAACACTAGTCAGCTGGCTATTAATAGAGTCACACGCGTCTTCAGCACTGTCTGTAACCCCGCCGCTTCGGTGGCGTTCGCTGTAATCGAAAAATAGGTCACCAGGAACAGCAGCACGTAATACAGGCCAGAATGCAACTGCATACGTGTCAATCGGGCTACTAAGAGCACCCAACGTCTGGATCTTCGCGGTGACAGTATTGAGCAGCGACCGCAATCCACGAACATCGCTCGGGTTTGTCACACGACGAATGTTCATCAGGTCATGAAAATGTCGCTCACGAACAACATCAACTCTACCATAGTTCTCCTTCAGCAATTGAAGCGCGATACTGTAACTGTTGTCACAAATTTCGAGCGAAGCCACAAGCTCCTTCGGCTCGCCTGTCAGGTGCTTCAAAAGACATATTAGCTTGTCTGTTGGGGAAGCGTCGGACCGGCGAGCAATCCAATTTTCAAACTGGCTAATGAACAACCGATACTTCAATACATTGCCACTGAAGATCTCGGGCGTCAGGTCTAAATAGCAAGCCGAACTGGAGGTTGGTGTTGCTATGGGAGCTGCCGACGCGGTCGGAGTCACCGCCGGCAACGAAGTAGAAGGCACTCCTGTGCTGCAGCCACCAACCAGACGAGTCAAGATCGCGAGTGTTGTCATCGCTTTGTCACTATACTCGGCACAGTGAACTTCCTCGTCCTCTAACATTACATCAGATAACGACCTATTTGCAAACACCTGTAGATCCAGTTCACGTATTATTTGTTGACGTTGCTTCACAACTGATATCAAGTCCACTATCACATTTCTGTCCGGTCGGGATACATCACTGTCCCACTGTTTCGCCTTCTCGGCTGCTCGTGATAGCTGCCGGCGTTCTAGGCCACGTGCTCGCCGCAGCGAAGCCAGCGAGTTGTCGTCATCGGTAGTACTCATCATGACGCCGAGTTCCAACTCTTCCGAAACGTTCGTTGGATTCACTCACACAGTCTACGAGGCGACGGAATCAACTAGATGTCTTCGAGAATAAAGCCCAAACGCGCCGAAGTCGTGGCGGTCGGCTTAGCATGTGTAAACGCTAGAACAAGTTGTTCCAGGTAGCCACCGCTGAGGGGGCATTAGTACGGCAGGCTAGGACAGCCACTTCGGTCGGCAAACGTCACAGACGAGTCACGAATCCTGGTCACGGCACCAAATTGTTGACTATCTTGTCAACCGTAAGCTCTCGTCTATGTCACTGTTGCCCCGAATTACCGTACTGTTCTACACCAAGAGAAGAAGACACAAGCACTTCGCCTTACTAGTTAACTACCGTCTCTCTGACGGCTCGACTGTGTAGTCTTTATTGCTGTGATGACGACTGAGGAGTGGTTGTCGTACGACTGAGATCGTACGGTAGTGTCCGTTGGGTTTGAACGCGCCAACTGAATGCCGCTGACGCTGGTTGCCCGCGCAAATTCTGGATTTCAAACAAGGGTACTCAAAGACGGCGACAGATACGGCTCTCATCATATAAATGCAACAATATATATACATATTTAAATGACATCTTTAATCGCTCATTTATAACTGCCGGCCTACAGCCCCCGGGTTTTTCGAGGGATGATAGAAAAAGAACTGACGGTCTGACTTTGACGCCCTTTAAGCGTGGCCGCATGCTTGTTTGGGACTTAACTGTAACCGACTCATTAGCCCCTTCGACGGTCGGTGCAGGTGCGGACCGAGCAGGTCATGCCTCCAGGTTGGCTGAGGCTAACAAATGCAGAAAATACTCGAGCGTTGATTCTCCGCACAAATTTTGTTTGTTGGCGTTCGAGACTATGGGAGCTGCAGGCCCCCTTATGCTCAAGCTGATTAAGCGCGTCGGTAAAATAATAATTTTTCGGCAGAACACTCGAGAGCATCCGAATTCTTGCGTCAGAGGCTGTCGACATTCAACGAGGAAATGAAGCGTCTGTGGGGCACAATGTTAAACAGGGCTAACCCTGGGCTAGGGAACCCGTAATCACACGTTCGCGCGATATATATATATATATATATATATACGCCAATACAGGTAAGGAATGAGTATTTCTCAAGAATTAACTTTGATTTACTTGGAAAGTATCAGCAAGTGGTTATGAAGAACCTTCGCTGCCGCGTGTCACTTAACAGCACATTTCGCGTTATTTATATAAACAGAGTCTATCATAACCATTTGTACTTATTGGTTGATTGATTTGTTGTTTGCTTGGCATGCGTACCTAAATACACATGTCACTTTTATATTACGGCCGCTTTGAGTGCCAGCATTTATGTTACCTTTGCATTTATATAATCCATGTATACTTTAATACCTACTGAGGTCTGAGGTCTAAGGCCTTCGACAGCCCTTTATCTCTGCTCCCCTCTAAGGCTATACATTATTTAATAATATGCTCGATTGACTCATTCTCTAGCCCACATGCTCGACATTTTGTACTTTGCCTAGCTTTTTGTATGCTTGTATTCAACATCCCTGCCCTGGCACCTGCCAATTGCCCACTCGCTCTTGAATTATCGTATACGTATTATACCCTTCCCCTATTTTCGCTTTTCCTTTCCAATACAGTTGGCAAACTCGATCTGGAATCCATTGCCCACTTCCATTTGTCTGTATATGGCCTGTTCAGCCTTAATTTCAATATTTTCTCTAATACTCTCGCTCTTGTCTATTGATGACTATTGTACCCAATCTCCCTAGCTGCAAACCCTACTCTGCAATCCCACTTCGTCTTAATCCTCAGTGCCGCCTTTACTAGCTGCATCTGCTTAACGCATCTTTTATTTGTGACACTTTTAAATCTACTACTAAATCTTAGCTCACTTTGTACTTCTTTCGTATACATTTTGACATTCCCCCTTCCCCCTCAAGAAATTTCCTGGCACAATTAAAACGACAACCCAATAAATACAAAATCTCTAGATTGCTCAGCTGCTTTATTATTCTTACCATGTTATTCCTGTAAATTTATTCTAGTAACTCTGCTCAGTTTCTCTCCAAACCCTCCTCTAACAAAATCTAATACAACTTTAAATTTCCTAGAGAATTCTATCTATAACCAGCTATGACTAACCAAGTCTGGAAGGACTCTCTCCGGCCATGTCATCACCTCACTACTCGCTACAATGTTCACGGATTTCATCATTTACTATGCCAGTCTGCTGGGTTTCATTAACCCAAGGAGGACTGCAAATGCCGTCGTTGTGGCGGTCCATGCCCCCTCTACCACTTATCTGATTGTACGAAATCCGTGTCGCTTTCTCAGCTTCAGCGAGAATGCTCATAAGTCATTTTACCATGTTTGTTATATATATCATGTTTGCATTTACATACCCAAACAGGGTGCATTTTAAATAAATACAACTTTGTTCTCACTACCATATCATATGCCTTTTTTTAATCTAAAAATCCTGCCACGCACCCTTGTCCCTGTAACCTCCATGTTTCCACAACCTATAAGAAAAGCTGATAATTTAGTCTATACCACTTTCTAAATCCGCACTCCCATTCTCCAATTTTCTCATCTGTCTGCACTCTACTCTTAAACTCATGCATAAATATTCGATACGTTATAGGTGTAAATTTAATTGGCCGCCATTTTTTAGGTGTCATTATCTACCCACTCCTTGGGAAGAAGAGAAACGCTTTCCTTGCGCCAATTCCCCGGGATTCTGCCCCTTCTATTCTTCTTAGACATTCTTAAATTGCTTCGTTAGATAATACACGTGCTTCTTTCTCAACACCTGGAGAATTCCTGTCGAAATCCTGTCAAGACCACACGCCGTTTTTGGATTCATTTTTCACCACGCCTTAGATCTCATTTGCTGTGGTTGTAATTTCCGTGCTAGTTCTTGTCCCTTCTTCACTGTTCACGCTAGTCGTGAAAAATAGCGTTTGTAACACGGTGTCCATTTCATCTGTTGTGTATGTTCTATCCTAGACGTTATTTTTCATTTTTGTTTTTCCTGTTTGACACAGTCCCAAAACTGTTTTGCTCGCTGGCCCTTGGAGCCCCCCAAAATTCTATTACATTTCTTCTCGTCTGTGTGTTTAATAACATCTTGGATTAACATTTAAGCTTTATTCCTGCCTTCCTTGTAAGCTTCCTAATACTCTTATGCCTTGTGTGTCCCTTCCCATTACTTTTCTATGCTTCTTACTCCACCTTTTCCGCTTCATGATTGCCTTATTTATTTGACCAATTCACCACCGTCGCTCTTCTCCCTTTTAAATTCCCTTCTTTATCTTACAGCAATTGCCATATGCGTCTTTACTATGCCTATGCATCTCGTCCACCAGCCTTTCCCCACTTGCCGCTCAGAGCTGTTTTATGTATTCTACTTTCTGTGCCCATTTGTGTTTGTCCAAACATTTCTTTTGTACAACTATGCGCCCGGGTTTCTTCTTCCTTCCGCTCACTTTATACCAATATGATCACTTCCAACATTGTATGTTTTCTCTTTATCGATCCTGATTTTCTTCACCCACTTATGTATTTTACCCTTCGTACGAACATAATCTACGCATGACCTTCTAGTCCTCTGTGTGTACGTATATTTCCCTTTTACCAGAGGGTTCAAATTTAAAATTTGGGCCTCACTCGACTCTGCCAGTTGTATCTTCTGCCCGCCCTGTCTTCTCGTCCATCCAGCTGTTTGATATGTGCATTCCGATCTCCCAAACATATTACCCTTCCCTTGATTGATCGATTTATTGTTCGCTTGGCATGTATACCTAAATACACATGTCACCCTTTTATATTAGGGGCGCTTAGAGCGGCAGCATAAATATATTTCTTACGCATCCATGTAATCCATGTCTACTTCAAGACCTACTGAGTATTTGCTTTCAATCGCGACAACCTCTTCTTTGTAATATCGACCAGGTCATTTCTAACATTTGGTCCTGGAGCTAGGGCCCCCGACAGCTCTATATCTCTGCTCCCCCTAAGGCTATACATTCTTTAATAATATGTTCGATTGACTCATTCTCTAGCCCACATGTTCGACATTCTGTACGTTGCCCCTCATTACATTTAGCTCTATGTATCCTTGTATCCAACATCCCTGCCCTGGCATCTGCCAATATTATTTTCAAGTTTATTGACCAAATAGTAGGTATTATATTTTGTTACATTAGACGGTTTACAGAAACCGGATTGGAGCATTCAAGTAAATGATATGTGGTGCACTGATGGCCGCAACGTTGACAAGTGCATGATTCGTCAGCTTCATGGTGGCCAGGTCGAACACAAATTTTATGGTGAAAACCATGCATAGCGAATCGAAGAGTAAGATGACGATTTGCCATATTAGGATCCTTCCACGTGTCCGAGGTGAGGGCAGGCGTCACAAAGAAGGCTGGATCGACATCAGCTAGTTTCGCCTCTCAATTCTGGATGTGCTGCCTAAATGCTTCAGTGTGAGGCAGGTTGAAGCTTCGCTGCAAAGTTTCTGTGAAGAGAGGTGCTCCAGCCGCCAGGTAGACAAGTCGGTTGCGGCTTGTTCTGTGGACACCCAGGGTACGCTTGAGGAATGCAGCTTTAAGTCTGTCGAGATCAATGAGGTTCGCTGCGCTGAGGTACGGCCATATCACTTGTATTCCATACCCAGCTGTGGTGCCTATTTTTATATCAAATAGCTGCAAGGCTGCCTGTAACGACAGTCGCACTGGTATTTGAATACTGTGAAATGCCATAAAACCCTTACGGATTCTTTCTTAAGTTAGTGATCAGCTGTTGAACCAGCAAGTCGCATCGCTTGCGAGCTCTGTCTAAAGCAAGTCATACCTGTGTAATTGTGGCGTTTTCTTAGCAACGGTGACCAAAGACGACAGTGAGCAGTTCCCGGGATATAATGTGCAACACATCATCTCTTTAGTGCTTGAATTACAGCAACCGACATCCAACTACGGCACCTCCACATTACATTGGCGGTAGACTGCTATCAAACGATTGTAATCGATCGTTCGAAAATTCTAACATTGAACTTGAAAGCCAACATCGTTTCACCCAAGCACTTGTTAAATAGCTTCTTCACAAGCTTTACACCCAATCGCGCTACGACCTGCAACGGCAGCGACGACAGCAACAACAGCAAACACGGTCACACTGAAGCTCCGCATGCATCGAAGCAGCAAGGGCAGCCAAGCGTTTGGCGTGCGAGCTGTCAGAGAGTGGAACACTCTTCCGGTTAGCTTGCGTTGTTTGAAATCCTTAAATAACTTCAAGGATAATTTAAAGTCACACCTATTACCCCGTCAATAATGGATACACTAGTCTTCCTAAATTGACCCTCGTATAGAGGTAAACACAAGTAATTTTATTTCGGCTGCAACTTTTTACCAACACAATGGTAACTGTAGTAGGTTTAAATTACTATATCCTCCTTGCAAATAATTGTAAATGTATGAAACAACATACCATTGTAATTGTGTATATAATAAATAAATGACCTGGTTCAAAAAAAAACAACAACATCGTCATCAACATCATCCTACTTGACTGACGCGTGAAGCCGTCAACGACACCTGCCGGCCACTCTGTGCTTTGTTGTGGTTCTATTTCTACCCTCTCCCGCCCCTCCTCCGCAGTCTGCTCTCTAAGCTTGTCGCGCCTATTGAAACGGGATGGAGGCTAACCATTGTACGGTTTGTTCTAAGCCACTTTCCCAAGGGCTGATGCATGTTTCATGTAGCAGTTGTGCGCGAAATGTGCACCTCACCTGTACAGGCGTTCAGCTCAGGGAAGGAGAGAACTGGGTATGCACTCTTTGCAAAGCTGTTGGAGAGTTTAATGACACTGGCTTACTGCCCGTAATTGATTCTGTCGTAAAAAGCTCACAAAACGAAGAGCTATCCACTGTCCTAGCGTGGCTATTCAAGCGAGTGTGCGTTCTCACCAGGGAAGTGGATGCCTGCAAGCAGCATTGCAATGCACCGCCGGCAACACTCGCTTCTACAACAGCGCCGGAAACAATGGAACCGGCGATAAGAAGATCTATAATAATTGGGGATATGCTCCTTAAGGGTTGCCAGAAGCAACTATCGCTACTCAAGAGGTTCAAAGATCTTCATATTTCACTTCGACCATTCAGTAATGATCTCAAGAAGATTTTTACTGACACATTGCAGGCCATGAGTGACACCTCGGACCCGCTACAAGTTGTCATTCATGCAGGGCATGCAGAGTGCATTAAACTAGAAACTGACGAGGCGCTGGCTTTGTACGAAGGCTTCCTAGTTGAGGCGAGAAACAAACACCCTGGGCACTCTCTTGTCCTGGTGTCAACTCCTGTTTACAGCCAAGAGTGTAAGCGTTTCAACAACGGACTTGCCAGCCTTGCTTACAAGTTTAACGTACAGACCAAGTTTTTAGACATAACTAATATACAGGCAGCAACAGGATTATCTCAAGTATTCAGATACGACGAGATTTCGGCGAATAAGATTGCGAACGTTCTAGTGCGATATTCATGTAAATTTGTTGGAGTGAAGAATCCCTTACCGTCCTTGCTGCGCACTTCGAAGAAGACCTCCAACGTCAATAAAGTTGTTCACAAACAACAGACAGCAGTGTCAGCGGCAAGCAACGACGTCAAGAAACTGCCAAACCGCCAGATTAGTAAGGGCAAACAAAGTCTCCAGGCGCAGCAACGACAAACTAATAACAGAGAAACCAGAATCAACAGGCAAAACGCTAAAAACAACAACAGCCACTGGCAGCAGCAACGTAGACCGAACATCACTCGGACCAATCGTAATGATAAGCGAGAGCGTAACCCGGGTAATTTGTTGGGGTTTCCCCCAATGATGACCAACCCTTACCTCTCATACAATCCGTTCGCTGCTCTATCCGAGAATTACTGGATGGGCATGGGCCACTACCCATTCCAACTGCAGCGCCCTCCCGTGCGAGGCAGACGCTGGAATTAAACATAATGCAGTGGAATATCGAGGGTGCCAAAACAGGTCTAGATCTCCTCCCGCACGCAGAATTATCCGCGTTTGACATTGTTATTTTAACTGAGACATGGTCTACAAAAAGCATAAACGTGAATGGATTTTACACAGCTGAGTGTCTGGCACAACACGCAGCAGGACCAGGAAGACCAAGTGGGGGCGTAGCTGTTTTGTACAATGGCAGATCTGGTGAAGTAACAATTCAGTATAATGATGACAACTGTATCATTTTAAGTACCGATAAATGTAATGTCGTTGCCATGTACTCAAGTCCCGCGGAGAGAATAATAGATCTGCTCGATAAGCTGTGTCGGTCGCTTGATTCAGTTGATCTACGAAAATCAACTCTACTCTGTGGTGACTTAAACTGCCCAATAGATAAACCCAGCAATAGTAGGTGCAGATCGCTGATCAACACCTTACATGATCGAGGTCTGTGGCTTGTCACCTCTCCGGATGTGCATACATTTGTGGGACCACAGGGTAGATCAACGATCGATATATTTGCAACCAGCATGGAAGAGACCTCCGTGACGTATCACGGCGTGCTGTCGCAACTAACAGCTTTCGGAGCCAAATCGCATCTTCCGGTTGGACTCAGTGCGCGGATGCCGGCGGAATCTCTAGTTCAACGGAAATTAAAATGGTCGAAGTCGCTAGACATTAATCGTCTTGTTCAATGTTCCCGAGAAATCTTGCCGCCTCCAAAAGAGTTTTCGGTTGATGAGTACGCCAGTCGAATTGTTTCAGTCATACGACAAAGCGTCTGCGAAAAGCGATTCAGGCGCAGCGTGCCTTGGATGAACACAGAGCTGCGTAAGTTTAAGCATTATGTTGTCCAAGCTTATATTCTATCCCGATAACAAGACATTATGTTGCCGTTATATCAATGGCTCAACAGGGCATACAAACAAATGATCAAGCATCTGCCAATAGCCCACTGGGTCTTGAATTATCGTATACCCATTCTACCCCGCATTTCCTTTCCATACATAGTTGCCAAACTTGATCTGGAGCCCATTGCCAGTTTCCATTTGTCTGTATATGACTTTTTACCTTTAATTTCACAATTTTCTTTGATACCTTCGCTCTTGCCCATTGCTGACAGTTGTACCCAATCTTCCTAGCTGCGAACTCTACTCTGCGATCCCACTTCCGTTTAATCCTAAGTGCCGCCTTTACCAGCTGCATCTGTTTAACCCATCTTTTATAAGTGATATTTTCAATCCCACTACTAAATCGAAGCTTACTTTGTACTTCCCTTTGTATACATTTTGACATTTCCCCTCCCCCCTCAAGAAATTCTCTGGCGCAATTAAAACGGCAATCCAATGCAAATCTTATCACCTCCCTTTGTATTGTTTCTAACGTCTTTCACAACCCTGCGCTCTGAACCAGAGAGGCATTAGCAAATGTCAATCCTGGCACATACAGGTAGTTCTACAAGTTCTCAAAATGAGCTTTTCAGAATTCGAATTTTTTCGCGCTTTCACCGCTATTGGAAACGGCAACTTTTCGAATGCTAGCAGTCAAAATATTATGGTGATTGGCCGTTGCGATTTCGTTTGATCGCTCAGAGCAAAATGAGTGCCGCATTTGCTCAACCAAGGCCAAACAGACGCGCGTGTTTCCGCTTCACAGCGAAATTTGGCCAAGATGTCGAAAAATCCGTCGGATTTTTGGCGCAGATTCGTGACCGTCGATGAAAGCTGGGTCCATCACTACACTTCCGAGACCCAAGAAGCATCTCGCCAATCGTGTGCACCTGGTGAAGGACCTCCGAAGAGGGTGCGGACAACGGCATCGGCCGGAAAGATGATGGCTACGGTTTTTTGAGACCAACGTGGAATAATTCTGGTCGACTACCTTGAGAGCGGTAAAACGATCACGGGAGAATATTATGCAAGACTGTTGGACTGCCTGAAGCAAGAACTCATCGTGAAACGGCCCGCTTTGCAGAAGAAGGTTGTCCTGTTTCACCAGGACAATGCTCCCGCACACAAGTCGCGGCAAGCAACGGCAAAACTGGCCCAACTGAGGTTCGAACTTATTGAACAACCTTCCTATTCTCCATACCTGGCCCCCTCTGATTATTTCCTCTTCAGACATTTGAAGAATCGTCTCGGTGGAAAGCGTTTTTCCAGCAATGAAGAGGTTACAACTGCTGTCAATGCCTATTTTCAGTCTAAAGACGCAGAATTTTACTCAAGAGGTATAAATGCTCTGAAATCTTGGTGGGAAAAGTGTATTGAGCTTCTCGAGGAGTATATCAAATAAGAAAAAATTAAAAACAAGATTTGGGAAATTCTTGGTTTTCATTTTAAAAACTTGTGGAACTACCTGTACATGGCCTTTCATATATTCCTTGTTACTATATATTTATTAAACTCACAGAGGCCCTTACACCTTATTGCATTTGTTCCTCTTTCAGCCTTCTTCCTCCTTATTATCTCTTCGTCTTCTAAATAATCATCCCCTGTAGTCATTGTCACCCCAAAATACTTGTACTGACTTTTATAATCCAATTATTTTTCCTGTACTACAAGTTTCTCTGTCCCCCTAGTCCCACTAAATACTAAAACTGCGCTATTTTTCATTAAACGCCATGCTCAGTTTCTCCGCTGCTTCGCCACATGCATTTAACATTTGCAAGTTGTCTGCTAGCAGTCGTGATGTTCGGTTGTTCGAAGTGTTCGCTCCCGTTAAAGACGGGTGAACAACTAGCGGTGTGCAGTCAAGGCTGCTCAAAAGTGTTCCACGGGGGTTGTCTAAACCCCGTGCTCCCCGAGGATGAGCACTCGGCTCCGTGTGGAGCCTGTGACACCCAGGAACCAAGTCACGGTACGTTGTGCGGCCGATTGAGCGAGCTACAGTGGAACTTTGTGAAACTGTGGTTAGCACACACGGCACTACAGGATCGGGTTGCCAAAATCGAGGCAATCCCGCAGGAACAGTTTGCCGCACTCCTTACGCTTACAGGGGGTTTGAACTCTACGCTAAGTGACAAAATTAGCGTGGAGAAAAGCGGCGGAACGCGGACAACGCGGAAAAACAAGAAAGCCAGGCTAGCAGACAGCACAGAAGGAGGTGACGTCACCGAGCCAAAGACGAGAGAGCTGGCTGGAGAGACCAGCAAAGACAACCGCGCAGGCGCCAAGAGAAGCTTGACGTCTGCGGAGTTGAGTAACGACAGTGGCAACTTGAACGGCGCTGTTGTTGAGATGGAACCACCGGGTGGTGTTCACCGCTGCGTCACCAGCTGCGGTAACAACAACGCCGACAGATCCAGCTGACCCACGTCCGGAGGAGAAGGCAGACGACGATGGTTTTGTTGTGGTTCGTAAGCGACGGGACAACAAAGCAAAACATCGAATGCAGCGCGGTAGTGCAACAGATGACATAGGCGGATTGGAAGTCTATGCAAGACCTGCGAAGATCTGCGTCTTGAGAGAAGCACGATTGGCGCAGAAGACATCGGCGGTCGGGCTGCAAGCGTGGCTTACTGGCAAGGGCATAACTGTGAAAGCAGTTTGGAAGCTACATACACAAGGTAGTGATGCTGTGTTCTGTGTGGTTGTGCGTGACGAAGATTACGCAAACTGTTGCAGAAATGAATTCTGGCCAAAGGGAAGTCTGTTCCGTCGCTGGGTTGGGGACGTCCCCTACGAGAGGATGGTTAAGGAGAGTTTTAGTGCGCCTGGCGGTCCAAGCCTCCGTAAGTGATTGACCAGTTCTAGAACTACAAGCGTAGTGGCAAACATACCTCTACGAGTGCTTCTTTGGAATTGTGAGGGACTTAAGGGGGCAATGGATCTCGCACGTGATGACATGTTCAAGTTGGTTGACATTACACTCCTCACGGAGACATTTCAGCGGGACGAACTGCATATCAATGATATGCGGGGCTTTCACCAGCTGGCTGTCTTACCTGCAGGAGGTCGGGGAAGACCTGTGGGTGGGTTATCTATCTACCTACATAAACGCTTACCACCGATGCAATGCGTCAGGAAAGATGAATACTGCGTGGTGCTCTCCTCTGGGAGGGTAAACGTCGCTGTATTCTATTTCCCACCCACATTCGATTCTGCGGAAGTTGCTGAGACGGTAAGCTTTGGACTTCAGAGTTAAACCTGACCATGCCAACTATCGTCGGCGGTGATTTCAATGCCAGAATCGACTATGGGGCCAACGATGATAAAGGCGAGGTGCTGCTTCAGGTGATGGAAAATATTGGTCTAACTTGTGCAAACGCGCGCGAAGACTCAACGGAAGCAGCACCAACGACCTGTTGTTTCACAACCTTGTCAGCCGTGAAATTGAAAGCTTTGATGTTCTCGATGAAGCGGCCCGAAAACACCAATCAGTGTTGTCGACGTTCCCGGTATTTGGCGAGACCGACATAATCCGCCGCGCTGGTCTGCAATGAGACGCATTAATCTAACTCTTTTGGACAGAGCGGTCTTGAGGTAAGCCCTGACATCGATACCACCTGTGACCAGCTGGAGAGGACGATGAGAAGTGCAGTGAAGTGGAAAAGGTTATGGCAGAAGAGATCACGCCCGTGGTACTCTCGAGCCTGCTACCTAGCCCACGTTAAAATGCTCGAACTCCTGCGCCAAGCACGAGCCAAAGAACCATCATCACTACAAGCCAGACGGGACTACTTTGAGCGTAGAAAGGCCTATATAAGACTCTGCTATGATCATAAAAGGGAACACGCGAGGCGAGAGGAACGACGGCTGCTTGAAAAAGCAGAACGAGAGCCCTCAGCTTACATCGTGCGACCTCGTAGGGCGGGGAATCCGCTTAGTGACGGACAGGTAAAGAGCCACCTAACTAATATTTTATTCAATCGTGACGTTGCGGCCGTATCTCAAATCGTACAGCATCCGCTTACATTGGAGCAGCACAACATGAATCTGCCTTTCGGGGTGGAGGAGGTGTGCCAGGTCCTACGGTCACTCCCGAAGAGAAAGAGTTCAGGGCCCGATCAGGTCTGCTATGAGCATTGGATCCAGTTACTCCTTCTCTTGGCAGAAACTTTTTGTGAGTTCTTTAATGAAATTATAAAGAGGGGGCGGATGCCTAAAGTCTGGCATGTCGCCAGGCTTTCTCTTCTGTTCAAGAGTAGGCATGGTGATGACCATCAGGATCCAAATCTCTACCGTCAGAACGCACATTGAAGAAGATTTTCTGTGAGTTGGTTATTCGGCGGATTGAGCACGTGGCTGAAGAGGCACTTCCACCGGAACAATTCGGTTTTAGGAGAGGCCGAGGCACCCGTGATGCAATCCACGTTCTCCAGTCAGAAATCGAGCGAGCTGTGGCACAACCCAGAGGTCATCTGTATGCAGTCTTTATTGACTGCGTCAAGGCCTTTGACAAAGCCCCTCGCTATCTGCTGGTTGATGCATTCCAACGAGCAAATGTGGGAACTCCGCAAGGAGACCCGCTGAGCTGCGTCTCGTTTACACTTCTCCTTGCTGACCTCGTCGGTTACGTCCGACAGGAGTACCAAAAAGCCGTGGTAGTGATGTATGCAGATGATATCGTGGTCACTCATCGCGACCTAGGTGCCATCAAGCGCATTAGCTCTATGATAGAGGCGTTTCTTGTCTCGAAGGGACTAAGATAAGACTGAGATAAACACCAGGAAGACCAAAAACATGAAATTCAGGCGTGGAGGTCGATTGGCTGCCAGAGACGTTATACGTTGCTGCGGCCAACCATTGGAGTTTGTTAACTCTTTCCAGTATCTTGGCCTTCGGGTTCATTATACGGGAACGACGTTCACAGCGCATATAAACGAAACAGTACGGAAGGCACTTGTCTCTCTTTACGGGGAAGTAGGCAATGTCCGAAGACTGTCCGTTTTCTCAGCAGTGAGGCTCTTCATGCTCAAGATTGTTCCGGGGTATGGCCTTGACAGAGTGTGGAACCACCTCACACTGGCTAATTTTAACCAGCTTGAGAGGTGTTTCTCATTATATATGAAGCGAATGCTTTGCTTGTCTATTCGAGCAAGGAGCCGTTTTGTGTATCTCATGTCAGGTTGTCCACCGGCTACTGAAACAATCCGACTAAGGCTGAAGATGCCGCGTACAGTCCCATACGAATGTTACACTTCTGAATGGGAAGCTAAAGTCGAACAGGCTAGACGGGAGGTCGGTGGTTTGGACGTTTTCAATGCCGTGCACCTTTGGTCTGGTCCTGCATGTGACAGTCGCCACGTATACACCAGGTACATAGTGCATGGTTATCACTACCTGGTATGTTCAAACGCAGCCTTTCACGAGGAGTACGATGTGTGCACCTGTCGGTTCTGCCTGCAGAGGTGTGCCAAGTACCATGCAGTGGAATACACAGCGCTGGACAAAAGATCGTTGCACTACTTCTCTCGCCGAAAGTGTGAAGAAGATAGAGTATTACGAAGAAACATCTTGAATTGTATATTATACTCAATCTGAGTGAAATAAATATAAATTGAAATTTAACATTTGCTGAACTTCGCTAGTACCCCGCCCTAACACTACCATATCGTCAGCAAACAGCAGCACGGGTGTCTTGATATATACACGCGTTTCCCCTATCTGCCATCCCTAAACCGTTCTATTAATCCTAATAATAGCGCTATTCTCCCTATATACATAAAAAAAATGACCGATGACACGAGCAGCATTGACTGACCCCCTTAGCAACTATAAACTCTCTAGATTGTTCGGCTGCTATTATTATTCTTACCGTGTTCTTCTTGTAATTTTTTTCTAGTTACTCCACTCAGCTTATCCCCAAACCATCCTCTAACATGATTTGATACAACTTTGTTCTGTCCACTATATCATATGCTTTTTTAAGATCTAAAAATCTTGTCACACACCCTTGTCCCTGCAATCTCCATGTTTCCACAACCTGACTTAATGAAAAAAAGATGATCATCTAGACTATACCCTTTCCTAAATCCGCTCTGTCATTATCTTATTTTCTCATTTGTCTCCAGAATACTCTGCCCTCTACTCTTAAATACCTGCATAAATATTTGATACGCTTATCTCTTCTTGTTAAAGGTCTTTCCTATTTTCCCGTACCTCGTCCTCTCTTAGCCCTTCGAGCTCTTCACTCAGTCTGCACTCGTTTGCTCGTAAAGTTTCGACTTCCTCTCTAAGCTGCCCTAGCTCTTCCTCATCAGCTGACCTAACTTCTCGGTAGGCCTTACCTCTGTCTTCCAGAACCTTCTCGAGACGTTCCAGGGTCCTGGGGAGCTGTTGAGATAGCTCCTTGAGCTCCTTCGTGTTATTGGCCTTAGACAGATAAAGCGTTTGTCCAGCGTGTTGCATCACTTGGAGGACCTCTTGGAGCTGCTTTTTTTCTCACTTTGCCGGAAAATCAATAGCCACCCTCTTCCTATTCCGGACGACGCCCCGTGTGTCCATTCTGTTCTCCCCGTGCATCCCCCTTAATGTTTAATATAAATAATTAATATATTTCCATATAATATATCGTACATAAAATATATCGTAATATACCATTGTAGTGTATAAGATAGATATTTGAGTATGATGTTCTATGATGATATTGATCGATGGAAGCGCACCGCCCGCGGTGGGGGATTACCTGCCACCAGCGGGCGCAATGAATGCCTATAAATTGGTCTGAAATAAACCAGAGAGCCTTCTTTGGCGTTGGCGCTGATTGAGCCGGTAACTTACTCGGTGAGTGTCCTTATTGTCGCGACCTCGATACTACAACCATATATATAATATACTTACTATATAATATACCGCCCCTCGCCTCCTTCTTGTTCCACTCTTTACTGACTAACTCTCACTGACTAATACTGGTCGTCGCCGAGAAGGCCGAGAAACTAATATGGCGGCCCCCACGTGTCTCAGCCTAGTGATCGACAAGTAAACTTAACCCAAATTTCAGCCTGGTCCGTCTGTCCTCAACAAACGCGGCCCTAACTAGTACCTAGAAGAGAGGGCTACTGAGTACAGTACCTTTGTAGGCGAGAGTGTACCGTTTCGCCGACTAGTGGTTCTCTCTTCGTTGTCATTGGGATCGTAGATACTGAGTGTAAGCCAATAATCCTCGGAAAGTGAGCAATAAACCTTGGAGAACACCCACCAAAACACAATAAAACTCTGTCGCAAGCTTTTACCCACCAACGCTACAGGTCCGACACTCGACACCCCGGAGTAACGCGAGTTTCTTCGGTATGTACCACGGAGCTCGGCCAGACACGTCCGCACAGTTCGACTGCCAGACAGTAATTGCATGTGTTTACCTACGACTTCCCAATCAGCACCAGATAAGTCTCGAATTGGCCGTGGTCTATAAGGACCTGGACTGAGAAGTACGTAACTGGCCCTCGGTTCGGCCCGTAATACCAATGGCGGAGGTCCAGTATAAGCGACCGGGTTCAGTTCGCCCAATACACTCCAGAGCCTTCCCATTTGGATCTGCGTAAAGTCCGTCGCGTCATCCCCCTTACGCTTGCTTTTTTCCTGGGCCAGAAGATCCCAGGGTAGCAGAACGAGGCCCGCTTCTGTACTCACCAAGGAGTACGCCCGGCAGACCCAAAGGGCAATGTCGCGCTGGGTCACACGGAGGGCTCGTCTGCTGCGAGCGGTGCGTAGGGCTACGCGGGTGCCGCGCACATTCCCGATGACTCCGCGACAGGAGCTAGCAGCCGGCGACGACCGTCCGTAGATGACCGGCCTCGTCGGAAGCCATACTGATCACCCGGCAGAGCTTGAAGGTTGTCAATATCTCTATTGAAGCGCTCTGTTATTAAACTTTCAAACAGTTTGCCTACTGCGTCCAAATTGATCTATATGATAAAGAGTCCGGCCTTGGAAGCAGCGTGAGGTGTGCCCGCCTCTATTGCGCGGAGTGCATTTTGTTTTTCAACAGTCGAGTGGCGATGCCCGCCAACTTTTTAGATGCTACCCTGCCAGAATGAAAATGACCCCGGGTGGCACGCCGCCAGGGCCGGGTGCCTTTTTGGGCGCAAGCCTCTCGCCTGCGCGTAGGATTTCATCTGCCATGGCAGGTGGTATGTCATCTGGGCGAACGAAAAGGTCTGCAGCGGACGCGGGGACTTGCCACGAAAAGCAGTAGAACCTGCTTTAGGATCTTCTCAGGCGGCAAGAGGGATTGGCATAGCTTACTTGTAACCATCTAATATGTATTTGAACTGTACACAATGACCTAATGATTCAATCTATTGAACCTAGACTAGCCAAGTACGTAGGAATGAAAACATGATCACCTGCGGTCACCTGTAGAGTGTCACCACATTCTCTGTAGTGCTGTTTCTGCACTCTGGGTCAGCTGTATTCATTGCCTCACAGATTGTTCTCGAATGCGGTAGATTTGTTTTAAGTACACATCTTTATCTCTATAGAATCTTCGGGACGTTCCTCGTAGCTACTCGTTTCTACCCTCTCCACTGCACGTTCGCCAGCACGTGGCGCCTAGCCCGGACAGTCGCCTGTCCACCTGAACTTGGCCAGAGCCAACAGTCCCCCACGCTAACTATGAAATATGTAATAATGCCTATATGTACTCTGGCTTAAAGCTACGTACGACGACGGCTTTGTCCCGCCATCTCTCGATAATTTATTCATGTACTTGATCTCAGAACTTTAGATTCTTGTAGGGGTGTTAACGTAATCGGATCCGCTGATGTAGCTGGCTCGGTAGAGAATTCCGCCTTCAACTTTAATAGGCGACGTCGGCGCCGGAGAGTTTGACTTAGCGGTAGAAGGTGGTCTCATTACGGCAACCTTTGAATGTTTTGGCTGTTCGTTGTCACGGTCGACTGTACCACCCAAGTGCTTGTGCAGTATATCCTGCTTTCTTTTTCACGTCCATTTTTCGGACTTGATCAGAGTGTCTTGTCACCGTGCCGGACTGGATTGACTGTGCTAGCATGTGCCTTCTTCCAAGTATCTTGATGACACGGGATACACATCACTTGTCTTTTTGCGATAGTCTCGAACAACCACAGACTCCCCCACGCTGAATCAAGAAGCCATCTCAGCAGGCTTTGCTGGTACCTGTGGCTTCGCCTTAAGTTGGGATATGCCAATTTGTCGGCCGAGGAATATGGATCCGAGACTATCCCTTGTAGCTTTCACAGGCTAATTCCGAGACGTTAAAGAATAAACATTAAACTCAGAGGGTTTCTTTTCTGGCAATCCCACTTTCGTAAAGCATTTCTTTTCCATTGCCTGTAACTCCTTCTCACCGTTCTTGGCGAGGGCAGAAAGCAATCTCCTAGGCCTGAAGTATACTGGTTTCGGCTAGGCCTTGAACTGGACTGTAAGTGCGCGTACTGCCGGTAGTGTAACAATCCTTGGCGCAGTGAGTAGGGTATGCTGAAAGTATGTCACTGGCTTTGCTTTCTACTAGATGAACTTCGAGCTGCCCCCCTCTCAGCGTCTTTATCCAATTGCGACCGAATAACATTGGCAATTGGGGGTCATACAGTGGTATTTAACGTGAACTTCTACGAAAGTGTGGTTTTATCGTCGTTCGTCGTTATTTGCCACTTTTAACGTAATGTCTGGCTCACTGTGTACGAATTCCGGCAAAACTGCCGAGAAACGACAGAGTGGCATTACAGTGGCTCCACAGCCGCTGTCCACTTCCATTGTAGCATACGCACCCTCGATCTCGACTGTCATGAGTAACGGTTTGACGTCGGGTCTCACAGTTTAAATTGCATGAACTGGCTTTACGAATTTCATACCTGAAGTTTTCTTTAATGCTGGTTGAACTTATACGACAAACGCTCCGTTCTTCTTACTTTTGGTTGGAGTTCCATTGTCTTTGCTGACAGACGACTTGTAGATGTCCGGTCTTCCCGCAGAATTGCACGTCGACTTAATATGCGGACACTTGTCAGCTTTGTGGTCAGGCTCCCCACAGCGATAGCGGTTACCTGGCACCAGTTCATAGCTAGCGCGACCGGGAGCTGTACTGTCTTTACCGCCTGAACTCCCCGTCGGGTGCTTCTTCCAAGGTAGCTTGGCTCGGTAGTTCCGTGCTGACCGTCGTTGAGAGCGGACGTTCAATCTCGACGGTGTTGGTTTACTGAACTTTGGTGGTTTTACAGAGTGCTTAGTGCCTCCCACAAGTGTCTGTTTTGTTCAATGTGTTGTGCTTTGCTATGTTGTGTCCTACTCGTCCGTTTCTTCTACTGGTAAAGTGACTTTCCGTGATCCGCAACCCAGCCGGCACAGCGACTGGCACCTTCCATGCGTACAGGAGGGGAGGCCTGCCGCAAGTCTTACCTGGTTGGGCGGCCGCGACGGATTACGATCGCCACGTGGGAGTCGAACGGTCGCTAAGCGGGCCACATGTTGACTGCACGTTGATTGCGCGCGAACTGCGCGTCGTTTTAATGTGCACTGCGCGCGAACTGCGCGTCGTTTTCATGTGCACTGCGCGTTAATTGCACGTGCGCTGCGCGTTGATCGCACGTGCACTGCGCGTTAATTGCACGTGCGCTGCGCGTTGATCGCACGTGCACTGCGCGTTGATCGCACGTGCGCATCAGGCACATCGGCGACGAGCATCGGATACTACATCCCCCCCTCATCGACCCCTCCCCTCACCGAGGCGCTGACGCGGAGACGGCTTATGCCCAGGCGTTCGCGACTCTCGCAGGATACGTCAAGAAGGTGATCGATCTTTGCAAGGTGAAAAACACTATGCTCGAGCCTTCATAGATGCGGAGGGGGAGGCGGAAGGACTCCGGAGCTCGTTCGAGGCGATGCCGAGGGAAAGAGACGAGATGCTGGCAAGATCTGCCATCTGCCTGCGATGCGCCCCGGTCGACCCCGAGGCAGCCCGGGTGTTCTTGAACTCCCGCATCTCGGCAGCGACAACCGCCACCGCAGAGTCCCTCCAGCGACTGCCTTTGACCTCTGAAAGCACCACTGCTTCTCGACCACTAAGGGGTCTGCTGATTGTTCCTCGAGCGGCAGACCACAATATCCGTACTCCGCTCCGTCGTCGAGCGCATGCTGCAGCCCCCCAGTGCGGCTATCCAAAAGGCTCCACTTCTGTACGTGGCCCGGCAGTGAAGAGAGCAGTGCATGCACAGAATTCTGTCAGCAATCGTCACCCAGTCCACTCATGGCGGAGTTCTCGAAATATGTCACAAGGAACCCACCACGGCTCCACCAACTAGGTCGCGGGCGGTGCCCTCCTCTTCCCCCCTGCCCTGAGTAGGCAGACATCGATCAGAGTTAGGGTGGGAGAAGGACGAACATTCGCCGAAACCGTGCAGACTCTCACGGCACATTTGGCCGACAACAAACAACTAGAGTCAGCAGTCAACGGCCTGGTCAAAAACAGTGACGGTGACGTGATAATACGTCTTCGAGAGACTGTTCCGGGCCTTGGGGCGCAGCTGGCTCAAGACATAAGCAATGCCACCGCACACCAGGCAGACAGCCGTGCAGGTGGGTCCTTGCGAGAAGTGGCCCTCTGGGGCATCAACCCCCTTTGTAACTCAAAGAAAATCGAGACGGGCTGCAGCGGCTTCTTACGGCCCCCAAAAGAGTCCCGATCACGGCAAGCGAGCCGCGTCAGGGACGCGCAGGTACACGCTGGTGCTCGGTGGTCAGAGTTGCTCTTTCTCAGGCCAAATGGATTCAGTCGCAGCAAAGCGTCATGATTGCGGGCAGCGCGTGCAAGCCTGAGGTCTGGGCGCGCCTCCTAACATGCTTTAACTGCCAGAGACCGGGCCACACTGCCACTTTCTGCAAGGCTCAGAAAGTGACTACACGCCTCTGTCGCCGATGCGGATCACCGGAACATGCCGTCGCGGCCTGCACCACGTCGAGACCTCCCACTGCATAGTGTGCGAGGTCTCGGGTCATCGAGCGGACAGTATGGCATGCCCAACATACAGGACAAATCTACTGGAGTTACGAGGGCGAGCGGATAAAGACTGGCCAAAACACGCAGTTCCAGCCGGCGGACTACAAGCACCAGCAAAGACAGCACAATTCACAGAGACACTACCTACGCCAGTCCCGCAGAGCCAGCGACGCTCTCGTCGCAAGACCGTCGCCCAGCCGGCAGATGACAGCGGCGCCGACTGGCACCATGTAGGCTCAGTGTCTTCTCATGACAAAAATGTTCAAGATTCTGCAAATAAATGTTAACCGTTGCAAACCCGCGCATGACTTGCTGGAGTCGTACGTTGTACAACATCGAATCGCCCTCTGCATTATTTCAGAGCCAAATGTCGCTCTCTCGAGAAATCTAACCAATGCATGGACAGACAATTCCTGCGACGCTGCCATCTGGTGGACTGGACAGGAGGCTGCCCTGTCCATCACGAGCCACGGGCAGGGGAACGGAATCTTATGGGCTTATCTGCCAGATCTTAACTGCGTACTATACAGTTGCTGCTTCTCCCCAAACAGGACGGTAGAAGGTTTTAACACGTTTTTAGACGACATTAGCGCATCGATTGACACTCATCGCTACCCTGGCCACACATTGGTACTCGCAGGCGACTTCAACGCACTACACGTCGCGTGGTGCAGCCGCCGCAACACGAACCGAGGACAGATCCTACTTGACTGGCTGTCGGGCCGGGGCTTGGCACTTGCCAATAACAGCAACGTGCCGATGTTTGCGCGTCGCTGCCAGATATCTTTCCTTGATCTGACCCTAGCGGATTCGGTCACAATAGCCAACATCTAGGCTCACTCGCCTCGGCAATACGCCCCTCGACGAGGACGATCTAACGGCGATAATTACAATGGCATGTTAGGCGGCCGGCGGTCCGGCCAGACAAGGAGGTCCAAGGAGAGCCTTCGCTAAACACTGGTGGAGCCCAGAAATCGGGACCGCCCGCGCAGACTGCGTGCGCGCACACCGCATCATGACTCGGGTCCGGTCGTGGTTGGCGAAACGCCGTCAACGAGAACATGATGACCGCCAGCTAGCTGACGCGGTCGACCGTGCTGATCGAATACAACAGCTGTACCGCACTAAGCGCCTGCGTCTGCGACGGCTGATAGGCAGAGCGAAGGCCGAGTCCTGCAAAGCGCTGGTTGAGTCAGTGGACTCAGACGTCTGGGGCATTCCGTACCGCCCGGTGATGGGCATTCCGTACCGCCCGGTGATGGGAAAGCTCCGTTAGCCGCCTCCCCGCTCCCCACAGAGCAAGTACGAAACCTAGTCAACGCCCTCTTCCCCCGGCAGCCAGCCCCCCCTGACTCTTATACCGAAACCAAACGCAGCAGCGGGATCATCTTCGACCCACTGCCCCATATGCCTACTCAACACAATCAGCAAACTCTTCGAGAATGTGCTGGTCAGACGTCTGAACAAAGAGATCGAGGAGAAAGCTGCTCTGTCGGACAACCAATATGACCCTCGATGCCGTCGAACGAGTGCTCCAGGTAGCCTACACAGAACAACAACGGACACTTAGGATGTGCAATTACGTTTTACTTATCCTGCTTGACGTGCGAAATGCGTTTAATACAGCGAGTTGGCAAGTAATAATTAACACCCTTGAACAGAGAGGCATATCCCCCTACATGCGACGGATTATTTCCTCGTATCTTGACACGCGTTCGCTTTCGGCCAACGGTGAGGTCCACTCTGTCACGGCGGGCGTCCCGCAGGGCTCAGTGCTCGGGCCGATCCTCTGGAATATAGCATACGACGGAGTCCTGCGGTTAGACGACCTACCCGACGGGGTGGACATAATCGCCTACGCCGATGATCTGCCGCTGGTAGTCACCGCGTGAACAGAGGCGGTGCTTGAGGCGCGAGCGAACACGGCTCTTTTCAGAATAGAGAAGTGGATGGCCGACAACACCTGGAGCTGGCCCCTCGGAAGACCAAGATAATCTACCTAACTGGCCGCCGTCGTACTAGGCAAGCATCATTTGAACTTGCAGGGCACCGTCTGACTATCAAATGGGAGGCAAGGTACCTAGGCGAAACGCTGGACACAGGCTTCAACGGCTTGTCACACATCCAGAGCATCATCCAGAAGGTCACAAAGGTCTCCACCAACCTTGCGCGCATCCATTTTCGCAAAGGGGGTGCGACGCACGCCAAGCGGCTGCTCCTAGCGACCGTGGCAGAGGCCATCGCTCTGTATGCCGCGCCCATATGGGCTGGTATAGCGCTGCGGACCGCAAAGGCACGGCGCATGATACGAAGCTCCTAAAGAGCGATGGCCATCCGGGTCACGCGCGCCTAACAGACTGTCTCGACGGACGTCCTGTTGGCGCTCGCCTGCCAGATCCCTTGGGACATACTTGCCGAAGAAAGATGCAAGCGCAAGGAGGACGGCGACACTTCCTGGACGCAGGCACGGGAGCACTCCTGGACACGTGGGCGAGCACGTGGTCCAACCCACCAGCTGGGAATACCAGAGGGGCTTGGACAAGAAGCTCAATCACTGACCTCAAAACCTGGTATAAGCTCAAGGAAACACTTACATATTACTCCATGCAAGTGCTCACAGGGCATGGACAATTCCAGTCGTATCTTTTCCGCATAGGCAAGGCGAATACAGATAGCTATGTTCTCTGCACCACAGACGCACCCGATGACCCGACAGTCGTGTGTCCACCTGAACTTGGCCAGACACAACACCATCCGATAAGGTAAGTTTGCTTGACTGACAACAGTTTTCAGTGTTCGCCGGCAGTCTATGTAATTACTCTGCAACTCGTCCGCCCGTCGGTGGGCTAGAAAACGGACAAAGCACCTTAACGCGTTAAACTAGGCACCCTATGCTGTCACCTCTGTGGCTAACCACATGACAGGTTATGCACTGCGGACTCACAGCAATGGCACACGCGATCTGCTGCGTTGTCCGCCTGATGGCCAGGCAGCGGCACCACGTTGGCAACCGCAGCCACAGCACGTCCCATCGCCTATCCCCCGGTGTCCCATCACACATGCTTCCGATCGGCCTGAAGCTATTGCTCTACTGCAGCCGGTGCTCGCACCAGCACATACCATTTGACTATGCCGCGGCACAGCCAATTGTTTGTGGGCAGCAGGGTCAGAGACCCTCACTGGGACATGCGCTGGAGCACCACACAGCTTCCTGACCGAGGCTTCGATAAAGACCTTGGTCAGAAGGGGTTTCTGCCACAGCGCCGTTTTCTGAAGGAAGTCAGCCAAGCGACTGTCAGCCGCGAGGCCTGTAGAGACTGCAATTGTAGAGGCGCGTTCACCATGTTTGCGCTTGCGCCAAAAGTTTTTTTACTGACGAGGATGACCAGGTCACCTTTGGTATTCTTGACTACTCCCTTCACTGTGGCTCCGGATGGGCGTTTGTCCGCGAGGTGTCTCCTGATGTTCTTAAAAGTATTCCCAAAAAACTCCCCGACCAAGTTAGATATATTTATTTATTCCCCGCCTGTCGCGCGGGAGACCGGGGTTCGATTCCCCGACGGGTATAGGCGAGCACTGCCGAGTGTGCAAACGTATTGTAAATGATTAATAAATCATCACAATATTTTATATATATATGCATATATATAAATATATATATATATATATATATATATATATGCATATATATATATATATATATATATATATATATATATATATATATATATATATATATATATATATATATATATATATATAGGAGGAGTCGCAATCCTCAGAAATAGCGCCCAGCTCGAGCTAGAAAACCCAGATGAAACCGAACCTGAGGAGAAGCAGGATGCTGAGGCGTCTGCTATATCGACTAGCATACTAGTGGTGGGTGCTGTCGGCCTAGAGGAGACGCCACTTGGCTTCCTAGCAGCTCTTCACAAGACATTAGAAAAAGGACACAACATTGGCTCTCAAAATCCAATGGCTTTGTACATTTCTCCACAATGGGGAGGACCTACCATAAGAAATGCAGTAGAGGCATGCTGTAGGAAGATAGGGTGTAAAGTCGACATCACCCGAGAAGGATGTGTGCCGCGCCAACACGATGTCGAGGCAACTTCCCGGAGAGGGCAGGAGGAATAAATTTCTGTTAGGATCAGACCTGCCGCAGGCTCTTCGTCAGAAGACATGATTAAAAAAATGCGCCCACTACTCAACACGGCAGACAGCGGGGTAAAAATAGGGACGGTCATTACTAATAAGGGAGGGGACATCATATTAAGGGTTGAAGAAAAAAGTTCAGGCAGCAGCACAACGTTTGCAGGCGTCCTCAGACAAAAGACGGGCGGAGAGGTCGACACTAGACAGTACAGCGGCCCCACTGCAACTGTTGTCCTTTGGGGAATCAGCCCGTTACTCACGGCGCTTTCTATAAAACAGGACATTCGGAAGATACTGAAAATTCAAGAGTTTACCAGGATTCGCACGGAAGCTCCCAGGGCTACTAAGAACAGAGGCAGTTGGCAGTGCTTGGTCACCTTACCAACCACTAAAGCCCGCAGAATCCTACTGAAGAAGATCGTGACCGTCGGAGGAAGCAGTTGTAGAGTTGAGAAATGGATAACCCTTCCCACGTGCTACAACTGCCATGAAATCGGGTACACGGTCTTTGCATGTAAAAACAAGAAGGCAGATAAGCAGAAATGCTACCGCTGTGGGCAGGAGGACCATATAGCCCGTGACTGTAAGGCGGTACTCCCTAAATGCCACGTATGCAACGACGAGGGCCACAGAGCTAGACCTACAGCATGCCCCAAATATCTCCAACTTCTTAAAACTAATATGCAGGAGCGCCAAACTGTGAGGCAAGCTAGCAGGGACAAGACAGGGCATGGAGAGCCAAATAAAAATAACGAGGAGCCTACGACCGACCAACAGGCTGTTGCCACTGTCTCAAAAGGATCCTATGAATAGAGGACACAGGGGCCCAAGGGCGCGGTTAGAGGTTCGACCCAGCGCAACTCCTCCGCACAAAAATGATTAGCGAAATCAGCACAATTCAGGCCAATTAGAGGCCAATAGAAGCAGGCCGGTCCATGATATGATAGAAGAAATAGCATGGAGAAGAAAAACTGATGTAATGGCCCTTAGAGAACCCAAGAGGAGGATAACCAAAGAATCAGAGACTTGGGACAAAGACCCTATGCTAGATACAGCGCTCATAACTAAACACAATGCACAGGTGCTTGAAAGAGGACACGGAAATGGGTTTTGCTGGATCGAAGTAAAAGAGGTCGGCAGAATATATTCTGCCTACATCAGCCCCAACTGCTTGCACGAAGATTTGCCTAAACATTCGTAATGCCAAAGACTTTTTTAGATATGCTGGTCGCCGTTTAACACTGCAGTCTGGAGTGGCTCCACTTATAGTTGGCAAACACGCGGTCACAGAAAACTCCAACAAAGCGGCAGCTTTGAAAGATTACTTTGAGAGCGTATATGTTCAGCCGTCTGAAATTCCCAACACCGTTAATCAGATCCCGACCGTTCTTATAAATGACATTGTTTTTAACAAGGAGAAGGTAATAGTGCATCTCAACAGCCTTAAGAAAAAATGCTCGCGGACTCCCGACAACCTTCCTCCAATTTTATTCAAAGAGCTCTCTGTCAGCTTGGCTGAACCATTATCATTGATATTTACTCGCTCCTTCGAAGACGGTGAAGTACCGAGTTTCTTTCGGCAGTCCATTATCACCCCGACGCACAAAAAGGGTTCTCGTGCAGCGCCAGAAAATTATAGACCTGTGTCTCAATGTTCAATACCTTGTTTGCTAATGGAGAAAATACTTGTGGCTGAGCTTTACACATTTCTTGATTGTAAAGACCTGTTGGACTCTTCAAAACATGGTTTTACAAAGGGTCGATCAACGGGTACCCAGTTATTGGAAGTAGCTCACGATTGGGCGCTTGCCCGAAATCGCAACATCCCTCTGCATGTCGTTTACTTTGATTTTTCACGTGCATTTGACCGCGTTGATCATCATCTGCTTCTGACAAAGATGTCAGCGTTAGGTATCGGCCTCAGAATCATAAACTGGTGCAGGGCATACCTGACAGACCGTACATTTGTCGTCAAAGTTGACAATAGCTATTCCGCGGTCGGCAGGTGTGTATCTGGTGTCCCGCAGGGCTCATGCTTAGGCCCCCTAATGTACACTATATTTGTACAGGATCTCGGGGTAATGCTTCGAGATATTGGTGTTACGTATAAGCTGTATACGATCTCAAAATCTATGTTGAGGCAAAATACGACAACAACATAGCTATACTACAGAAAGCGATTGATACCGTATCCCTATGGGCAGAGGACAACCGCATGCAGATTCTTCTTCCAAATCTGCTGTTCTCAAGACATTGCCAGATACTACTCAGTATATGCTAAACAGCCAACCCATTCCTGAAGTCTCACGCTACAAGCACCTCGGGGTAAACTTCGACCGCCAAATGAAGTTTAGACCTCACATGGCTGAGGTTGTCAAGGCTGCGTCTCGAATATGTAATCTCATAATGCGGTATTTCATTATACGGGACCATAATGTGTACCTAAAGCTGTATCAAACCTTAGTGGTACCAAAGTGGACTTATTGCTGTCACGTGTGGATGCCATTCTATAAACGAGATGTTGATCTTTTGCAGAGCGTGCAGGATAAGTTTGTAAAACGAGTTGCTCGCCGGTGTTGTCTACGACGCGAGCGTATCACATTGCCTAGTGTTAGTGAATACCAATCCCATGCCGATTACCGCATGTTTAAACAACTAGCGCGTCAGAAACTTATTACTAGGTATTTTGTTCTAAGACCAAATAATCTCCGGAGCGGCGTTTCCATCCACCCCCCACGAGATTGCTCGGGTGGACGTTGTGAACAACACATTTGCCTGGAGGATTGCACGTCCTTCACAGATTCAAAACGACTTTGCTTCTATTGTAATACCCCTTTTTTCAATAAAGGTGATATGATATGATATGATTTCGAGCGCTTCCTAGATGACCGCGCAGAATCGATACGCGACACGAAAACCGGAAACGGAGTCCTAATTACCGGGGATTTTAACTCAGCGCCAGAAGTCTGGGGATCACCTCGAGCCGACAAAAGGAACAGAACTCTACTAGAATGGGCAACATCACTCGATCTTCAAGTATTAAACGACGGAAAAAAAGAGTCATACGTGGATATCACGTTATGCAACGACATCCTCGCGCCAAGAGCTATAACCTGGAATGTTCTAGTGGACGAGGAAAACCTGAGCGACCATTACTGCATTAAGACTCGACTGAGGATTCAAAGCCTTTGATCAGTTCTTTCCCTTAAGAAGCGATTCAGACTCACAGACGAGTCAAAGTTCAATGACGAACTCGGGAGGAAAATAAAAGCCCTGTCCAGCCCCCACATAACTGCAGACGATCTACAAGCACTTCTTGTAGAGGTGTGCAAGATTAGAGTACCAAGAGGTACCAAGAGCGCTCAGTCCAGACGAGGAAACGTCCCGCCTAAATATTGGTGGACGCAGGAGATCGCAGACTAACGTAAAGAGTGCTGCAAAGCGAGGCGGGCTCTCAAACTGAAACAACGAGACGCAGACACACGCAATCAAGCATTGCAATAGTATAGGAAAAGCCGGGCCTCACTCAAGCAAGCCATAGCCGACAGCAAAACTAGGGGCCATCGAAAGCTCCTCAACGAGGTCGAGGACGATCCCTGGGGAAAACTTTACAAGAGTCAGGGGGGAATAGAACAAATACCCCTGTTTCCCTGGACGAACAGCAGACCACGCGCTTTTCAAAAGGGCTATTTATGAGAACATTCCCAGGCTGAAAGGTGAGGGCGAGTTTCCGTCTATCCAACCACAAGGGGTTCTACGCGCAGCTCACAGGCAAAAGACCGGAAAAGCCCCCGGACCGGACGGGTTTACCCCTGAGGCAGTGAAACTTTTCTTTACGGAACACCCTGAGATAGTAGCAGACTCTTTCAATGTCCTGCTCAAACGCGGCACATTTCCGCTTTCTTGGAAGCGTGCTGAAGTCGTCCTCATTCCCAAGGGAAACGGGGGATACCGGCCGATATGCCTGCTGAGTGCGCTGGCAAAAGGATACGAGGCCATAATCGAGGAAAGACTGAGGCTCTTCGCAGAGGAACACGGCCTGCTTTTGGACATACAATACGGCTTCCGCAAGAACCATTCAGTTCTAACTGCAATACAACACGTTGCAAGTAGGGCGGATTCGCTACGAAGTTCCACCATACAGGCACGGCAGCTCCTTCTAGTCGCCCTCGTAGACGTTAAGAATGCCTTCAACAGCCTACCATGGAAAACAATTCTGGACACACTGTGATGAAAAAAAAAGTCCCCTCGTATCTGGTGAATGTAATTTCCGGCTACCTTAAAGCACGAACAGTTGTCAACGGCCAGGTCAGCTTCCAAATGACAGCCGGGGTCCCGCAGGAGTCTACACTTGGCCCACTTCTCTGGAATTTGGCTTACGACGACGTCCTCCGTCTGACAGGCCTGCCCAAAGGAGTGGACACAGTAGCCTATGCCGACGACCTGGCAATAGTCGTGCAGGCTAAAACTGCCGACGAACTTGAATTAAATATGAACAAAGCTGATTATCTAACGTCAGAGTGGATCCGCGCAGCGGAACTTAGACTGGCCCCTGAAAAGAGCGAAGCAGTACTCCTCACAGGGAGAAAGAGGTCCGTCCGCTCACTCTACAGCTTGACGCCGAGAATATTAAAATTGTAAAGAAAGTCCGCTACCTCAGGGTCACACTGGATACTGCGATGAATGGCCTCAGCCACATAAAAAAAGGCAACGATAAAAGCAGCCAAGGCAGTGTGCTATAGTCAAGATTTTGCCGAACATTTATGGCCCCCGGGCCCGCACAAGGGCACTGCTAATGACAGTCGCGGAATCAATTGCATTATTTAGAGTGCCAGTTTGGGTGAGAGCAACTCTTAAGACAAAGAAAGCGAAACAAATTCTACGGAGGACCCAGAAGGTGGCAGCCCTGAGGATAATCCAGGGATACCGCACAGTCAGCACGAATGCTGCTCTAGTGCTGGCAGGGTCGATTCCCTTCTTCTTATCTTAAGGCACTCGAAAGGAAGCGATTATGGGAATTAGGTGCCCTTACCCAGACGGAAAAAGACAGTGAGAGAAACAACACAATCAAGACATGGCAGAAGAGTGGAACGCCATCACCCCAGGTGTCCTGGACGATTCCTGCGACTATTGCTGCCAGATATCAAACCATGGATAGAGAGGCCTGGGGAGACTTCACCTATCACCTCACCCAAATCCTCACAGGACGCGGAAACGTCAACTCGTATTCTGCCAAGAGGCACATGAGGACACTCCAAGTTATACACTGCTACAGTGTTCGGCCTGGGAGGCTGCACGGTTAAGGGCAAGCAGACTCGTCCGAGTGAAATGGGCCAGGGAAGGAGACCCACACCAGGAGGTCAGCGATCCACCTCGGTCCAGCTTAATAAAGATCACAGAATACATTGTCTCCACTGAACGGGCCTGGAAACTAGGAGCAGTTTTGGCAAAAGAAGTCCTCCAGGAGAAACATGAAAAATGCAAAGAAAGCAGGCACAACTGCAGCTTCAACCCGAAAGCATCCATAGAGAAGTGCAGCTCGAAAAAAACGGGCTTGCAGGTGTAGACAAGTGTTGGTGTCTTTGGACGACCCCAGCCAATTGATCTGAAAGGGCGCTCGCCACTTCTCCTGATAGTCCATAGTACTGTTTTTTATAAAGATCTGGGCTACCAGAGAGTGAAGCTTATGGGGGGAGGTGCGTTTAGTGGGCATGATTCTCAACGGAGTAACATCCAACCGTTGGGTCGAGTCCCACACTGCTAGAGATAGAGACTCGTAGCAATAATGCGTAACTGCATTTAATACCTCCTCCAAAAAATATATATATAAATATATACATACATATTTATGTATATATATATATATATATACATAATATATATATATATATATATATATTTATATATATATATATATATATATATAATATATATATATATATATATATATATATATCTATATATATCTATTTTGTGTATATATATATATATATATCATATTATGTATATACTCGTATGTATATATATATATTTATGTATATATATATATATATATATATATATATATCTATATTATATATATATATATATATATATATATATATATATTTTTTTTTACATTGATTTATTTGTATTATCTAGTTATATAACTTTCTATGTTAGCACTTTGGAGTGAATAATTGTCTCCGCGTGAACGTGTAGTCACGGGTTCTCTAACCCAGGATTAGCCCAGTTTGACAATGTGCCCTAACATGCTGCGTTTCCTCGTTGAATGTCGAGAGACAGTCTCTGACGCAAAAACTCCGATGCTCTCGAGTCTCCCGTGGAAAAGTTAAGGCGTCTGCTCACGCGCTGAATCAACTTCAGTGTAAGCGGTCCTGGGCCTCCCATTGTTTCAAAAGCTAACGGACAAAATTGGTGCGGATAACCAACGCCAGAGTATTTTCTACATTTGTTAGTCTCTGCTAACGTGGACGCATGACCTGCCTGGTCCGCCCCTGCACCGACCATCGAAGGGGCTAATGAGTCGGTTACAGTTGCGTCCCAAACAAGCTTGCGGTCACGCTCAATGAGGGTTAGAGTAAGACCGTCAGGCCCGGAGGTTCTGGTATACACGAAAAGCTAGCAGACCTCAATGCTCGACTGAAAGTGTCATTTAGAGCCGAGTGGCGTGCTCTTCGGCCTGCGCTTAAGGCGCATGAAAGGACATGATGAGCCAACGCGTCCACTGTGCTAATGCGTGTCGTCTCGTCATCCAAAAGAGTCCCTATTCGTGGACAGAGTAGGGCATGCAACCAAGCTCCAGCCCCTTGACTACTTACGGCTCGAAGCCTGGCTTTATCAGCCAAGGTGGGTGCTCTATCGATCAGGCTTGCTAATCACTTTCTTGCAAGGGGGCTGTCCAACTGCTGTGCTTATTCCTTGCAACGGGAGGGGAGTCGAATAAAGACGACAATCTGTCGGTCAACTCTTGTAGTTCTACGCTATAAGCTTTCCGCCCATCGTTATCCAATAATGCCCTAGCCCTCTTCGCAGCCTGAGTCAATGATGACACGATTGCGGGTCCTGCCATCATGGCCGCGTCCGGCATACCTAAGCCGCCTAGAGAAACCGGAAGCATTACCTGATCCCTTACCACAGCGGTAAGCTGAATATTAAGTATCTCCTCTAAAGTGTCTAAGATCATTAAAATGCTGTAAAAGTTCAGGCGATGAGGATAAATTGCAACCTCTAACTAGGTGTGTTAACTTCGTGGCTGAAAAGCAAGATCTAAGGAGAAACAGGCCACAGTGGGGTCTCAATTGGGGTAGTCTGCCTGTGGCAAACTACAGTTTGTCTTTCCGTGCACCTAGTGCTTTTGCAATCCCATCCGGCAACAAGGGCACACCTAGCAGCTCCAAATCAGCCTTGTCAACAATGCGGCAGCCAGGGAAGTAGGCTAATGAGGCCCGTTAAATCTAATGATTCAATTTCGTTATGGGCTGTAACATATGCTTCACGTTTGCCCGGGTTTAGAGTCAGGCCACTAATGACACCAAAGTCAATGACCTTTCGAATATCATATAGTACTGTCGGGAGGTCTCCGCCCAAAACGCCGTCATACAGGTACCAGGCATTGAGGGGCGATCGCAGTGCATCCGCCATTTTCTTGATACATAGAGAGAAAAGTGGAGGACCCTGGGAATCGCCCTGCTGAAGACCTGTTTGCGATAGCATAGTGTTATGGGGCATAACTAGATGTGATGACTGACCGCACGCCAGATTCGTCTGGTGAAACAGTAAGGGTACTCACGATTTGACGGATCGGTTTAGATGGTCTCTTTGAACGCTATTAAAAGCGTTTCGGAAATCCAGTTTGACCATCACCGTCGGCACTTTGCGCGACTGCAGAAATGCCCGGGCACTGTGTACTGCTATCTCTGTACCACCAGGGCTGGCGTTTGCCAAGAGCTGCTAAAACAGTGTCATTATTATCTTGACAGCCGATTTTGGCCGCTAATCGGCGAACGACTGAGGAACAGGCGGTCGGGCGTAACGATCCATCTTTCTTCTTTAGTGCAAACATCCTTGCTCCGAAGATAAATGGCATAAAACAGGATGGGGGCGAGCTCCATCTTAGCACATCAACTACTTTGGCAATGGCGTCAGCTAGTCGCTCAGCCCAGTGCACCAGACAACAGGTCTTGTAGTAGGCGGGGTCTCATAAAATCCAACCCGGCAGCTAAACTCCGACTGAAGACTTTCATAGCGTTCAGTATCTCGTCGCGCGAGGTTGAAGATGGCAGTGTGACCGCCGGGGGCGTGGGCGTGATCATATTCCGAGGGGCATGTGGGTGTTTGGAGCGGAGTGCTTTCGTATTTTCGTTCTTTGACGCTAGAGTATCATCGGAGCTTACCAATCTAGCTACACCGGAGATATCGGCTTCCGACAGTTTGACATTCACCCGTCTGGGGAGGTCGTCGTCGAGATAGGCCTTAGATGCTGATCCCTCGTGCGCTATGTCCTTGAGCCTTTTACCCGCTGAAAATTCGCGTAAGTTCTTCTTGATTAAAACAGACAGGGACCGAGCATCCTTATCAAATCGAGGTAGCCGCAGCACCGGAGCGAAGAAGAACAAAATGTACCAGGCGTAAAAGTCGTTGTCCTTGGCAACGTTTGAAAAAACGTTGGTAAGTTCCTCCGCAACAGTAGGCTCACGGATTTGGGTAAAATGCGTAGCAGTTTGGCTTGGCGCATGTTTGCCTGAATGTCGACGAGTAGAGTGTCAATATCAATTTCTTCCGTCAGAGCCCGAAGGGATGTGGACAGCCTGTTGGCGGCGTCAGCCTGTCTGGCCGATGTATGTCTGGCAAGACCCCTTTTCGTGAAGACACCTTTGCAAACTAGACATGTAGCTTCGTTGAAGTTATCCAAAACTAGAGACGCATGCGCGGCCTCAGTTCCGTGTAGGTTATTATTTAGCATTATGATGAAAAGGTTTTGAGCTTCTCTGCGTGTGGAAGGAGAGCCAATAGAGGTTTCAGGGCTTCTGCAATCGTTTTCAAAGTTGCTGCCAGATCAGGACTGATACCCTCTAACACCCGAGCGACGTCTGTTAAGGCGCCCCTAACATCTCTGCGAGACGTCTTGCGGGTGTTTCTTTTTGTGGTGTGTCTTGCAGTATACCGCGGTCGAGCGTGACGACTCCTATATGTGTTGGTTTGCTTCTGCTTGGGCTTTGGTAGCGGTTGTGGGTTAGGAAGGAGCAGCTGCGGTGAGGAGCTTTCTTGTGTGGTAGAAATGCCCCTAAGAACTGCAGCGTACGAAGCCTTATCTTTGATGGAACCTCCGGGTTGTACGTCTTTCACGACGGTGGCTGTGACATCAGGAGCCTCGGTAATCGATGCAGACGGATGCGATGCCTTAACTTGTTGTAGAACTCTAGCCTCCATGATGATCCTGTTCCGCTCGCGGAGGTAAGCCACACGCGGACAGGAAGGCGATCCGGCCACGTAGGGGCCACTACAGTTAACACACCTCAACTGTTTTGTGCAACTTGAAGCCCGGTGATCTCCACCTCCATATTTTTTGCAGGCCTTGCGAAAAGTGCACCTGTCCGCTAGATGTCCCACTCGTTGACAATTGTAGCACAACTTCGGTTGATCGGGCTCAAGAACGACGGAGTGAGTTTTGTATCCCAGAAAGACAGACACAGGCGGTTGTCGGTCAAAGGTCAGGATCACCTTGCTGAGTGGGGTCTTGCCAGCGTGAGCTGTCCGGAATTAACGTCGAACGTGCACCACACCATAATCTGCTAGTTCTTGGCATATCTCGTCGTCTGTAAACGCCACATCGACGCCTTGAATCCTCGCCTTGAATGAAGTTAGTGCTGGGCAGGTTACCGTGAGAGGTATTGACCCTATTGCAGAGAGCTGCGTTAGTTTCCTAGCCGCATCCTTTGTTTTGACCCATACAGAAATAGCGGCCTTATTGCTTGATATCTTGCAGTCAGGACAATTAGAGTAAATAGCCTTGCATAATTGCAATAATGTACCGTCAGCGAAATCCTTAGAAGCTGAATCCTCTGTGGTGTTTTTCCGTATGACCACTTAAAAGGCGTTGAATTGACCGCTAGATGCCTCCATTCTCAGCTTGTCCAACTGACGTTGCTCACGAGACATAAGCTTCTGTTCACGCTTGGACACCACTAGTGTAAACGATTCGTCGCGTTCATCTGATTCTACAGAGGAACCTTTTCTTCGCTTACACCCTGCTGTTACACCTCCGTCTGAGATTTCCGAAGTTCCGGCACCTATGGTTGGACCAACTTGTGATACACCAGGCGATGCGCCGCAAGGCCTCTTCTCAGCCGGCTTCGAGACATCAGCTTGGGCAGCGATTGGTGTCTCTTTGGCGATTGCGCTCCTAAGTCTGGATATATCCAAACTACCAGGCGGCTTACTGCCGCTGGACTCGACCGGCATCGTCCTAGCTGTTTAATGCCTTGGAACGAATAAACGCAAAAAAAAACACAAACAAGTTGCCACTCTTGGGAGTTGAACCGTAGCCCAACAACTGGCAGTCGATGACGCTACCACTAGGCTACGACGACTGCACAGGCTTCTCTGCTTCTAAGCCGTAGTGACCCCCGCCCGCAAGTTAGGCACAAGCTTACGGCTACCGATTACGTTAGCAAATCGAACACAGTTGTCAGAGAGCCCTGGAGGAGTCAGAACCCCCTGAAAAGTAACCAGAGTGCCTCCAGGCGTATGGTGTGCACTCTTCGAACACTCACTATGGAAATTCTAGATGATGCAATTATCACTAGGAAAATCACAGTCAAGTCTCTCGTAATAGTTGATTTTACGGAAGCCAATACGAAACACGACCGAACTCCACCGCATTAAAATGGTGAAAAAAAATTATATATACATATCTATATATATATACATATATATATATATATATATATATATATATATATATATATATATATAAATACATGCTTTAGATATTTATTAATCAATTTATATTACAATCCTGTGTAAGTGAACGTGTTAACTTTCAGCCTATAACAGCCCTGGTGTGCACCATTCGGCAAGCGACCCCAAAACTGAGATCGCGTTGCCCCGCTGGACGTCAATGGAAAGTCTTTGGCGCAAAAATTGTGCGGCTCTCTTGTCCCCAGTAGTTATCTTTAATCGTTCGCCCAATTTAGTAAGTATTCTTTCAGTCAAGAGGCCCGGTGGTCCCAAGGTTTCGAAGGCCACTGGGCTGAAGTTATGGGCTCTTGCCAGTTCGGCATATTTGTTCATCTTGTTCGTTTCTGCTTGGGTCGCGGCGTGACCAGCTCTAAGTGAACCGCAACCGACCATTGAGGGTGAAAGTGAGTCGGTTACGGTGGCATCCCATATGAGGGTACGGCCTCGTTCAAAGGGGATGAGAGTCATCCCATCGGGACGCTTGCCGTCGTTTCTGGTTAGTCCAGTTGGTTCCAGCGTACTTGGGTAGCCTGCCGTCCTCAAGGCCCTTGCTATTGTGTCGTTGATAGCCGCGTGACGTGGTCGACGACCTTCACTGAGGGCGCAGGATAGAGCGTGGTGAGCTCTAATGCCCACTGGCTCCCCGCATCGGCATATGTGAGGGTGAACGAGCGGCGTACCAAGTCGAAGGCCAACGCATATTCTTGTAGTGGCATCATCCAGTAAGGTTCCTAACGATGCACTGGGTAGGGCGTGTAGCCAATCGCTTGCATGTTTTGCGGAGGTTGCCCTAAGCCGAGCCCTAGTAGAGTCACTGTCAGCTTGATCAATAAGTAAACAAGCATGTTGATCGGCTAGCATGGCCGACCACTCACTCTGAGATGCGACGTTATTTGGTGAAGTTCCAAGAACCTCAACCAAATTACTCGTGACTCGATCTCGCATGGAGGTAAATTCGAGCTGGCCGGCTTCGTCAAGAAGTTCGCAGACCTTGCCGGAAACCTGGTGGGTGGCAGCAACTATCGCAGGGAGTGCTAATACTGTCGGGTCTGGTAAGCCAAGCCCCCCCTTGGCTATTGGCAAGAACATCTGTCGTTTGGCTGTATCGTCCAGTTTGATGTTAAGCAGATTGGTTATTGTATTGGCTGTAAGATCATTGAAGCGTCGTAGCTCGTCCGTTTCGCCGGTAAGTTCGATACCCCTCAGAATATGAGTTAGGCGTGTGGCTGAGTAAGAGCACCTTAGCAGATAAAGACCGCTATGGTAACCTATCAAAGGAAGGCGCTCCGAAGCGGTATTCAGTTTTTCCAACCACTTCTGCAACACGGGGGCGACACCTTCCTGAAGTAGGGGTACCCCTAGGAGCTCTACTTCGTTTGCGCTGAGTATCTTGCAGCCCGGTAGCAAGTGCGTGATCTCAGAGGTTGTTGAATCTGCATCAGGATTCCATACGAACAGTTCGCATTTCGAGGGATTCAGGGCTAAGCCGCTTACGTTCTCGAAATCGATAATCTTCTGTATGTCACTAGCGATTGTAGAGGCGTTGCCTGCCAGTACGCCATCGTCCAAGTACCACATGTTAAGCGGGCTTTCGAGCGATTTGATCAGGTCGTTAACTGCCAGGCAAAATAAAGGTGGACCCAGAGGGTCTCCTTGTTGTATACCTGTCTCGGACGATAGTATTAGGTCAGACGTTACAAGGCAAGTTGGACGTCTATATGAGGACTCGACATAATGGTACATGTCTGGGGTTGAGTCCTTCACTGTCCTTAGCAAATGGTCTCTTCTTATCGTATTAAAAGCATTTGAAAAATCCAACTTGAGCAAGTACGTAGGGCAAGTCCTGGAGGCCAGGAAAGAGCGAGTTGTATGAACTGCTGTTTCCACTCCGGCTTTGACCGAGAACCCCAGTTGTCGGTCGTCTATTAGGTGTGCGAGCTGTCCTGTGTTATCTCTTATGCTGACCTTCGAAGCAATCCTGCGCAGGCATGATGAGCATGCTATCGGTCGGATAGAGCCGCACTTCTTTTTCAATGCAAATAATTTAGCGCCGAAAATGATTGGTAAAAGTTCCGCTGGTGGTTGCCCGAAGCGCAATATGTCAACAACTTTGGCGATAGATATTGCCAATTTATTGGCTGTTTCTCCGAGGTTTGGGGACAGCAAGTCGGCTAGTAGTCTTGGACGGATAAAGTCTAATCCTGCTGAGGAACTTCTGGGAAAAGATTGAACAGCAGCAAAAATGTCTTCCTTGCTTGTGGATCCAGAATCTGTTGATGGTGGCTCAGGCCATATAGGCTCTGCTGGTGCAGGCGGGTGTTTCGCTCTTAGTGCGTTGGCGGTATCTTCGCCAGATGAAAACGTGTCTGTAGAGATTAGGATTCTAGCAGCATTGGTGCCGTCTCCTTCAGATAACTTGGTTAAGACTCTTCTAGCAACATCAGAGTCAGCGTGGGTTCGCGCGTTTCTTTGAGCGGTTCTGTGGGTCGTCAGGTTATGCAACCTGGTGCCGCACTCGTAATCCCGGAGATTCTTCCTTATGATTTGCGCTAATGATTGGTTGATATTTCTATTGGCTGGGAGGCGGAGTATGACCGGTACGAAGGAAAATAAGGCCAACCAAGCGTGGAAACTGTTCTGAGTGTGCACATCATCGAGCACCTTAGTGAGGGTCAAGGCTAAGATATGCCTAATGGATTTTGGCGTGATACGTACTAACTTAAAAGTTTTACTAATGTCTTAAAGCTTGACTAGGATGTCTTTAACTGAAGGATCGGCGGGGTGACTCGTGTCAATATTGGGAGACGGTGCTATATCTGTCGGGTGTTTTGCTCTAGTGTGTCGTAGTAAGCCACGCCTGGTGTATAGTAGGCCACACACCGGGCAGGGAACTTTCAGGCTAGGTTCGGCGTCTACGATGTTAGGTTGTACCAGCAGTCTCGTCGTTATTGTTGGGGTTGAAGAGCTCCCGGATGGCAGGTAGGCGTGGTCTTCCATTATGACGAGGTGTGTTTAAGCTTCTCAACAAGTGGAAGTAACGCAAGTAGGGGCTGAAGAACTTCAGTAATAGTTTCGATCGCCTTAGCTAGCTCTGGGCTGATTACTGAAAGAAGGCCAGACAGTGACGACAGGTTGGTGAGCGTCTTGTGGGCCTTGGCATTGACCCGGCGCCGTGGTAAATTAACACGAGACCTTCTAAACGATCCAGCTCGTTGTTGCCGCGGCATTCGTTTCTTTTTCGGCGGGTTCCTGGGCCTAGGCAAAATTATTGAAGGGTTTCCGTCTTCAGAGGTAGTTATACCTCTAACCGCAGCGGCATATGTTTTTTGGCCAATAGCGATATCGGCCAGTATAGGCGCTTGTTTGCAAGCTTCTTCTATAGTTGCTGCGGGGTGATTTACTTTCACCTGCTGGAGTGTACGGGCCTCACTGATGAGTCTACTCTTCTCTCTAAGGAAGAAAAGTCTCGGGCATGAAGACGCTCCAGCAGGATGTGGTCCACGGCAATTAACACACCGAGGTGTGTTTTGACATGAAGCGGCTATATGCCCTTCGGTTCCACATCTACGACAGATTTTTTGTAGGCTACACTGACTTGCTATATGACCGGGTCGGAGGCATTTAAAGCAGACCATCGGTTGATCCGGTTCGAGCACTACGGCGTGCGACTTATAACCCAGAAATATAGAGATCGGTGGTTGCCGGTCAAATGTAAGTATCACCCGGTCTAAGGGCTTCCGTACATCGCCCCGAGTGGCGTGCAGGCGACGAACTTGAGTCACTCCTAAGTCTTTTAATTCCTCTAGGATTTCTGCCTCTGTGAAGGCGATGCTAACACCTTGAATTCTTGCCTTGAATGAAGCTATAGCTGGGCATGAGGCCTTTACTTGTATCCCGTTTAGTTGCTTGATGTTCAACAGAGAAGTTGCTGACTCCATGTTAGAAGTCCAAACGGCGATACTTGACCTGTCACCTGAAATTCTACTTCCTGGGGACAATGTGTGAATTGCCTTAAATAAAGTTAGCAGTGACCCTTCTTCAAAGTTAACGGGCGTATTATCTTCGGTGGGTTGTCTGCGAAAGACGACTTTGAGAGTGCCTATGGTACCTGCTTTAAGATCATCTCTAAGCTTGTCCAACTGCTTCAGTTCACGCGCCGCCAAGCGCTTCTCTTTACGGGACGTGTGAACTGTGAATCCACCATTATCATCGTCCCTGTTAACCGCTTCGTCTTGAACAACTTGTTCTATAGTCTCAGGTAACGTCTTCCTCCTCTTTACGCCTAAAGGCGTGTTATTTTCCATCGTCGGGGTAGCGTTTTCACAAACGGGGTTTTCATGGGCGGCCTTCAGGTTATCTGATGGTAACACTACAGCGTTGGGCGCTGTTCCACTGAGCACTGTACTGCTCGTTGATTCATTTCCAGGTGTTGCATCTTTGCGCAGTCTAGTGATGTCCAGAGAGCGCGGAGCAACAATTGGAGGTGGTTGTGGCCCGGGGGCCATGACGTTCTTCGGTATCGACTGTATAAAGAACTGTCGCACTCAGAAGAAAAAAAAAAACGGGAAAAAAAATTGTTCACACGACCGGGTTTCGAACTCGGTCCCTCCACTCCGTAGTCAGTGGCCCTGTTGCATACGCCACGCACTGCGCTTGAAGTGTTAGTCGTCGATAACCAACTAGCGGCTACCGTTTGTAGTATGATGTAAACAAACAGTCGTAAAATGTAAACAATCACGCTGTCGAACGAAAGTTTTGAACACACTCGAGAGGCGGACTGGCCTGGACGGGTATGGATATATATATATATATATATATATATATATATATATATGATAGTCTTGGTGGGTGTCTAGCTCAGGGAATTTGAGGTCTTTGAGCTGCGGCAATGCTGCAGACCCATACAACCCGCAGTGTCCAGGTAGTGAACGGTCTAAACTTAATAAAATGCCCTCTCTGTTGTAATCACAGATACATATTCTTTATTTTATTTGCAAACAACTTTGTGATGTGGTTTTAAGGCACACCCCTCATCAGTATGGCCTATCCTTTTGTAATAAGCAAAGAAGGTATATTGTTAGGTTCCAGTGTTCTGAGATGATCCGATCATTTGCCAATGATCAAATTATTTGTCCGAAGCAAACAGAGTTGCTTGAGTACTGTACGGAGCAATCCTTTGCCGAAACTGAGAATACAGGAATCTCTTCAAAATAAGTGAAAAAAAGCACGTTAGAAAATAAACATAACATATAATTAATGCGTCTGTTGCGTTAATAAAGTGTCGATTACTGCAAACGTGCTTCATTTGGTTACAAGTACATTTACGTTACGAATTATGAAAGAGAAAGAGAGGACAGTATTAGTTAGCTTAATATGTTTTTAGAATAAAAACCAAGAAATTCCTTTTTGCTATGCTCCCCGAGAAGCTGAATATGTTTTTCCAACCACTGTTTCAGGTATCTGACAGCAGCCTTTGTCTCTTCATTGCTGAAAAGGGCTTCGAGGCTACTGTACAGGTATCTTAACACGGCGTGACCACAAGTCCGAAGTAAAGAGAAATGTTTCAATAAGTTTGAACCTCAATTCAGCCAGTTTTTTTAGAGGACTAACTGGAAAATGTGGTTGCACACGCGGTCACCACAACGGGGAAGCTCCCTGCAAGAGTGGGCCGGTAGTGTGGGCTCTTAACCCACTAAAAACCAGTCGTGTCCCCGTCCCCCAACCTGACTGGGAACTGCTTGCGCACCTCATCAAACAGTCAGGGGGGCGAGTCTACTACTCCTGGCGGGTGTGTTCCCTGAGAGTCACGGCGAGGGGGGACGCCGTAGGTGGTTGGCACTCGTCTTCTACTGTAAAATGGCTCTAAAGACGTCAGCTATGGTGTTTCAGTTTTAAAGCGATTCCGTCATTTTTTGCAGATGTCATGTAAGTTAAAAGCCAGTGTATTCATTAGATGCAGTAGGGGTGCACGCTGCTCCGCCCATGGTGGATAGACCTCAGTGCTGAGTGATCTAGGGTGTCAATCGGTCCATCGCCGCAGTATATGCATTTGAGACTAAGAGCCGTCCCCGATCCTGAACAGGTAGGACTGAAAGTCGCCATGGCCTGTCAGGTCGTATAAAAGGTGAGTTCGCTTCCCGGGCGGTTCAGCCAGCCTCTGATGTTGGGTATTACGGCGCACAGACTGGAGCCCCACTCTCTTGTTAACAAGCGCAATCTCCTGGTCTTCTAGCGGAGGTGAAAGGCGGGGCAGTTCCTCCGTCCTACCAGGAGTATGGCCTCGCTCTTAGCAGGGGCGAGGGCGAGTCCCGCCGCTTGCATCCAGCGGGCGACGTCGTTAAGTGCTTCGTTTGCATGGCTCTGTAGCAGGTCTGGTGTCCGGGCCTGGACGGTGAGGACGAGGTCGTCGGCATAGGCTAAGAGGGTGACCCCGAGGGGAGGGTCCCTTAGCCGCAGCACATCGTCGTACGTTACGTTCCATAGCAGGGGCCAAGTATGGAGCCCTGTGGCACCCCTGCAGTCATATTAAAATTAGTGCCGTGGGACTGTATTGTCCGGTCTTTTAGGTAGTTTGATATGATTCGGCGTAGGTAAAAAGGAACGTTCTTTCTGTGGATTCTCCAGGATGACTCTCCATGGTATGCTGTTAAAAGTGTTTCGGACGTCGAGTAAAATAGCGAGGTAGAGGTCCCGTCTCTTCGGCGGGGACTCGTGGAGGAGTTCGGCCTGCGTCTGGATTTGCTTTATGGCGCCGATTGTTGAGTGACCTTTGCGGAACCCGTGCTGGGCGTCTGATTCAGCCAGTTGTGCCAATGCTAACCGCGAAAACTGCGTAGGAGCATTGTCCTGGTGAAACAGGGCTACCTTATTTTGCAACACTGGTCGTTTAGTTGTAGCGGCAAGCGATACAAAAGCTCTGCGTTCTCCTGTGATCGTTTTACCGATCTCAAGAGAGTTGGCTAAATGCGGAAACACGCGCGTAAAGTTGTTTGTGGGCAAACTTTGCTGATGAGTGTTTTCATCTTTAAGCTCCAGTGCAGGGTGGAATGCACACTATTCAAACGTTTTCTGAACGCGGAACATCATTAGTGCTCATGCAAACCTTTTAAACTTTGTAAGCTTGTTAGAAACAGTAGCAACATTTGGCGCAAAGTTGCCATCAACCTCGTGGAACCGAGCTTTTACTTGGGTCGCATTCCTCGAGGGCCTGGTAAGCTCTGATCTGATAACGAGCAAAAGATAAAAGAAGTGCGAGAAACGTTACACATGACAACGATATTGTGAGATAACGCACGGATAGAACTGCTCTTCAAGCAACGTCACGTTTTCATCAGTTTCTCCGATAATAATTGTTTCTGGGGTTGATCTGAGGTTATGATATTTTAGTTAACGATTAGTTTCTTGCATTGATTTTTTTACATTCCTTAACAAAAAGCCAGGCCATGCATTTAATTTACAGGGTCTGAGCGCGGAGTACCTGCGTAAAAATAGAGGTCTGTCAATGCTAGTAACTCCAATACCAGTAATTGACTAGTTTGCTTTTCCAGCAAAGCTCGGTATCTGAAGAGAGGCATTTCTACGTAGTTTTAACAATAAATTGATAGAGCTGAATATATATTTTCTCACTAAGTTGATTTATTACTCACCACGAGTATGATGTTAATTTCGTTGCAATCTCACAATCGGTTTATACAAAAAATAAAGAATTGTGAGAAAAACAGTGTTGCAACATATCAGTTGGCTAGCAAAAAAGAGAGATACTTATACTCCCGCCGCCCGCGTAGTTACGCGCGGAATTCCTGCGGGAGTGCCCGCCAGCCCGAATAGACAGGCCAGCGGCTCCCCCACCTCCCCCTATCGAGGTTCGAAATGGAGGTACCACACTACTCCTACCCGACAATTAGACGCGATCACCTCGCGATTCCGCGTTACACCCCGGAATATACTCACCCCCCCGAAGGGTAGCTCGGCCCGCTCCAAGGCAGGGGTTCCCCACCGCTGCGAAGGGCAGCAGCGGAGCCAGATGGTCCTCTCGCCTGGAGGTCTGCTTTCGTGCGGCTAACTCGCTCTCGTTGTCCCTATTAAGCTAAGGCAGCAGGCGTCCCGGTCGGTACCACCGGGTTGCTAAAGCCCGGGGCGTTGACCGATCGGCCCGGGTTCCGTGTGCAGCACACTTCCCCCGTACGTTTGAAGTAGCCTTAACAGCCCTCGAATGGGCCGCAACAAAGTGACAATATAAATTCGTTGCCACTCAATCGATATCGTATGTCTTGCCTCCCGCGCTAACAAAAGTGACCTCAGGAAAGTTACTATTGGGAGTTTGTACAGTCTGGTCAACAATCTATTTGACACGTGAAGGTCCCCGCAGCACGCGTAACTCGCGCGCCAGCGGACAAACGCCGGAAAGAGGGTCATAGTTATTCCCAGACTATTTGATGAAAAGTTGTACGCCAAAGTTCCCCATTCGCCGGGCTTAGCTTTTGCTCGTTTTTCTCATCCCACTTATAAAAAAAAATTGAAGCAACAATATTTTGAGACTATAGCACTATCGTAGAAGCATCTTTATTTTGAAATAGTGGTGAAACGCGTTTAAAAAATAAACGCCGCCGCCGACTGGCACGAAATTTAATCTGTAGCTGACGAATAAGGCTCCAAACAAAAATAATTTAGGAGACCTTGGTCAGTTTCGACCGAAGAGCAAGTAGTGCTGTGAAACGCTCTTTCCGCTAAGGGTACGGCGTGCATCGAACGCTACGACACCATGCCGATCACGTCCCAGCCACCGCACTTGCAGCGACCAACCTATGTATTACATCTTGCGATCCATTTCTCAAGCAGCATCTGGCATTGATTGTGTGTTTACGCTACGGTACCATGGACTGAAAAATATACAAGCCGAGGAGACGTCGAAATTCTTTTTAAGCTCGATCATCCTACCTTTTGCTATCAGGTTGTCACGATATTATAGTTGTCTATTAGCTGATTGCTTAACTGTCTCTTGTGTCAGCTACCGCCGCTCTAAGCGTACAACCCGCCTCTCCGTGAGGCATACCTTTAATAAAATGTGGGCCGGAAATGTTAAGATATCTAGGGTCTCTCTAACAGTCCTTGTGGCAGAATGGTTACTAACACTCAGCTGCATATTGTATTATCTATTCTCAAAAAGCATTGCTCAAAGAAAATTCAATCAACAACAGGCATCGAACCGGCAATAATTTTGACTAGTGCAGTAGCCCTAGACCGCGCCGCCACGAGATTACACGTCAGCCATGATCCAAGTGCTATACACAGCTTAAGCGACAAATGCGCCGAAAGCCAGTTATACTGTCTGCCCATCATTTTGTATATAACAGCGCGCCTATGTAAGGCGTCATAAAAGAAAACTCGGGGAATATTCCCTTAAAATAATCAAGCATCTGCCTACAGAGCCGTAGACTATGCGGTTAGACTCGCACTTCTCTCGGGAGTATATTTCGTTGATTACTATAGAATCTGGCTTTAAAATACCAGGATCAATTATCATAGATAGTTTAAAGTACTTTTCCTAGAACCTAGCTGAAATGACACCCAGTAACACGCACACGATTCTTAAATAAGGTTCTTACAAATTTTCAGAGCTTACCTGCCCGATGTCGCACATCATTTGAACCTCGTTGCTCGCTCCGCCCAACACGATCAATATCCACTCCACTACTACGCCAATTGCCCAATCCTTTACAACGTAAAATCAAGTAAATTAGCGAAATTATTAGCCAATCGCACGAAGTCAATGAACAACGACCGCTTAGACAAGAGGGAATGTGTATGTAGGCAGATCCGGTTTTGAAATCAAACGGTGCGGACGTGTTTTTTGTAGGTCTGAGTAAAATATCTTATGATCCTATTAGTAGACTTGAATAGTGAACTCTTTGTTAGAAGGCAAATTAACGAACTAATAGTAAATGGTTGAATTTGAAAATTGAACATTAGTAAGAACTTTGACGTGAAAATTTGTTGTAAAGTCACCGCTGCTGGCGCCACCAGTGCGTACGCCAGCGGCTACATAACGGTCGGACACCTATCTTGTCCAGCGTCAAATGTGCGGCTAGGTCTAAACGAAAGCTATGAAACTAGAATTGTGCTCAGCAACTCAACAACTGAAGAGGAATGTGAAACAGTGCCATAAACGTGTAGTGGCAAAGTATCTAGTGCAACATATATGGTTACAGAGCGTCCAGTATAGCTAATATAAACAGTCTAGCACAGCCTTGACACAGTGGAATATATAGTATCGCAGATTCAATAGTCGTAAAAGCGCAGGTAGGACCAGGTAAATGGCAAAACAAAAGGAGAACAACCAAGGGGTAGACCGGAGATAAACACCGGCTAGAAAGGTAGGAAAGCAAGATCAAGACCGGTTGCGAAAACAACTCTCACACGATGACAGACAAACCATCGGAACCATGGGCGAAAAGTGCGAGGCACATGCTCTTACAAAAAGTGAAATTAAACAAGACCCCAAAAAGCACCTTAAGCTACTAAAAAAACTGATATAGTCAATAGAGAATAGAGGAAGAGTCACACAGGACGCAAAGTTAGAGGATGAAGGTACCATCAAAGACCGCAAAGAAAAAGTCAAACGCTTCAATAAAAGGTTATCAGTTTCTGTAGTTTTGTGGAATTTGATAAACAAACTTAAAACAGATGTAATAGAGCAGCCTAGAGACCAGGGTGAACATGAGACATGAAAACGCAGGATGAAAACAGGAGTGCTGTGTTGCCAGGGTCAAACAGCGTTAACACGTGCTTGTCGTGACGGTGCTTTGATAAACGAGCAAGTGAGTATGTGGTATCGTCCGATATTGCACTCGCCACAATATTTACATACGCATTCGTCAATTTTATAACAATTTCCTCTTAAGCAAATAAGGTGGTGGTAGCGTAGTATAGAGACCCATTACAAATGCCATGTTGCGGGTTTGTCAGTAACGTCTCCCACTAGAATCATGGTCGCCGTAGTCTTGCTACGGATTTCCTCTGTATGTCTGCTGAATGACAGGGGGGTCACTGTTATCCCTAGATAGCAAAAGTGATTAACGAGTTCAACATTTACTCCCCCTATTTTGATGCACCGGTCATCTGCAGCGTATGATCCGCCTTTACTAAATCGTAGTATTTTAGTTTTGGCTATGTTGATTGTCAATTGGTGTTCTTGGCACCAATCTGAGACTTCCTGGAGATAAAACTGCAAGTGGTTTCGTGTTTTTGCAAGCACCACTAAATCGTCAGAATAAAATGCATGTATTGCTTTTACATTTCTGAGAGCGTCTGCTAAGCCAGCTATATACAATATAAAGAGGAATGGGCTTGCGGAGTCACCCTGGGGAACTCCAGTTTTCTGTGCTACTGGCCTGCTGACATAATGAGCCCCGTTTCTAATAAAAATTGAGTTCGCTTGCAGCATGTCACGTATTAGATTATACGTCGTTCCCTCTATAGTGGCAAAGCTTTTGCCTCACATTCGGGAGACCTGGGTTCGAGACCCAGACCGGCCACTTTTAAATTGGTTTTCATGGTTTCCAATTTAAACAACACCGGAGTGGATTAACATGGGCTCATTGAAACTAGAACCCTACCGTGTTACAAACGATTATCGAGAGATCCATCGACCTTGGGGGTAGGGGAGAGACAGCATACGTCACAGAGAAGAAGCAAACAAAGCTTCTCGTAGAGCCCTAGAAACCTGCTGCATGAAGACCGGCGACCGCAGTGGAACCTGGAGATGTGCACACAGCTCTCTGATAACGTTAACTAGTAGTCTGAAAAACGGGAGAACTGAGGGCTACTCACGCTAAGGGTGAAGATAGAAAACGGCAAAAACCCTTCGCGGACCTCCGAGGAGTTTGCGCGCATTCTAAACGGAACAAAACGGGGCAAGCGTGCGCGGGGTCACCCAGAACAAGAAAGGCGATCTTATTCTTTGGCTGGAGGAGCACTAGGAGTGCGCGGAAAACGCGACGGCAGCTTCTATTAGAGACAACACAAAGATGCCGAGATTCGACGGCCACCCGCACAGTCGCACTATGAAGGATCGACATCTTCTTGGGTGAGGTTGAGGGGACTTATTTATTCCCTTCACTTACCGAGGGGCCACGAATAAAGTTTTGTAGAGCGAGGCTATAGTAATCCTTGGTGGTCGTGCCACTGATGGTAACAAGGAACCTTCTGGCAAATAAAACTAAAACTAAGGTCCAAGTGGTGCAACCCTGAGAAGTGGTTATGAATTCCTAGCTGTTTTGAATTCTAGAGACTGAGTCACAACGCTCTACACTGCACAGAGACCGAGTTTGCGAGGAAGGTCTGCTACAGCTGTAATAGCTCGTATCACATGGCTAAGGATTGCACTGCGGAGGATCCCATATGCCACGTTTGCGGGATACATGGACATCGCGCAGACAGTATAGGGAAATACCGAGGGAAACGGGTGTCCCCAAAAGGGAAGTGCCTAAAATAAATCGCGGGAGAGTACGGAACTAAAAGAAGGAAGAAATAGGGAAACCGCACAAAGGAAAGGGCACGACGGTTGTTCGAGACCCCGAAAGCAACTGGACAGTCGCAGGAGAACCTAAACCGCTGTAGGGCTGCTCATAATATGCTCGAAGGGCATGTCAGTGGGGTGCTGGACTTTACCTGTTATCCAAGCTAAATATAGCAATCACCAGACAGGATCCGATGCAGAGGTAGACACCGCGATATTGTGGATGGGTGTCAAACAGGGTTGGCAGTTAGGGGCATTAAGTCAAGGCTAAGAATTTACCTGGGTTAAGGTAGACGGAGTGGCGGTCGTCCACAGCTGCTATTTCTCACTTAATAGGGACCGGGGGGAATTTGATGGGTTCCTAGAGAAATTCGTCGAGAGGGGACAAGATACCTGTTATGACCGGGGACTTCAGTTCCGCGAACACGGCAGGGGGGAGCTGACACACGTCAAAGATAGCGCATTTGCTACAGGAATGGATAGTCGAAGCCTACTAGTAATTCATGATGCGATTTTTTAGAAGAGACCAGACGACTTTAATAAACCTAACGCTTATGATAGAGAAATGGCGGGTCACGGATGAGAATAAAGAGACTAAGTGATCACACATACATCTGTTTTAGGCTTCGAATTCCCAATATATGAGGAAGTGCTTAAAATGTCTGAACAACATGAAGGCTGTAGCTCGCTGCCATGCTCGTCAAGCTCATTGCAACGGCAAAAAGGCCGCCGCTTACCTGAGTACTAGTAGAATAAAGAGATCTCCAAGACAAGAAAAGCATGTACTACACTTCAAAAATTACACCTAAGAACGCGGAGCTGGCTGGGTAGAAAAAAACCGAAGGCAGAACGGGCCAAAGGGGGCAGACGTAAGACAAGCCGACCTCCAACTGGCCAAGTACAATGCCGCCCGAACGATACTGCGAGGACTCACCGCTTAAAACAAAGCATGGTCGATAGATACAGTCATATATGGGGCCTACTGTATAAGAGTGTCATGATCAAGCTCCGGAGAGCTCCCTTGAAATTCCTGCCGGAAGTGCTGCTTGATACAATTTCTGCTCTCTTTTCGGCACAGCCTTGGAGGCGCAATAAGAAGTTCCCGATTGACCGGCAGGATACTCCGGAGATAACACTAGAAGAATTTAGACAGGTTGGAGAACGGCTGGCGTTTGAAAAGGTCCCTGGTCCCGACGGTACCCCCTGGGGTAGCCAAGCTATTTATTGAGCAACGGCCGAGGATCTTCCAGACTTTGACCAACATACTGCTCAGAGATGGGAGGCTTTCCAGGCTATGGAAGAAGGCACGACATGTCCTCATTCATTAATCTGGAAATAGAATAAGCTTCTCAGCATACGGGCTTATCTGCCTTCTTGACATCTTGGGGAAAATCTTGGAAATCGTTCTGGCCATTACGTTGAACGGGAAAATCAAGACCAGAGAGGTTTTTATCAGACGCGCAAAATGGTTAGGGTGTATAATCCGGAAAAAATCTACCAATGAAGGTTTTAGGGATAAAGTCCTGAAATAAGCAGACCGGAAAACTGCAACTCCCAAAACGAGAGAATTACAGGAACCCAACTTGGTCCTGATAAAGGAACTGTGTACAGTGCAACCTCATGAAACCGTGGGTATCTCTCTCTGGGGGAGCTCTAAGAAGGGCGGTCATTTCATCCCGTAAAACGAATGATTAGATGTATTGGGGCGTATATAGCCTCAACCTGTTCTCAAACTTTTAATGGGTGTGAGAGTTCTTTCTCAATTGAAGAACGCTGTTAAATAAGTGTGCTTAGTGGGCCATTTTTGGTAAGCAGAACTGGCGCTGTGGGTTGAACCAATTGTTGAGTTGAACATCACCTTACATGGTAGCGTATGTGTCCATTGTAGGCGACATCCAGACTGGCGAGCCAAAGACGATGATGGACTCGGACACGAACATTAGTAGTCTCCGTTGGCTATCTCTGGGGCAGTGCGTGTTGGGCAACAGGCGGGCAATATCATGAGCCGCCTTTTGCGCCTTCGCGTCCGCTATCCTCACATGAGGGGTTGTCCCCGGAAGAGTAGGTTCTGGCGCGCCACAACCTACCTTGTATACAACTACACAAGCTTACTCGGATCAACGTTAATTTGGCACTATTAGCGACCAGATCGGGATTGTAGTCGATACACCCTATAAAGCTCTTGACGAGCTCGCCAAACACTAGCTTACTTTCGGTCAACGCCTTGTACTTAATATCGATGCGTTCCAATCTCTAGAAATCTTTGGGGCAAATAGAAGTCCAAATCATACTGGCTGAACCCACACTTATGAAGGATGTATTTGAGATCATCCTGACGGGACATTATATCCCCCCGAATGGTCACTTCAAAGTTAACAACTGCGATTCGAACGTACTTATGTTGTTCGAGTACGAGCAGAAACAAGCAGACAGACCACGCGTTGCAACGACAGCAGACCATCGCGTCCTTTTCGCGTGAGCTGCTGGCGGACCGTCGGCCACGGTCTTATTTGTTTAGTTGGCACACACGGCCAAGTCAGAACGAAGATGCACGGCTCAGATCAGCTGAAGATCAGCAAGAGTTCCGCCACCTACCGGCCTCTGGCATCCGCTGATTATGTTGACCTTGAGCGGTGGCTTATGTTGACCTTAAGCGGTGGACTATGTTGACCTTGAGCGGTGAACTATTTGTATATATATTGTACGATTCAAGATGTCGTACAATACCAATTTTTCGTCAAAGGTAACAACTCGATCCAAAACGGATACTCATGTGCCTGACCACTCTAGAAGAGCGTCTTCTAGATGATCCACTTTGTTGGGCTCGCTCAAAGCATGAGATTGGTTCAAATTTGATACGAAACCATGGGCAGGAAGACGAGTGACGATGGTTGTATGACACACCCCAAACTCAGAGATTCTGTTGCACACTTTCACGCAAGCAGTCTTCCTATTGTGCGATAGGCCTTCCAGAACGGGGTTTATCCAGAAGGCTTAGGTTGCCGGAGCGGATGATGGCACACCAATTGTAGCACGAAACCTTTGAATTGCTGTCTCGCCGAATACGCTGATTCGGCGGTTATAAATATATCGGACGGTTTCCGCAGAAAAAAAGTGTTGATCTTATAAACAATTGCCGTCCGTAACTGAAACGTTTCGCTTTCCAGATTAACAGAATTATTATTGCAAAAAGAACGAATGAGATCACTTTACAAAGTTCTTCTACGAAGATTCTACGGTAGTTTGCGCTGACATGGAGATCTGTTTTGTAAACATAACAGACTTCTCAGAGACTCTTTAGCGGACATTTAAAAATCATTTAAAAACAGTTTATATATATATATATATATATATATAACTTTTGCGCCAGGTACCAGGCAGCATCATGTCTAGAAGTGACTTCGTCGAGAAGAGAGCGTTGCCTTAATGGAGGGATCCCAATAGCGTATTATTGTATCATGAGGACACCGGAAAGAAGATTATCCTCGGATTATTATTATTATTATTATTTATTGGTATTTGTGTTATCAGCATACAGTTGTGAGTTTTGATCGTTTCGCCTCGATTCAAGCAAGCGCTATTAGCTGCTCATCTCATGGCGCCTATTATAGAAGTGGCATTGCCCCTACACATCGCAAGAGACAGGAGCTGCCACAGATATTCTCCCTCGCGCTGGTCCGCCGTCGTTGCTTTTGTTTTTTGACTAGATCCCGAATTAGCTGTTCCTATGTGTGATGGGTCTTAATGTTTCTATAGACCGTTTATGTTTATAATTTTGATCACTTCATTATTGAAGAGATCGCGTCAGAAGGGTCATGTACGCCTATAGTCTATGCTGATGATACGACCTTACTTTTTCGTATTCAACCATCTGCGATACAGGCTGATGTACAGAAGGCTATGCAGGTAGTAGAGTATGCTGTTCTTGTGTTTGAAAATTCGGTCTGGTTATAAATGCAATTGGTGAGACGCTTAGATGGCATGATCACTTAGACGTTATTACGCCTAAATGCTATGCGGTAATTCAATCTATTCGTCGTCTACGAGAACTAGGAGTGCCTGTCAAGGGTCTTCTCATTGTGTATAAAATGCTATTAGTGCCAATTCTTTGTTATGGTATTTTAATTTGGGGATTTCATAATAAAGGTGTAACTCATAGGGCCGAAGTCATTCAGAATGATGCCCTCAGGGCAATATTTAACTTGCGCCACAGCGATTCGGTTCGCGAGTGTTTCAAGCTTTTAAGCTTTTGCTACTTAGGGATATTTACAGGGTAAAAATTGCCATGCTTGCATTTAAGATGTATAGAAGAGTTATTCCGGATGATTCTGCTTTTTCTATAAGAGCTGCTGTTGGACGCCCACTCGACGTGCAACGGAATTGTGAGGCCTAGTATAATGCAGTCCACTGGTCATGCTCTTGCATACACGCTGCCGACTATCTGGACCGAACTTCCCAAAGAAATTCGTGTACTTACCTCAGTCACATTAATTAAACGTGAGGTGAAAAAATGGGTAACGAGCAAAAACTGTAGTCAAACTAGTTACACGTCAATTAGGGTGAAGAAAGCGTGTCATGTATGTGAACGGGAGAAGTTTTTAGCGACTTCAATTGGTAGTTTCGTATGGAGTGATCATGTTAAAGTATGAAATATATAATGTTGGTGTTAATACACATTTTAAAGATTTTTATATACGAGAACGTAAGCCTTGTGAAATTGCGGTTCCGTGAATAAAACTCGAGTTGAAATTGCATCAATACAAAAAAACTGTGACACAGACGCAGCGCCGCGGTTAAATGGAAGATTTGTTAGACGATAATGTACCAGCTCTTAATTGAGGTTTGTAACCTGCATAAACTTACCCCAAAAACGTGTGAATAAAAAAGGTACTATTTTTTTACCTTACATCTATTGTCACATGGCAAAAGCCTAGGGTGTAACTGCCCCAAAAATTACGCAAAAATAAAGTATCCCGAGCTGTTAAAAAACCACGACTCCATGCCTATTGCTCTACTTGGTCCAATGAGTGTCGATACTGTTAAGTTTGTGATTTTTTTTGAGTTTATCGCAAAACATATGGAGATATTACTGTCGACTGACGCGAAGCGCTGCTTCTGATGCAGGGCATGCAATTGGCTATTTGTTTGAAACGCGGCTTCTGTTATAGGCGCCATGAGCTGACGCAAAATTAACCACTAGTAGTAAAAACGTTTACTTATACATTTGTAAGAATTATGCATTTATAAAAAGAAAGCATGATTACTATGCATACCAATAGTAATACGAATCAAGTTGTTAATCAAATGTCTAAACTGCGGAACATTGGCAGCACATGGTACGCATGTACCTACTAAAAAACTGGTAATCACAGAGACTATCTATGACTCAGCTTGCGCAACAAAGAGTTGGTTTGCGTCAAAAATAAATAAATGAAAACAAAAGTAAATGTACAAAATGCATAATTATTGTTTGCTCTTAACCGCAAGAACGCATGGCAAAACTCACCGCGTAGATGTCAATATAGGAGGTGTGCTTTTCCGGATCGGGATGTGATCCACTGACAGAATGTTGCAGAGATGGATCTCCGTTAAGGAAATGAGGCCGACTCAATACAAGTGGTACCGTAAGCGTGTTGTACGTATTCCGCACGCTTACATCGAATGTCCCCTTAATGTGCGTTGGATTCGCGCAAAGGCACCTAAAGGAGATCGGGTGCAGTCGCTGTGGTAATTGAGTCAATTTTCATTTTCCTAATTGACTGAGTATAAAATGACACGACTTCGAATCTACGTTGAGTTAAGCTTTATCTAGTTGGCTAAAAAAAAAAATAAGTCATCATGGGTGCATGCAAATCGTACTTATCCATTTCGGGGTCTCCGGTCTCATTGAACAGGTCACTGCCTCCTCGAAAGCGAGCGATTTGCTCATGCTTGAGCACGAACCGTTTTTCAAAATGCAGAGACCACGGCTTATAAAGGTGAACAAGACATATACTAATGTTCCTTGGTGGCGTTTCAAACGCTGGAAAAAAATCACCATCTGCAGAAAGAACAACATTAATAAAGCAACGCTTAGGTTTACGTAAACTCGTTTACTGCTGTGTACAGTCATTATAAAAAGTCTCAGTGTACTTTTCCTACTGTATGTCTACTGTTCTTGTTTGCATGCTTTTAATCAATTGATTGTCATTTGCAATTGTTACACTGTCAAGGCATAGTCAGAATGAGTACTAGGTATTTGGGTATAAGTATGTGCTTGTAGATGACCTACCTGTACCCTCCAATTTATTACAGCGTTTTCCATATGCGCTAGGAGAGCTAAAAATAAACAATAATCAGAGTGTTTTTTTAATACTCTTATTAAGTTAAGCTGTTTCATATATCAAATTCCAAAACGAATTAATATGACAACTATTGCTTGCGTATATTTTGTGCTGATAAGGCTAGCAGAACTAAACACCTACATTTGCACTTCCAGCGCCATGACAGTTTACCTAGTATTATCATTTCGGGAAAATGTCGTAGTGGAGAGAAAACGATAAAGACAAAATCATTTTGGAAAAATGTCCTAGTGACGATAAAAGAATAAAGACATTTAATTATGATTTTAGAAGAGACTCTTAATATTAGCACGCCGACCTATAATATCAATACACAACTGAGAATTGCACCAATCGGCAAACTTATCCAGACGAAATATTTCTAACACAAAGCTATTTTTGTCTTTAATGACGTTACTTAATACTTAATATTACTTAGAATCGTAATCCAGGTTTACTTACTCCCAATTAGAGAGATGAATCATGTAGTTGACCCTTTTTGTATCACTATACACACGCTCAATGAAGTATCCCGGTGTATCGTTGTAACCTAAGAAAAATGCGTACCCGCCGATAGTAGTTGGCAAAACCTTATAGGGGTCGTTGGCCACATCTTGATCGGTGTAGCTGCCGCAATGCAGTAAAACGATACATTCATTATTATTCATGAATTATTTATGGCAAATCCCTGCATTATTTTTGGCAAAGTTCACTTTAACCTCACTAATAACTGTTGCGCATCGACAAATGGTGTTATCAAACCACATATGTTTTTTCCCATTTCAGTGGGACATGGCCCAAAATAGCTAGAGTGTAATACCTCCCTTGCTTCTGGTGAGCTCGACCTGTGGTTGTTGGCATGTTTTATCTCCGATAAGTTACCGACTTCCTCCCGCTTCTTTATTATGAATAACTCTTCAACAAAGATATACAGTTTTCTCTAGAATCGTCCAAGTGCACGTGAAAAGTTGCTTTATTTTGCTTTGTAAGTGTTCGTACACAAGGCACCACGTAAAAAACCTTTGTATTTGTTCTTCGACGAGAGCGTATTTGTTGCGGACATATTTCAAGCGTCAACAGGAAACTTACAATTGTACGAAAAATACAAAACCAGAAACTGTGTACACCGGATAAATCAAGTAAAAACGTCACATATCCTCCAGGTTCGGGCGTGTCCAGTCTAGCAGAGTTCCACGCACAGAGGCGGCGTTACCCCGTTGAATGTCCAGCGATAGTCTCTGGTGCAGGTACTCGACAGCTCTAGTGTCTCCTGTCGAACGATTGAGCGCCTTGCCGACACGTTGAATAAGTTTATGCGTCTTCGGGCCAGGTCCCCCTAATGTCTCGAATGCCAGTGGACGAAAGTCGTGGGGGTAAGTGATACTGGCATACTTTCTGCACTTGTTCGCTTCCGCCAACATAGACGCGTGTCCAGCATGTTCCGCTCCCGCACTGACCATTGAGGGGGCTAATGAGTCAGTAACGGTTGCATCCCATACCAGCATGCGACCCATCTCGAAGGACGTTAGTGTCAGCCCGTCCGGTCGCTTCCCATCATTCCTGCAGAGGCCAGGAGGCTCGAGAATGCAAGGAAAGCCGGCCGACCTTAAAGCTCGGCTAAATGTCTCGTTAAGTGCGGCGTGTCGGGCTCGACGACCTGAGCTTAAGGCACAAGAGAGGCCATGGTGTGCCTGTGGCCCCACTTGATCGCCTGCATTTACATTGGTGGGGGATTACGAGAGCTGTCCCCAGGCGTAGCCCCGCACTAATCCGAACAGTCTCGTCATCTAATAGAGTGCCTAACTGAGCACTGGGGAGAGCCTGTAACCAGGCCCCGGCACTTTTTGTTGCCTCTTGAATATAAGCAAATAAAACTGTACATAAATAAACCAGAAACTTACCCGCTAAAGAAATACTGGTCGACGGTGGTCTTTACGAGGAGTGTTTTCTTGTGGATAGGATAGGGACCAAGCGCAAGAATTACCCTCAGGATCATAATAAGCCATGGCGGCGTAGTTGGCGGTTGTAAATTTATCATATATGCTTCCGTTTGACATACTTAGCTCAAAGAAGTACGTTTCCCGATACAAAAACTTAATAGTGTTGTTTCCATAATGATCTAAAACCTTGTCGCGTTCAACTCTAGAAAAAAAAACAAAAATAAAATAAACCATGATCTGCAATCCGAAATTTTATAAATTAAACTGCGTCATACCAGAGCTTAAATACTCAGAAAGACCGTATTTGTTTATTTTGAAAGCGAGTACAACGAGCTATCCACCATTTGTGTCTTCTGAATAAACTATAAGTGGCACTAAATAACTCTGCCAAATGGAGGTGTATGTAGTATAACCAGTATTGACAAAAAAGCAATTCGACAGTACTATGCAGCAAACTACACAAAATCTGTATCGTATAGAACCATACATTTAATTTGCGCATACAGCGATAAAACTACTGCATTTTTCATCGGAGTCAAAGTTATACGGCTTCTTAGACCGTTGCTAAAAAAGTAGGGATAGTGATTCGTAGCTGCCTATATCGAAAGATATCAGCTCAAGTTATCTAGGAGGGCATTCCTTTGTGATCTTACACGCCGGCCGTAGTAAATTGGAAGCTTCGAAGGAGCCAACAAGACTCTTTTTCTCGACGGGGTTCTTGCCAAAGAGGGTCGCTGCTACAGTTCTAACAGAAAGAGCATAACGAAACTTCGTGTACGGCAAAAAAAGATTTCGTGATCCTTACGAACAGTGAATCTGTGTCATGAACGATATTTTGCAGAAATTAACGTACATAGGTTGTATAATCGATATGTCGCTAAATATATATATATATATATATATATATATATATATATATATGGTTTTGCAGTATAGTTTAATTTAACTAGTAGGCACTCAAGTAAACTGATTATTGTATGTATCTAGGTAACGGTTTGTAAAATGTAAATAATGTCCCCCCCCTTTGACAAGATAAAGGTGCAGTTGACTTTAATTGAATGAATATATGTAGTGCACATATTGAATTAGTTTAAATTATTAAAAAAAATATGCGTTTGTGACGATCTTATGATGTTCTTTAAGCTATAAACTCGTGGTGTTGAACATAATAAAGTGCATATGTACACTCTAATATATGCGGATATATTCAAGAGGCGCTCAGGCATCTGCGTCATATGCGATGTCGGAAGCACAACGAATCGCACGTGCTACTAAGTTAAAAAACGGGAGACTGGAATAAGGAAGTAGCTAAATCGTGGAGTCCGAACCAGGTCTCAGGAGAACAAAAATGAGAACAGCCGTATCATCAAACGTATTATTTTAATAGAGTGTATTATAGGCGATTGAAATTAAGGTTACCAAAAACAGCAGTCCAGCTTCACTTTACGTGGGACGCTTCAAGACGCAAATCGATGTCAGTGTAACCATTTTGACATCTAAACGCACCACAACTTATCAAACCTCAATTGGCCAAACAACAGGCAGTGCGTTGACGGCTAAGCTAGTGATAACTTTACGCACTCACTCAACTTCAGTGAGTGTACGTGTAATATTGAATGCACATTCCATATAAAATACATCTTAAAAAAGTGGGTACCACATTAATCTTACCTGTATACATAAGGACCGAGCTCACGCACATAGGTGTTTGTCCAGCCACAAAGTCATCATAATTGGTTATGTTGAATACGTAGAGTGAGTCGTACAAATTAATCGGATTCATAAATATCCTTCCCATTGTAGAATTTATCAGTAGAGGCCCAGGCCGTTCCCGACGCATTTCTTCCAAAATCCAGACAAATGTGCCAATGTCCACAGCTATCAAAACAATTACAGCTGCTGCAATTCAGACACCACAAGCAAATGTCAACGTAGGCATACAGTATGATTTACAGTTACAGAAGACGGTAACGTGACAATGAGTGACTCACTTAGAGGCAGAAGGGGACCCTCTAATATTCACCCTGCAAAAAGTATCTGGGGAATACCTCAAGCACGACAAGGCCTTTGATGTGGACGACTTTGCGGCCAAGCGTATGCTGATTTCCATAGTAAAACAGACAAATTAGCTCAAACATCAGACTCAAATCCCGGCTACTTAAAATTGGCTAAATGTCTAATTAGTAGTATTATCGACGCCATTTAGCATGTGCGGACAAAGTGGTCATTATATATATACAGGGTCATTCATCTTGTTATGTACTTATTCCGAGGTTTGGTAGAACTCGGCAAGAAAATAATTTTCCCTATAGAGGGAGGACGCGGAAACGTCTTGCTTAGGAGTGAGGATGAAATTTATAAAAGTCGTTATTCTGCCTTTTTTCTCCTACATAGTTGTGCGAAATCTACGTTTGCGGGAGAACCAGTTAACGCATGAAGAAGCCGATTACACCGGCGTGTTCGAAGGAAAATACAAAGGTTGAGAAATAAAAAGTCGATATGTTGTTACGTTAACGCATTTTCGTGAAAAATCGTAAAATGTTTCCATTACGACCAAAACTGTATGTACAAAAGACCACTCTCACGCAATGGCAAATATAATGCCCACCACTTTCGTACCAAAGTGATGATGCTGCGTTACGTAGTTGTCAAGTCACTAAGCTATTTCGATAGCCATATCGAAAGCGAAGGCATGCATATTTCCATAGGGCGTATGAGAAAGTTAGGTACATATTTTGAGGTTTGATAGAACTCAGCAAGAGAATAATTTTTTCTAGTGGAAGGAGGGGGCGGAAACGCCTTGGCAAATTTTTATGGTTCTGAACGTGAAAACTTGCACGTAAAACATAACAACTATGACTGTCGAAAACGCTTAGTGACTTGACAACTACGTAACGCAGCACCATCACCTTGGTACGAAAATGATGAGCATTAAATTTTCTATTGCGTGAGAGTGGTCTTTTGGACGTACATTTTTTGTCGCAATGGAAAAATTTTACGATTTTCCATGAAAAAACGTTAACGTAAAATATCGACTTTTCATGACTTTCCTTAATCTGGGTATTCGCTTTTTGCTACGCAAGCTAGTGAAGTGTCTTCCGTTGTGCAGAATTTTCCTCCGAACACGCCGGTGTAATTGGTTTCTCCATGCGTTGGCTGGTTCGCAAATGTAGATTTCGCACAAATATGTAAGAGAAAAAAAGCTGAATAACTACTTTTATAAACTTTACTCTCACTTCTAAACAAGACGTTTCCGCGTCCTCCCTCCATAGGGAAAAATTATTTTCTTGCCGAGTTCTAGCAAACCTCGAAATAAGTACATAACAAGATGAATGAACCTGTATATAATGACTTTTGAAGTGTAGCCGGCTAGATAACCGTAAAGTACGAAACACATCAAAAGCGGATTACTACGATGTACACGAATCGTCGTGCAATTAAGCGATTCATTTTAAGCGGTGCCACGCAGGTTTGCAACCGCACAAACAGAATGGTAACCATCGTTGTGTGGGCCCCTCTTTCTCACTAAGGACAAGAAATATGTTTTCCCTCACGCCAGATTGTATGTAAAGTTAACTTACCGATCATGAATATTTGCATAAAGTTTAGCTTCATGGCCGAATGCAGGCACAGCGGCTGACGAAAACAAGTTCACCTGAAATTGGTTGTGTCAGTTACAGCCAAATGCAGTTAATTGTATATGTAGGTAGCACACGACGTACGACCACAATGTGTAAACCAACGATAGTTTAAACATCGTCGTTAACTTAACATTATGCTCTATTCTCAGATGAAAAAGTTACTTGCAATTTGTTGCTCAATTAGATACTCTGTCATTTTCGTTGCAGTATATATATATATATATATATATTATATATATATATGAAATTTGGTTCAGAAACTTAAAATTGGCTAACAAGAGCCACCTGTAAAAAAATACTAAATAACTATTTCTAATGCAATCTTCTAGATTTGTAAAGTACGACACACACAAATACCCTGATTTCTCAAAAAAATAACACGACGTCACATATTTAGGCAGTCGTTGATATTCATATTAGTGAACCGCCTGGAACCAAACATTATTGGTAAATAAACAACTAATTTCTTTGAGATAGTGCTACGATACAGAGAGCACGCATAACATTGGCGATTATGGTGTGACGCAAGGATTGTCAATTAGGCCCCTGCTCTTCAAAATATACGTACTTGAGCTCCGAAACGTGGTTCTACAAGGTGTCGCTTATCTCTTAATCGCGGATGCTTTACGAGTATACCTAGGAGTCGACAATCCCGCAAGTATCATTCAGCTAGCAATTTCAAACATTGAAAACTGGTATTGTGAGGATAGGGTGCATAATAGAAAGGTGTCTAATGTTTTTTTTGGAAGGTCTCGGAAATGCATAATGCACAAGCGCTACTGGCAGCTAGCAGCAGCTAGTATGGGACTTGCACCTACTAAAACCGATATCCTCCCCACCCCCCAAGGCCCGGGATTGCATTAGCATTACTTTGACAACCCTGAGAGAGGAGTCTCGTGTTCTAGCGCCCTATGCATCTAGCCAATGCTTGCCCGTTCTGGAAATGCGTCGAGATCCTCCGGAGAGCCTATCTGCTCCTTCTCTTCTCCCTCCTTCGGCTCCTTCTCTCGACTGCCCCTCAAAGGTCGTAGCGGGCTCGTTTCGCCGCCTCCAGGTTCAGCTTTTTCCTTATGATGGTGTTTGAGGTAACGTCGGCCCTTTGCCCAATTTGTCTCATCCTTCCTCATAAAAGTCCACCACCTACTGCGTAGTCTTTTCTTTTAGCTCGGCCGTCGCAGAGGCACGTACTCCTGCAAGGGCCGCCCAGTGCAGGATCGTGTGTTCGACGTCGTCCGCGTCCCCGGAGGAGCAGAGGACGCAGATGTCAACCGGGGTCTTGCCGATGCGCATCATATATGTCTGAAACTGGCCGTCTTCTGTGAGCACTTGCGTCGTGGTGTACGACAGGTCCCCCAGCTGCTTGTCATACCACCGGCGTAGATCCGGTATCAGTCAGCGATTCCAATGACCGCCGGCGTCGCCCCGGGAATTTCGCCATTCATCGTTCCACAGTTCCAGTATCTTCTGTTGTGCCCGCGCGAGGTCCCAGTTTCCGTCAATACGGCGTTCGCTTCTCTGTCTGGCCAGAAGATCCCAAGGTAGCTGGCGGGCCAGTACTATCAAGGCATCCGCGATAGGCCCTGTAGACTCTTATAGCCATTCCTCTCTGCGCGGCTCTGAGTGCGCCCCGGTTGGCGCGCCGTCCGGAGGACGAGGTCTGCTCAGACGGGCGCCGCGTACATCGCCGTTGACTCCGCCGCGGTCGCCAGAAGCCGTCTCCGGCTCTCAGACGCCCCTTTCTGTCGCGGGACGATCCGTGCGTGAGCGACCTCAGCGACCTTGCGGGCGACGTGCGCGATATACGCCGCACCCGTAAGTGTCCAAGATGACCCGAGAGAGACAGATTAAGCCCCCTCGATCGCTTTCGCCCAGTGAGGTAAAGTGCCTCCGTTTTTTGTGGCGCCAGTTGGAGGTGATGCTCACGCATTCACTCGGTCACTTTAAGAGTCCTGTCTTTCAGGTAAGATGATATTAACCGGCGGACGTAGGGGGATATCTCCCTTCGTTTCAGCGCAGTCATAATGACCACATGTTAAAAGCGTTACAAACATCCAAGAGTATTAAAAGCACGTATAACCTGGTTTTTAAAAACTTCGTGGTCTCTTGCCTAGCGTGATGTAAAACCCGTTGCAGTGCGTCGAGCGGTGAGCGGCCCCGTGTTCCGACAAGGCCTGTTTTGAAATGTGCGTGATGCGCCGTAGTGTCATCAGATGGCAGTTCGCCATTGTGTACACTCTGTAACCACGCAATACCGGCAGTTAAATCATTTATTATATTGCTTGATTATGTCTCCTTAATTAGACTTCTCTGAACATATTACTGCCTTCGTCACTTCTACTGCAAAATTATGTAATGCCATATTTAGATGCTTCTTTCTGAAAAATCCTGCTTTCTATGTGATTTTGTACAAAACTCTAGTCTTACCTAAATTCCTTTACTGCAGCTATGTTTGGGCTCCTTATATCGTGAAAGATGCCTTTTAAAATGTACAGGCCAAATTTATCAGACGAGTGTCAAGAAAATGTAATACTCCTCGTGAAAGAGTATATCTTGCGCCAATGCAAAAATTACACGAACGAGGTGATCTATTGCTGTATAGATAATTGTGCTTTTTCGGGACTGACCATACCGTGTTTAAATATGTAGATAATGGAATACGAAGTTGAGTGTATGTTAGATCACTGGAGGTTGCGCGCTCAGTGAAGATAAACAATACATTCTCGCGGAGAGTTTCATGAAATCTGCGAAATTGAGAGACCTTATGGATAGTATAATTGTAATTAAATGGTAATATTTTGTTAAAAAAACAGTGTTTAAATATAAATAGGAGCACCAATAATGTAGATTGTCTTTAGCTTGTTCACATTTGCAGGTAAATCTTCTTGTGCATAAAAACATAACTAGGGGCCCACCTGACGGCTGCTTGTAGAATGCATCCATAACCGTTCTCTGGCCATGGGAACCGCCAAACACTTTAACAAAAGTACTTTGACGTCGAGAATCAGCCGGGAAGTGTAGTTTGAAATAGTTCCGCTTGCGAACCAATTAATCATCTCTGAAAAACACTGCCACACCTCCACCCGGCTCGTTACGGCAATCCACTGATTTTTTTATTTATTTATAATTAATTATTTTAATTAAAAAAATATATGTAAGTTTATAACTAATTACCTAGAAAGCGGCTGCCTGCTGTTGTGAGTTATTCGTTTTCGATAGCGCGATAATTGCAGTGAATTCCGCAAAAAGAGCCAGGCTCTATCCTAAGCTTCGTGGCGTTAATTGTTTGACTAGTTGTCATAATATAATATTACAGTGGCGACTATTTGCGGCTGGTAAGAGCGTCAATCTTGATGTCGGTTGTCACGTCCCTTCAGTAAGTAAGTAAAGTTTTCAGGCTGACCCTCAGCCAAGATTTAACGTCCACGAAACTGTTTTTCACATTGCTTCATAGACGGACCCCCATAAATACAAATGTGCAACGGTGGGGCTCGAACCCGCGCACCTATAGTCTCCTCCGGTTGCGAGGCGCAGATTTAAGCCACCACGCCACCGGGCTCGACGTTACATTTAATCTAACTAAGGTGTACCTAGTATGGAAGTAGCACAAAGCAATTTTGCGGGGACACTGGCAAAGTTTTCAAATTAGCTCGGCAATGGCCGCCAGCCAAACTTGTACCTGTAATATTTTGAACCAAGCTGTTTGCTTTAAAAACCTATTCTATGCAGCATATAGAATGCTGCGTTGCGCTTTGTAGGATTGCCGCCAAAAATTTGTCATTGGGTTAACAGCGGTTGTATTTCTAAAGAGATGGGGGTTCCCAACATTGAGTAACAAAAATGTTGTAGCTAACACATAACAAATAAATAAACAACAAAAGTCACGTAAAGCTCCCACCACCTTAGTAAAGGAAGACCTTTATAAATCATCCGCATTGACCGACTCTTTGGGGTAGTTAGAAAATTGGTTTCGGGACTTAAACGTTACACGGCTTTGGTGTGAAAATCGTATCTCATCTAGCCATGACTAGGTCGTTTATTTTTCTCAGGCGGATTCACAATAAGGCGGCCCCTTGGACCCTCTGGTGTTTTGCTATCGATCTAGTTAAGAGCTTGTGGATTTGTTATGAAGCCATTTGGACTTATAATGTATCTGTGCTGAGATTGGCTGGCGATCTCGACTTTAGTGACAAGTTCGTCTGATAGGGACTTAGACTTTCTGGTGACCCACACTCTGATAAATTGATTAAAAACCTCAGCATAAACTCGCTTTATTGTCTGCTTAACTTGACGTTGCTGGTAGATGCATAACTGTTCGCCAACGGTCTAATTGTTGTAAATAGACATCACGCGTACCCCGACATCGAGTTTGCTAAAGTCAAGTCAAGTTAAAAACACCTTTATTTAAGGGTCATATGTGCATAAGTATACATTGTTTTAAACAAAATAATTAACATCTGAATATAATTAGAACATACATCAGGTCTGTCGACTTCGCAGACTTCGTGGAACTCTCCACGAGAATGTATTGTTTACCTTCATTGAGCGCGCAACTTCCAGTGATCTAACATTTACTCCACTTCGCAGTCCATTATCTATGTATGTAAACATGGTATGGTCAGCCCCGAGGCAGCACAATGTTTTAAACAGCGACAGATCACGTTCGTGAAACGTACGTATTGGCACAAGAGATACGCTTTCACGAGGAATATTACATCTTTTTAATGTCCGTCTGGTAAATTTGGCCTATACCATCTCAATGGCATTTTTACATTTTGCCATATAAGTAGCCCCAACCTGGCTGCAGTAGAGGAATATAGATAAGACTAGACTTCTGTACAAATTCACATAGAAATCAGGATTTTTTCAAATGAAACAGTAAAATATGGTGTTACATAGTTGTGAAGCAGAAGTGACGGTGGCAGTAATATGTTAAAAGAAGTCTAAATTAGGGGTTACAATCGCACCAAGATCTCGAAAAGATTTAACTACTAGTATTGCATTGTTGGCTGGTGTATACAATGGCGAACTGCCATCTGACGACATCACGGCACATTTTGGCACAGATATTTGCATCCTATTCTCACCACACCAATTTTCAATGTTTTTAATTGCTAGTTAAATAATACTTGTGGAATTGATGACGGCTGAGTATATTTTTAAATAGTCGGCAAATAAGAGATAAATAACATCTTCTGGAATCACTGTTGGGAGATCGAGGGCGTATATTTTGAAGAGAAGGGGCCCAATGCACGACCCTTGCGGTACCCCTGGAGTGCAGGGGAAGGAGTCACTTTCTACGTTACCGACATTGACGGTAAATTTTTGACCGTTAAGGTATGCATAAACCAATTGACAAGTTGTGGAGTCATTACTTTCTAATTTTTGTAACATACTTTTTTGATTTACCTTGTCAAGTGCCTTTGAAAAATTAAAATATATGCAATGAAATGTTCTACGATTATTTATATGTAGACTTTAATCGTGGATCTTAGAGATAAGTTGTGTGCCTGTGGGACGGCTCCTGGCAAAGCGATGCTGATTAATGTCAATAATTTGTTACACACAAAAAAGTTTTTAATATGATCAACAATTAACTTCTCCATTAAAATACACGCAATGGACAGTTGAGTCACCGGCCGGTAGTTATCCACTGAATCCTTAGCACCTTTTTAAATATAGACGTTACAATTGACCTTCGAAATAATAAAGGGACTTGCCCATCACAAGACGATCTCTGGAAAATGTACAGCAATGATTCGGCGATAAACTCACAAGTGTTTTTATGAAAAAAATAGTGAAATACCATCAGGTGTAAAACTGCACTTGTCCTTGAGTATTTTGATCATTTTAACTATGTCCTCGATTGAGGTTAAAAGCTGCTTACGAATTGTCTGGTTATGACGTCTTTCTATACGCACGCGATCTGTCAGTGACGACGGCTGATCATCCGGAGGTGTATATACAGAGGAAAACAGTTTAGAGAATACCGCCGCTTCACTTCGGTTATTGTCAATGCGTCGCTTACTCGCGTCGCACACAAATTATTTAGCATCCTTCAAAAATAGTTTTGATTCCTCAAGAATTCTCAACAGTGTCGAGGCCTTCCTACGCTTCACTGAGATGCTTTCAGTCGCATCTTCGGTCATGAGCTCCTCTAACTATCGAACATGGTTTCGCAAACTCGTCATGTTGGGATTGGTATTATTGTTTCTTTAGGGTTTAAATACCTAATAAGAAAGTGTATATAATCGACAAATGTATTATACATCTGCTCAATGTCAACACATCTTGTAAAGAATGTTGTCCAGTTTACGCTCGCAAGATTTGTACAAATCGAGTCTTAATCAGCCTTCTAGAAGTTGAACCCACCACCCGGCCCTAAGAAATGGGAAGAAGGGACCAGAATCAAGAAGCTGAGAGCCCGATGATCTCTAGCTATAGGAAATCCACGACTGCTCGCTCCGTGACGAGCTCCTTCTCAGATGTAATAAGCAAGTCGAGAATATAGTTTCTCCTTGTGGATTGCATAACAAGCTGATCTAAACCATTAATGATACAAAAGTTGGTAAAAACCTTCTCTGGGCTGGTAGCATCACTTAAGCGCAGATTTGACCAGTCAGTGTCAGGCATGTTAACCAACCACGCAACCACGCAAATAAGATAATTGACATCAAATCAGAATTCTAGAACTTCTATTACATTTTCGATACGGGCCTTTCTTTGGGCGCCGGAGTTCGCATTGGTGACGTAACAGCATATGATTCGAATGATAATGTAATCATAAAGCATGTCTACCGCTACGGTTTCCGAGCGTGTGGATATCTCAATTCAGCGACAGTGTATTTCTTTGAGTGCTAAACTACACACTCCCCCACCCCTGGAAACTCGATCCATTCGATGCACCGAGTACCGGTCACCGAGTGAAACCTCTCTGTCACAAATTGCGCTAGTAAGCTATGTCTCTGAAATAAAAATTACATCGATGCTGTTTAATAAACAATAATCCGAAAGGGCATCCTTAGCGCCTGGAGGGGCTAACGAGCGGGCATTCAGATAAAAAACAATTTCGACTAGTTTGAACACCCCCGGCTAATCGTGAATCGTTTCTTTCATCCGAGGTTGGTTGTACACCATAGCATTTCTGAGTGCCTCGACCGCAAGAGTCAGCTGCTCCAAGTGCGGCAGGACTTTGATGGGTGAGTTCGGTTTCACCGGCTACGGCCGGTTTTTCAGTTGCCTTTCGTGACCTGGCGGCATCGACGGTGGACAATATTTGTTGCGGAAATGTGCTTGGTGCTGCTCGTTGAGGTTTGCAGGCTGTTTGTCTCGTTGGTATCGATCCTGACGACGTCTATTGTAGTTTTCGTTTCTCGCAGTTTGGCTGGTTTGGTGGGGGCCGGGAAACCCCGACGGGATGCGATGAGGTTGACGTTAAAAGCGCGTTTTTATGCGCAGGGGCAAGCGATGCCAACTGTTGGGCGGAAACACTGGTGCGGCAATTTAGTCCAGATTGTTTTAATACAGCAGGTAAGCTGGGAAGAGGCCGGGATGTGGAGGTACTGGTGACAGAGGTGAAGGCGGTATGTTGAGCCGGGGGGGGGGAGGGAGGACCGGTGGTGAAGGAAAGGGTGAAAGACGGTGTTGAAAAGGAGCGATCCCGGATTGATTGTTGAAGTTGTTTCTGCTGCTGCCGGCAACAGGGGAGAACATTGCCCGGTAGGAATGGTTAGCTAGCTGACGCCGAGTTGAACTGAACTGTTAAGTCCCCAAATATCCGGTTTCTCTCCCAGAAAACTGGCGGCTTCACGGGCGATAGGCCTGGCCGCCTGACTTGCCCCACGGCGGTTGAAATGGACACCATCGGTGTCCATCGACTGAGCTCAGCGCTGGATATACGAGAAGTCAGGATGAAACACGGCCGAATCTTTGCATTTAGCCAACATTTTACCGGTGGCAACCTCGTAACACGCGCGGCGCTCTCTACCTTTTTTTTGGAGGAGGTATTAAATGCAGTTACGCACTATCGTTACGAGTTTATCTCTAGCAGTGTAGGACTCGACCCCAACGGCTGGATGTTACTCCGTTGAGACCCATACCCACTAAACGCACCTCCCCCCTTAAGCTTTACTTTTTGATAGCCCAGTCTCTACCTGAGCCGCCTTTTACTCCCGGAATAGAACAGACTGTCAGCATGACGTTGTTGACTTTCAGAGCGTCACCAGGTCATCCAGCTGATGCTGCCCCCGCCTTCACACCTCGACAATATCATCACTGGCTGGGCTCTTTAAGATGTCGTTTAGCCCGGCGTGCAGCATCGGGAGCTGGTCCATCGGCTGTGTGTTATATATTACTTCAGGTCCTCCATGTCGGATTTAAAAACACAATGTTTTTCCGACGTTAATACAATACTTATTATTACAAGCGGCCTGTTTGCCCACAGGCTCAAATATATTCGTTCCTTCACTTCTTTTTCAATTCTGCTTTTACAATGTATGCACATAAATGCTGTTCGGTTCTGAGCTTCTGAACAAGCCACCGCAGTATGTACATGCGATAGCTGATGTCACAAGGCAGGCTGGCTGGGTAGACGGTATCGAAAATGGGGCCCGCCGTCTTGTTGCGCGGGGCCCAGTCGGTGTGTCATAGTTGAAACTCATTTCCAAGGGGAGACGCGGCGCCTCAGGCAAAACAGCGGATCCTGATCTGTACATTATTTTTAATCTTAAATAGTATATTATTATTGTCACAAAAAATGCTTTGCTGCCTTTACGTACGCGACGAAAGATGCTTCTTATATAGTGCAGCGTTATCCTGCGTTAACTTCAATTAGCTGAGCAGCCGTTAGAATTTAAATTTGAAAGCACGACGGACCGCTAGGAGCCTTCCGACCGCTGCGCGGGTGGTTTCGTTATGCTTCACCCTGCTGAGAAGGACTTGTTTGAACTTTACAGCGGCCTGGCCTCCTACTTTTCAGTCGTACGGCTACACACAATACACTAAAATTATCACTGAAGTTCACGAATCACTATGGTATGTCAGTATCTGGGTTTCCCTTCCTGCGTTCACACAGGCAAGCGTGATCTTTATTATTATTATTATTATTATTATTTCGTATTGGTGCTACTTCTCCAGTGAAACAAAGTGGTTGCTGGCTTGGCTGTGGCTATCAACTTCGCATGCCTTGCATTTCCAAAGGAAAACGTCGTTTTCATTGTCGGCGCGATGAGTTGTTGATATAACTGTTGGCGCCACTTTGTAGTTAAGATGTTCCAACATCAAAATTTAGTTGAGTAGCCGATAGAATTCGAATTTGAATGGCATCGGCATGCCGCTTGAAGCCTACGGGCCGTTACGCGGGTGGTTTCGTTTTGCTTCACCATGTCGTGTGGATCTTCACAGCCTCATGGCTGCTCGTGCCTCTGTCGCATGGCCACACACAGTGCACTAGACTGATCACTGAGTTACAGGCATCGCTCTGGTATGTTACTTCCTGGGTTTACCAACCTGCACACACATGAATAGACATGCTTGATATGCGCACGTCCGCACTCCTTAGCGTCTGCCAAGTTATTATTATTATTATTATTATTATTATTATTATTATTATTATTATTATTATTATTATTATTATTATTATTATTATTATTATTATTATTATTATTATTATTATCATTATTATTATTATTACTGTTGGCCATGGCCCAGGGAGCAATGTATATATATGGAATTGCTACTTGCTGACCCGTTGACGTGGTCATTCCAACGAAAACCATTAATTTACACTGGAATATAAATATGCACTCTACGTTTATACGCAGCAAAGTTGAGCCAAGTAAATAGACGTTTCATCAGCAGTTTTACTTAGTTTTCTTGCATAGGCATCATTAAAACTGTGGTGTTATAAATGTACAATGCTGTACCTGATAGGCAGTTAAAACTAGGAAATGGAATGAAACACACACTTGAATCAGCTTAAAACCCTACATGATATACACATGTAGCATCATCATGCAACCTTAGTTCAAAATGCAATATTGATATTATATGTTTATTTCTACTCTTAATTGTGGTTCCTTGTTTGTGCTACAACTTTATATATCCACATGAATAGTGTGAAGCATATGCACAAGTAACAGTAAGATTTTAGACATTGACGTAGTATCTGGTATAATTACAATTATTTATCCATGGATTATGTACATATGTTTATATGGTTTAACCAGACCCATTGATATAGTGCGTCCTCACAGCGTTTTTGAATTAATTAACTTATACGAGTGCCCTGATATTACTAGGCAACTTCTTTCACAATATAGCACCTAAATTACAGAATGGTCGAATAATGGGGTCCACTTCTTAAAATTATTAATGTAGGTATATACTCATCGTCTCCGTACGTCGGCACGATATTAAGCGCCACCTCGGCTTACCACAACAAATGGAGGCATTTTCAATACTGCCAGCACGCCATGTAGTCTACCGCTATTCGTGGCCCGAGCGACCCTTGTCGTTGTATGACTGACTGAATACAAGAGCACTATGGCAGACGGCTATGGCCAGCATAATTATGCACTCTACTTCTAAATGGTGATTATTCCAAGCGTGCTATATATCTCCCAGTCTGAAGCAACTGGATACTGTCAACGTTAAGTGTTGTGGAATACGCTGATATATATTGGAAAGTCGTTGATGCCGACCGCATAATAAAATGTATGAATAAACAAATTACTGTTATTCTTGATCTCAAAATTCGACAAAACGCGGCGCGCGATTATTATCACTGATTTGTCAATCTCATTAAGAGTTGTCGATGAACATTATTTCATCTAAGTCAGACTCGAGTTGCTAACGATATTTGGTTGACGGGTGCTTCCTCCGGCAATCGTGCTCGATGTCAGCGATCAGTCTAGTACGAGCACAGATCCAGCAAGCCAATTACTTAGTCTTGTCTTAAGTAGACCATCTTTGTACGCTTCGCACGACGCCGGAATTCTGGCGCAGCGACTTAGAGATACAATAGTTTAAAGAACTTGACAGCTGCAGTAAATCCCAAAAAAAAAAAAAATATATATATATATATATATATATATATTACGAAAGTGTCGCCAAGCAAAATTCGACAGACAAATGGCTCAAGTTTGTAATGATGGAAATGTAAACGTGTAAATTGTACCGATCTGTCGTTTTGATTTGGTTGCTATAAACTGAATCCGAGAAATGTTCTACCTGCACATAAGATTGATTGAACCACTTTATTCAAGGTAGAAATATACACTTTCATATATCCATGTGTGTCATGTGACTGCATGTAGTGCAGGGTGTTGGCGGCCCCTAACACTCATTATTATGCCTAGAGATCCTCTACGGGTATAGGTCACTGGTGTAGCGCTTCCGTGCGATTAAAACAGAAACCATGATGCTAGCTAGCTTTTCAACGAACATCTTGTTGAATGGACGCGGGTTTTGTCTCAGCTGGAGCAGCATTCTTTGATCAAGCTTCTCAATCACGTCAATTGTGTGGGAAACGTCGACATGGCGCCGGTCAACATGGCAGCGAAATGCATATGTCAGTAGTGGCAGTACGTATGTAGTAGATATACAATTGAACGTACAGCTCAGGAGAGCGTACAGCAAATTATCGGAAGATCCAGTTTGCACGTTGAGTAGCCCTTGTGACAACATTAGTTAATTAAAGCGCATACGCGATTACTGTACAACGCACATTCTGCAGCAAAACGGAAATGGAAAACAACATGACGGAGCGGAAAGCAGCAGAAGACTCGTACAGTTTTCTCTAGACAATCACTGCTCTTCCGTCTCGCCACCTCCGAGCTCCGAGGACTATGTGTACCTGTTCGGAGTACCTTAATTTGTTGCATGAGATCTTTTACTACTTAGAATTAAAAACCTTTTTGAGGAGGTTGTTTTTAATTCTAGACTATCCTCCGTCCCCTACGGAGGGGAAGTTTGCACAACTCCTGACCTCCAATTTTGTAAGGGTGCCTTGCATTTCCATATCTGAAATGCAGGACACCACTTTTATGAATGGACAGCTCCAAATCAAGGGTGTCTGCCCAGACCTTGAAAGCGTCTCACGTTGTCTGAAGACGGCATCTGTTCTCTACAGTGCGGAATCGACAGTAAAGTTTCACATCATCAGCGTATACTTTAGCTTAAACTCCTCATGGAATTATATATTTTTGTGAATTGGTGTATAAAATATACATCAATATGGGTTTCCAGGAGCTGCAGCGTCGTGCTGTAACATTTGCGATAGGAAAACTGGGCTTCCGATATTAGACCTTGGTCTCTAGCGTTTGTATATATGGCTTTCGCAGTGACGCTTCCAAGAAGTTTGCTGGCTATCACCGTTGGCGAGACGAGACGCTTACTCGCAGCATCCGCCTTATTGCATTTCTTATGTACGGGGTGCATTATAGCGGAGCTAAGCAGACACTGTACCATCTTCCAATATTCGACGAAAAATGCGTCTTAGAGGCTCACACACTGAATAATCTAGTTTATTGAACAGGATCGCCGGAATTCCGTCAGGGGTCGTGCTCGTTGTATTTGATAGCTTCCGCAAGTGTTTCCGCAAATTTGTGGAGGAAACATCCACATCGTTCATGATGTGAGGGGACGGTGTTCCTTCTGGTATATGCGGAGCCGGCTGTAACAGGCGCTGCTGTAACTCTTCGTCAGTCGGATAAATGTGATAAGATAATTTTCGTAGAAGCTCTGCCTTCCCGATGTCATCCGTTGCAAACGTTCCATCCTTATGTTTAACGGACGACAGTGAGTCGTTGGTCATAATTCTCGACCTCACGTAGCTTGACTCCCTCGACGGGCCTTTGCTGCGAATGATTGCACTTTCGCTTAGTACTCGTTGGCGCCGGGAAGCTATGGCTATTTATTTTTAAATCCAGGCTATTTTTGATGGCTCAGAGACTGCTTCAAGAGCACTGTGAAGTTTACGTAGATTAACATTTATTAACCCTTTTCCAGTCTTCTCTATAGGTATCCATAACTATTAGAAAGTACGTGTACTTAAGCCATTTGTGATACATATCATTTACTGACGTGCAGCTCTGGAAGAAGATATTCCAATTTGTTAAATCCATGTTTTTGTAATCGAATCTGTGTGAGCAATGCATGTTAACCGGGCGTAAAGCCAGAATAACAGACGAAACCATTTGATGATCGGATTCGACTGGGCACGGGGATACTACAACTTGACTGACTGCATTGTCATTGCACAAAACAACGTCCAGTATAGAGCCGAGCCTCGTTGGTTTGTCAAGGAACTGCCTGAATCCTTCTGCAGCGCAGATGGATTCTCAATGCACAGGCGGTGCACTTCACTGTCGTTTGACATTATTGGCGGATTCTGTCATCACAGTTGGGACAGGTAAGCGCTTCTTTTGCGTTTGTCGTTGTTGTCGCTGCTGAGTTTCACCTTTTCTGGGTCTTGTGTCCTCGTTCTCGATGCACGGGCCATGTTGGACGCTTCTTGTCACGGTAAAATGTAGGCTATTTTTCAGGAGCTTGCCAAAACACGCCAAACCCCTGTTTGCATTCGAACAGCTGACTATATTCTCACAAAAATTCTCATCACTAGCTGATAGACGTATACCTAATAAATTTACTTCTAAGATATTGGAAAATGGTTTTTAATGAGATGCAATAAAGTAAGAGGACTGTATGCTCAAATGAAATGCAAAGATTGTGATTTATTATTAAATTTACGCAGTGGTTTTACATTTAATTAAATTGTACAACTATGATTATATATGGATCCACTTGCATTAGAGCCATATGCAAGTATAATCACCACAAAAGGTGAATATATTATTTTAACAATTAGTTCACTTCAATGATACGTGTAACATATGCATAATGTATTATACTGAAAATAAATGTATCATGTCTTAAAAATAATTCAGCATTATTACTGTTCTTGTATCTCGCATGCCTTTTTTCTGCGACAGTACAAAATAGAGAATGTCGTACGACACGTTGCTCAGCCGGCGTATTATCCATACAGCCAGTATCTGCGTGCTGCACGTTGGAAGCTTTGTCAATAAAAAATGTCGGCCAGATAGCGGTTCCTTTTTAATTTTTTTTGCCGTGTTGACGGAACGTAATCTGTAACAGATACAAAAAATGAACGTGTTAGGCATCGCATAACATACCACATTGAGAATATCTATAATGTAAACACACTTAGTTCATTAGAGTGTAGAAGAAACAAAACAAATTGATAGAACTGATTTTGTATTATTTACTAGGTATGCCAGGATATTAAAAACAACACCAAACAAATGGAAGTGTCAAATAGGAACGAAATTCGCAGCAGGCCTGGCGCAGCACACGACATATATGGTTGAGACGAGTACATATGGTAATTGTGCACGACTGTATGCTTTATTGTACTACACAATAAAAAGAAAATGATGCCCTTGTCGTTGTCGCACAGATAACTAAATAAACAAAACGAATGTTTTACACCGCGCGTCTTAAAGCTTATCCGAAAGGCATACATAACATCGATTCAGGGGGTATGCTTGCCTAAACTTACTTGAAATATTTTCACTGCCAATGATGCTTTCGAATTCCATCCACCGTCCGGTCACAAATCTCGGTCCTGCTCCGGCATTTGCAGATCCGAATAGTTGAAGTGGGCTTCTCCACGGGGCTCTTTGCACTCGAGTACCACAAAACCATATCGCTTGTTGGGAAACAGTTTCTTGATCACACCTCGGCAGAGTACGCCCCGATGAGGTGAATGTTCGGGCGTAGCTAGACGCTGCAGATCTGCTATTTGCCGGAGGTTGGGGTAGGGTAATGACCGGTACGTGACGAGGGCACCCGCCGTCGACGACGACGATGGAGAAACGTCGCCCGGCGGCATTAAAGCCGCAATTTTTTTAGCTGTCGTCAGCCTTGCAGTCGCCACCGTAGCCGTTGTCGTTGTCGTCGTCGTCCTCCTTATGCTCCTTGTTGTTGATCTCTTCGTAATTGTTGTCGTTGTCGCCGTCTTCACCACCGCCACGAATCTCGCTTGTGGCCTCCGTGTGGACGCCGACACAGTGCTTCTACCGGCCCCACTGGTAGCGAACGTCTTGTTTAAAATATAAAGCATCGCAAAGTAGATATTTATATTTTGAGAACACAAATATTTTATTACCCTAGTTAATTCCTTAAACCCGTATCACAAGATGTTTGAGTGAGAGGATATAATAAATACGGCAGATTATTTGCCATGGGGCTAAGCAATCGAAAAATGAATAATATAATAATAATAATAATAATAATAATAATAATAATAATAATAATAATAATAATAATAATAATAATAATAATAATAATAATAATAATCCAATAAGTCAACACACAATAACATCTGGGTTGAGTAACGCTACATACTTGCGCTGTACTGTCAAGTGCTCCAAATTCGCTACTTTTTGTGTAGTTTTTTTCTGCACTATTATTGGGGGTTCACATCTGCTGGCTAGAGGTGAACCCCCAATAGAATTATAACAAATTGCGCTGTCTGGACTATTGCAGCAGTAGTGTTCTACAATACAATTATTACTCGTAGGCCATGATTGGTATCGTTAAGATGTCATATCGGATGATCTCTTGTGCAGCAGCAAAGGTTACATTATAATGGAACAGACATGGAACCGATGGACAGCTGATAATTGACAGATATGAGGTGTAACCAGTGCTATTTTTCTGGAAGGTTTCATTTTGTTTTGCCTAGTGCGCATGCGTCACTAGCAGCTTGCGTGAACTAGAGCTTGAAGACTTGGCTGCATTTCCATTCTCATATCCCCCGGCTTTTTGGTTCGACTCCTTTGCTGAAACCACGTGAACCTCTTCTGCCTAGCTGTTACCTTGGCTGTAATGATCGTCACAATGGCGTCGAATACGTCCGTCGCCTCCTTCCACGCTCTCTTTTCGACCCAAGAAAAGGCAATCTAATTATTCGCAAATTAATTATTTTTGCGTGCAGACGCTTATCTGTGTTGAAGTATGTGTGCATGCAAACGTCGCAGCTTAAGCGATATGGCTCGGTAGCAATTTTTACAACTAAATAGAAACATCCTCAGTACAACGGTATAAGATAAAACATCTTATTTGGGCGTAGTTGGATCTATGAAACTACTAATGCATGGTGATAATACACAAAACTGTATGTAATATGTTGAAAATAGGTTGCTTGTACTGCCATCAAGTCCCAAAAGCGACTATTTTTTGCACCACACTTGCATGGCTTTAACAAGGACCCCCAGTACGCATAAAGCATTCTACCAGTTAACCTCTAAATAAAGATCAAAGCACCGGTGTTTTGGTTTACGCTCAGCGGGCCAACTTTGTGATTGCTTTGACATCCGATCGAACAGTCAAAAAGCCTGTTCGGTATAACATATATGCAAACATGTAATATTGCATAACTGATGCAGCCAAGTGCCATACCTTTGAGGGATATCTCGCTCACGCAGAGATCACTCCCTTGCCAGTTTGTCGATGTTAGACATTTTCTTCGCCCAGTACTTCGTCCTCCATTTTCTCTGGCGAATCGCCTGCCGGCTGAGCTTCCACTGCCGGTAATAAAATATTATAGATGTTATTATATTGGCAGGAATTCAAAGCCCAATTGATTGTTCTATACATCTTAGGTGTGGCAAAAATGTTGTCATTATTATAGTTCATATAGTTTTCTTGTTATTACGATGATGATTGTAATTATGTATTTTGTCTTGAAATATACCTGAACGGAATACCTGCTTTAATCAACACTGATATTCCTAGAAAATTACCTTAACCTTAAGTCCCATGTAAATTACGCAAGCTGCGCAAGGTAGTTCTAAGCCGCAGGGACAATTCTAGGCGAGGAATACCACGATAGCATACTTACCGCAGCTTTCGAGCTCTCGACATGCATAACACACTGTCTCAATTAATGACCTTCACGTGCCTTGGATTATTGTATGCTAAGGAGGCATGTAGGATCCGTTCTAGTTGTCAACGACCGCGACTGAAACAATTTACAACCCTTTATCTATATGTCGGCGAAGTCAGACGCTTACATTAAGAAGTCCAAAACAGCAGAATCAGCACCGCCTTGTCGAAGAGAAAATCCGCGTAGCCATACTTTCTAAGGAAAACCAGAAAAAAACTATGGAAAACTAACGAGAGAAAAATGGTACTGGACCTATTCTCATTTGGTTATAATGCACCGCGGCGTGCTGGCGCCCAAAAATGCTAGGCTTTGCTCGAGGAATTGGCCAAAAGTTACGTTAGGTCCTGTTTGTTTCGTGAATAAAAAACTAACTAATGGGGAATGTGTTTGGCTCGAGCTTCTCGACTGCTCTACCGGTCATACTTTAAGCATGACTGCCTTCCCCTCGGAGCAACACCCGCGATGCCCAAAAATGCCCAGTCGGCCTTGTGGAAGAGCGTATAAAATGAGACGTTTCGTTAGACCTAAAAACCACTGAATAGTCTTTTCAACACCCTGTCGGAGACCAAGTTTTCTGTGTTGTGCAAGATGCTCTATTTTCTTTTAGGGATGCAAAGGGCTAACCTTATTAGTGCCACCAGCCGTTTTCGTTTGCACTGCATGTAGCAGGACTAGCGAAAGTCAATATTAGGTGGATACGCTGCTCGAGGAACTGGCAATAAAGAACTACGAGTTCAAACAATTGGCAATCGATGTCTACAGTTCACACACAAAATACGAAATATGCACTTTATAATGCGGAATTACACAGTTTTACTTAAAGCGTGCATCAGATGCGTCTCGAGCTTAAATTAATTTCTATAAGCAACATCCTGAATGACCAATTTGTAGTGAATGAGAGTATGTTTATATGAGTATCTGAGTGCCTGTAAGCCTGTGATTTGAAGATACCCCCTACTCTGCAATTAACACCACTAAATCTGTCAAGCGTAACACACAGTACAATAGAATATCTAAGATCTTGTAAACTGCGGTTTGCAAATGGCTTTGGGTCAGAAGGATAGTAGTGGAAAACAATCCTTAACAGGCTGCTTAGTATCGTTCCCAAAGAGCTGCGTGTTGTAATTTAGTAGTGAGTAATGACAAGTTAACCAGTGGACGTTAATAGAAGTAAATTTGGACGTTAATTAATCAAGCAGCAAGAACGCGGTCAGACTTACCGTCCTCCTCAGCTTCCGAACAAGCCTGGGACTTATCGGGCGGCGGAGACGATCGGCTGGTGTCTTGATGTTTTACGGGCTGTTGTACGGGCGACGGCGACCGTGATGATACAGTCGACCAGGACGAGCTCCCGACGGCTGACGTCAGCTCGTCGGAGCTATCCTCGCTGCTCGAGGATGAGCCCTGCTCATCAATTTGAGCTTGGAGTTTCTCCATCACCCAATCCGGAATATCCACCCCGAGATCATCTAGATCTCCCTTGTGGATTTTAAAATAAACAGGGAGCCCGGCCGGTAGTCTTGCTCGTAGGGCCCGCCGCCTTTGTTCCCTACGTAGATCTGTTTCCGATTCTGATGACAGCTCCTTTATAATGCAGTATAATATAAAAGTTGTATTACATATATATATATATATATATATATATATATATATATATATAATATATATATGAGACGACTGATGGTTAGGGGATCACAAATGCGCTATCACGAATAATCTTGCTTTTTTCTGATGAACAGACAATCTGCAGTTTGCCGAAAATGTTTGACTCTAAGCTAAAGCTGTCTAATCTGAGCGGTTACAATAGCACTAGATTTAACGTAAACAACCGACATTGTTTTGTTCCGATAACTTTATTCCATAGAATTTGCTCGCTAACCTCTTAAACCTTGGCGCAATGCAAGTCTCAGATTGTGCAACTTAATATTATTTCGGTTATCATTTATTCTATATCGGCCATTCGGCACAGCTACCCGAGTCCTGTATTCTATTTATTTTGCTTGAACGTTCACGTCACTTAGTATGTAACGGCTTTCAAAAGCTTTCCTACGAAGTCTGGTTGCTAGACATATTTTGTTAACTGCAAGTGGAATCTAATAATTACACTGATTTAAACCTCTTTGAAAAATGTTTTTAATTCTGGATCACTTTCCGTCCCCTACGGGCCTGGAACTCAATTTGAGGTATATCTTCGAGAAAGTACCGTTGGCTTTTTCAAGAGCCGAAAAACCTTCTTGAGATTTAGGTTTTCGGCCAACGCTTTAAACGCATAATGTCTAGCGTTGCTGCCTCATATTTAATACAAGAGAAATATTAAGTAAATAATAAGTAGATCTAAATAGGTTTTTGTGGATCTCCAATCAGGACGGCGCGTGAGCGCAATGGCACAAGGGTGGTTCGTCTACTTTATGCACGGACTGCGCTTCCATAACTTCTATCCTCAAGCATCTAGAAGGGAAGTCTCCAATAATCGAGATTTCAATTTTATATGACACTATGAAACCGCTCGTAACACTAAAACCATTATTGAACGTATTTATATCCAGGCACGCAATCGTAGCATCCATCCGGGTCCGTGGACATCTGCTCAGCAGATAAGGAGACTCCTCCTACTTGCCATCGCTGCCGATGCTCGGGCCACATGGTCCGCAAATGCACAGCGCCACGGCCTTATTGCTATGTTTGTTACCCTGCAGGGCACCGTGCAGACTCCATGGCTACATTTCCTGCCGGTAACAGGTCGACTAGCTGAGAAAAAAGCGACGACCACAGACCCCTCACCGATCCCCCAGGTTGCACAACCCGCTGCTCAGGCGTGTATTTTCGGCTGATGGGCAGGGTCCGGCTCTGGTGCCCGGCTCCGCCCAGATCCGGGCGGCGGCTGACCTCCCGCGGAGCTACCACGATTTAAGAGTTGGCGTCGCGCCAGGCCATCGCGTCGGAAAACCACCGTTTCAGCTGACGACGGCAGACTAGTTTGGCAAGTGGCCGGGGGAGCAATTACTCCAAATGATATGTTTCGTCCAGGTAAATTTCAACCAGTGTCGGGCAGCTCACGACCTGCTCGGCGCATACACACGGTCGAAACGAATATCCCTACGTTTTCTATCTGAGCAAAACATCGCCACCGCGCGGTGGACGGCAAACGCCTACAGGAATAAATCGGCTGACACGGCGATATGGTGAACGGGACAAGGCACAGATATTTCCGTCAATAGCAATGGCTTCGGACCGGGGTACCTCTGGGTGTATCTTCCAGGATCCCCCCATACAGTTTAGAGCTGCTACTCCTTACCCAACAAGCCACTGGCGGATTTTGAAGCCTTCCTAGGCGGGTTGGCCACTTCGAATTGCAACAGCACGGGCCGCTTATGACTGGGCACATCAGATAAACACAGAACGAACAACGTGGCGCCAGTCATCTGAGTTTGCGCTTTCCGGCCGCCACACCGCCGACATTCAGCTTACCTGGACGCTCATGAGCAAGACACGTTTGCAACAACGCGAAAAGCTCAAATTAGAGGTTAAAAAGAGTGGCCGAAGGAAGGTTTATTAAGGAGCGACATTCAACCTGGCCTTCCGCAGGGTCTCGACGCACCCCGGCTCTTGGAACAAACCACCGAAGGATCCATGAGCAGTTCCTTGTGCCACAAATCCAAACCTTAAGCGAAGAAAGACGAGTTTTAGTGGGTGAGAGTCCCACACTAAGGAGGAGGCAACCTACGACGACAGCGATGACGGCCGACTCAAGAGACACATGCCGCATCGAGACAATCGTTAAGGTGCCAAAACGGAAATTGTTCGAGAAGGTTAATCATCCGACTGAATGGGCATCGAATCTTGTGACGGTAGACCGTCCTGGTCGAAAACGCAGGCTAGTGCACGACCCACACACACTAAATAGAGTTATTCTTATTAATATATAACACCAATGCTCAACGCGCGAGATGGCTTCTAGTCCGGAAAGCCGAGACTACACAACTTCTTAGACGCCGACCGGCAGATACCGCTATTGCCGGGCCCTCCAAAGGAAACTCAAGCGCCCGGAAGGCTTGAGAAATGTGTCTCAAGGTGGCAGATGACAATTGTATGGGGTGAAGGACGCACAGTACTCTACGCAATCAGAGCAGTCAGACCACTACAAGAACTTGCAGTCCCTATTTTACCGCGCTCGAGAAGTTGGACTACGCCTAAACAGGGGTTGCCAGCTCTGCTTCTGCATGATGAAAAGCTGGTGTCGGGGTTGCTATTAATGCAACGTTTAATGAGGTTACAAACCATTCAAAATAAAGTAACCTTCTCGAAGCCAACAAAAGCACATACAAAAAGGACACAATAAAAGTCCCTACACCAATACGGTAAACACTTTAAAATCATGCTTTCCACTAATATATAATGACGCACTAAAATTTAAGCGTTTCGCTATTCCTTAAATGCTTATGACATTCAATGCTGCATAGCTTGACTGCTTTCACACTTAAAATCCACGGGTCGTGTCGTTTGATTCAGTACATGTAGTCATTCCTTTGAAACCGAACATATGCATGGCATGATTCAATTTTGCCAGTTCGTAAATGTCCAAGACGTTTTTTAGCAGAAGCTAGTGTTAAGCTTTTTTCAACCTGGGATGCTTAAACATTTTCAATGATCGAAGTTCACACTTTTGGATTAGAATTGATTCACAAAAAACACAGTTCTATAATTACAAACATTTTTTAAGTAAGTGTAAAAAATGTTTTACTTTTTCACCTACCTACCGACCTAGATTTTTTTTATTAAAAAAAAATAACTCTAGGTCGAACTAACCTAGAATTTTTTTTAAAGACAAACACATGTTTATTTTGTCTATATACAATACAAACAACAAAATTCAATAATGCTGAACTACACATGTTGATAAACAGCACTTTGAATTTCTCACCTCTGTCGGGATGTCGTCGGGCGTATGCGGCGTAAGCTCTTCATCGCAACATTCTAGAGGTCCCTGGAGATAAATTGAGAACCCGAAGAAAATAGCAGCTGCCATCAAACACAACGTGCATGCGAATGCTGTATATCCGGCAAATACCGGCCATGGCTTTACGGAAGCCAGCATTTTTTCCTTGCCTTCCGGCAACCTGGACTGCAAACCAAGACAACATATTCATAACAGAACTTAATATATTCATATTCATAATATAACCAAGTATCTATCTACATCATGTGGACAAGCAATGGCGCTAAAATTGGCTGTTTCTACCGATTAACAAGTTGATTAAGAGGAGACTGCCCAAACATAGACATATGTACTTCATTATAAAATGTATATCAGGGCTTTGGACACCAGAACGACAACAAAAGCTATGCACCGGATCGGCATTGGCAAGAGTCGAACTAACCTAGAAAATTTGTATACGGATCAGAAGTTTCATTCCAGCATCTACTATGCCATGTTAACCCACTTAAAAACGAGTCCAAGACTGAAGCATAAACTCTGGTCTAATTCCATAACAGTGAAGATAAGCACCGTTAAACACCGTTATGTAATATGAAGGATATTGACACACCCACAAAAGCGGGCAGACACGGGCAATAGCATTTTCTACAAAATTCCCTGAATAGTTAGAATTGTTTGAATTTAGACGGTTCCAATAAAAAGTCATTTCACAAAATACATGGCCGAATTTCGACAGCCAAATTAAGAAACACTATATAGTGGTGCTCGCACAGGCGAACAAGACATACCTGAAACATAATTATGGGAAATATAACTGCCAGGATCAGCCAAAAAACACCGGTGCCCCCACCCAGTGATAAACGATAGTTTGTGACATATGCATTTTAATGCACTACTGGCAGTTCTGTGCGTATTTCTACTATCTGGCGATCCGCAAGCTCAGGAACGCGAATGAACAGAGCGTTTGACTTTAACAAAGTTATAAAGTCACTACGAATAAAGGTGAAGGTTGTTCTATAAAAACCTAATTGTTGGTCTCATCGTTATAGCAACGTAATCGCAAAGCTTTCCTACCAATGTTTGAATTAAGGTTTTCGCGGTGTATGAAAACGTTGTAAACCATGGTCAATCTACAAAACAAAGGGCAACTCCGTCAACTTCAAGACCTAATATAGATTGTCTTCTGATAAGTGTGACCGTTAAAACAATTACATCACGCATCTCACATAGGATCCTCCTTCACTGTCAAACCGAGATACCAACTCAGCAACTTGACGCCAAAAAACATTCAAACATTTAGTCACCTTTGCCAGATAGTATAGCTCAGCTCAGCAATTTGGGTTTCTACCAACTGGGAAGGCAGCGGAGGACGTCATCAGGTACGTTTAAGGACAAAACATTTAACTTACATGACATACGCAGTGCTTATAGACTTCCGCAAAGCATAGGATAGTGTCCCGAGAAACAAATGATTGCAAACATTATTCAACAATTTTCAAATCAACACGCGCAAATACAACCATGTTTGGATTGCATTTAACCAAACAAATACTTGATCAAAAACGGCGATCTTTAGTTCAGCAAAAAAATCATTATTCTGCATGATGGCGGCCACCAGACGGACGCAGTTTTTGTTTGCTCTAGCAAACGAAAAACCTAACCTCAAAGGACGTGCTATCTAACTCGACGATGCTTTAGTAAGACACAACTCATTTTTCCCACGGCACTTGTAATTATGCTGTTACTGGTTGGAGACGTCGAGAGCAACCCAGGCCTTCCATCTGTCACTTGTGGTGGTGATATCCATCAATCAAAAGATCGCACTGTTTGTGAGGGCTGCAGTAAACCACTCCATACTTATTGTGCATACCAAATACCCGATTGGTACACAACAAACTGCAAGTCATGCTTTCAAATGGAGGACGCAAGAATGCATGGCTGACAGTTGGAAAAGGATGACACGAAGGAGGCGGTGACGAATCGTGAACAACGTGCAACAACTGGTAAACAACCTGACAGATCTGAAAGTTGTAAACGTTCAAGACGTGCCCGAAAGACCTCGCATGAAAGCGCTATTTATAAGCCGCGTCAATGTGTCACATATATGTGTAAGGCTAACTGTAGATTGTTATTGTAAGCGGAGATGTAGGTATAGAGAGAGATAGCTTAGTGACGTCTGCTAGTTCCGGCGCACTTAGATTCAATAAGCGTTAGCGGAGAGGGGAGGGGAAGCAGCAGCGGCAGCAGCACCGACGTGCCATTGTAACTGTAACCTAAGCTGTTGCCGTTAGGAGAGCTGACGACACTGCAGAGAGTGATCGGAGAGACGTTGTCGAGACGCGATCGAGGAGGGATCGCTGTGTAGTGAGACAGGCCGGAGTGGCGGTGCTGTACCGGCGTCGTAGAGAAGTCGGACAATAAAAAGGATCACACCAGTGTCGGTCAATATTCGTGTTTTCCTCCTAGTAACCCGTTCAGGCCCTTACAATTCAGAAGTGGGGTTTTCAAGGGGGTTACACGAACCGGTTGACTGAGAGGCACAGAGGGTGTCGAGTTCACGGCGAAGAGTAGCATGTTGGCGCGGTTGGTGCGCGGTGGAATCGTGCTAAACAGGACTGAGTGTTGTGCTGCATACGGAGTCGCTGCTTAGGTTGTTGCTGCTGCGGTGAGACTGAGTCGACGTGAGTACATATCGTCGCGTGTCGCAGAAGAAACGAGCGCAGAGCTGCAGCGGCAGCACGAGGTTAGGGCTATCGGGCGAGACCGGTGACTGTGCAAAAATGGCGACGAACGGCGGCGGAACGCCGGTGACTATGGATATGCTAGCCGAGATGATGAGCTCAATGAAGGCAATGGCAGACGCCACGCAGGCCATGGTGGCTCAGTTCACGACAAAGAAGGAGACAGACCCGGGTGCCGCAGTGCGGATCGAGACGGCCAGCGACGTCAGCGGCCAAGTGGAGACCTTCCCGGCGAGCGATGGCGTCTCAGCGGACGAATGGATCCGGCTGTTTGAGATCGCAAGGGAGATCGGCGGATGGTCATGGGGTGAGACCCGCCGCGTGATCATGAACAAGCTCGTCGGTGAAGCACGGATCTGGCACACTACACATGAATACAGCTGCAACACCTACGAAGGGTGGAAGGCTGCGTTTCTATCTGCGTTCACTCGTGAGCTGGATAGAAACCGTCTAGTAGACCAGTTGGCGTCGTGTAGGCAACAGCGACAGGAGTCGTTGGGGTGCTTCGCACGCAGAGTAGAAGCTCTGGCGTTGAAACTGTCGTTGTCAATCGGCGAAATTAAGGCTAGAGTGTTGGCCGGACTGCGCCCAGAGTTCGAAACTGTGGTGCAGGGCATTGCTGCACGCCAACATAGCAGTGTGTCCGCACTGATCCACGACATAGAAGACGCGATGGAGTTGCAGATCCGGCGTCGGACTATGGTCGTCGGCGGCGCGCCCAGAGTGGGAGGTGGCGGAGGTGCCAGGCCGGAACCGGTCTGCTATCAATGTCGACAGGCGGGACACCGCAGAGACAGGTGCCCGACGCTGCTACAACAAGAGCAACAGATAAGAGCGCCGAGGCGGTTTAATATCGAAATGCGCGCGGGAACCGCCGGGAGTGGCGAACGACAACAACAACGGCAACAACGACAACAACAGCAACAACAACAACAACAACAACATCAACATCGGCAGCTACAACAACAGCGACTGGGTCCATCGAGTGGCGGCCAACCCCTGAACGCTGAGCAGGAGACTGACAAGGTACGCTGTTTCCGATGCAACCAACGCGGCCACTATGCGAGAAGTTGCACTGCCGCCGAGGTGAGTCGAGTGGACGGCGGCCAACCACCTGAAGAGAGGCACCTAGACGAACCGCTGGAGGAAGACGGAACAAAAACAGTGTTGGCGGACGGCAAGGAGTGGACTGCTAAAGTGGACACTCAGGCAGACATCACGTGTATATCGCACAGTGCAGCTAAGCAAATGGGGTTGACGATTCAGCCGACTGGTCTGAGGAGCGTTAGAGGTGTCGGCGGCGGCCGGAGCATTCCACTGGGAGAATGTTCGGTGGCCGTACAAGCAGATGGAATGGTACACCACAAAGTGACGTTGACGGTCCTCGAAGATGCTGCACTACGCGGAGAGGCTATTCTACTCGGCAAGAATTTGCTGGATCGGAAAGAGCTGGTCACCGTTTTCCGTGGGGGACGAGCTCTTATTCTAAACGCCGAATCGTACCCAGAGGTAGCTAGTCTGTTACCGGAGCACAAGGTCGAACTGAGAGCGAGAGACAAAGTGACGTTGCGGCACCGTAGTGTGAACTTCGTCCGTGTACAGGCTGCCGGTAGTGGATCATGTGCGGTGATGGTGGAAGATGAGACTGAGGCGCCGTGCGGGGCGTTGATCGAACTCTGTGTGGATGGAGAGGCCGTGCTTCCCGTGCTAAACTATAGTGATGTGGATATTAAGTTGCGTGAAGGGACACTGATTAAACGCGGCAGAGCCATGTCGGAAGAAGATATTTGTCAAGAAGTAGTGATACACAACAACGAGGAGTCAGCGGTGATTCGGCAGGTGCAACGAAGTCTTATAGAGTGTGATGACGTCGTTGTTGGATAAGGTACCCCGGCTGATATTCGTGTGAAGCTGGTTGAGTTGCTGAACAAATATGTGGTCGTTTTCGCACGGCCGATGGAACAGCTGGGTCATACCCCATTGGCGCAGTTTGAGATTGTGGAGGTGCCCGGTAGCCGGCCGGTAGCCTCCAAGCCCTATAGGTTGTCGGGGGTAGAGCGAGAGGCGTGCCGAGAGCTGATACAGCAAATGCTAAGCGCTGGTATGATACAGAGATCAACCTCGCCGTACGCGAGTCCGGTGCTTCTAGTGAGGAAAAAGACCGGCCAATTTCGACTGGTCATAGACTATCGGTCTTTGAATCGACAGACCGTGAAGGCGAGTTTTCCGATGCCGCTCATTGATGATATTTTGGATGCTGTTGGCGGACGGAGGCTGTATACTACGCTGGACATGGCATGGGGTTTCTTCCAAATCCCCATGTCACCGTCGTCAGCCTGCAAAGCTGCGTTCTCGACCCCGGATGGCCACTATCAGCCTCGGGTCATGATGATGGGTCTATGCAACGCTCCAGCCGAGTTTCAGCAGCTGATGATGAGAGTGACGGACGGCATCGGGGATAACATAGCCTTTCCGTTCATGGATAACATGATTACGGCGGCCGATGACTACGGCGACCAACTCGGCCTTGCAAGTTTTTTTCGCCGATTTGTGAAGGGCTTCGCAACAATGGCAGCGCCGTTGAGCTCACTGCTCAAGAAGAACGTTGCGTTTGAGTGGACCGATGAATGCGAGGAGGCGTTCGCAGCGCTGAAGAAGGAGTTAACGAGCGGGTCGGTGTTGGTCAATTTTGATCGTAGGCGACCAACCGAGCTACACACTGACGCATCGTCAGTCGGTTTAGGAGCGATGTTACTGCAAATGGTAGACGGTCAATTGAAGATGGTGTACGCCGTCAGCCGAAAGCTGTCTGCGTCGGAGATGAATTATCACTCGACGAAACTCGAACAGCTGGCGGTTGTGTGGGCGATGGCCAGATTTCGATACTATTTGCATGGTCAGCGCTTCACGGTAGTAACCGACTGCACGGCGGTGGCGGCATTGAAAGCTACTTCGAGTAGTAATGTGTCGAAGCAGATGGCAAGGTGGAGGGAAGAAGTCGCCGAGTTCGACTTTGACGTGAAACATCGCGCCGGGACGGCCATGACTCATGTCGATGCTCTGAGCCGTGGGCCGCTGGACGGCGACGACGACGAGAGAGAGGACGAAGAAACAGTTGCCGATGCCGTCATGTCGAAGCAGGTGAACGCCGTTAGTACTGAAGTGCAGGTGGCGATGATCCAGGCGAGCGACCCTGAGTTAAGGCGGATAACCGACGTTCTGAAGAAAGAGGTCCATCAGCGATCGCCCGCGGAGAACGGCCTGGCTCAGGGCTACGTCTTGCAGAACCAAGTGTTGTACAGGGTGTGGAGGAGGAAGGACGATGACGGGAACCATGGCGATGCGGGGTGCCAAGGCCGAAAATTACTTTTCGTTGTACCACGCCAGTACCGGAAATACATTTTCGTCACCGCCCATATTAACGCCGGTCATTTCAAGACAGACAAGACTCTGCGGATTATACGAGAACGTTATTGGTTCCCACGGATGAAGAACTATGTTGATCAGCAGGTGCGGGCCTGTATTGAGTGTATTTTTGATAAGGAGAGGAGCGGCAAGCGAGAAGGATTGCTCAATCCAATCCCACCAGAGCGTCGGCCGTTCTTGAAAATATTTGTTGACCATCTCGGGCCTTTACCGAAGGCGGCGGGCAAGGAGCACATTCTAATTGCAATCGACGGCTTTTCGAAGTTCGTACTGCTAGAACCGGTACGCTCAACAGCGTCGAAGTTGGTCGTTCAATTTATTCAGAAGTTAATTTATCGATTTGGACGCCCAACAACTATCGTAACCGACCGGGGGACGGCGTTTACGGCTAAGGCGTTCAAGGAATTCCTGGATAGCAACCAAATTCGTCACGGCCTCATCTCTACTCAGCATCCCCAGAGCAATGGCCAAGTGGAGCGCATGAATAAGGAGGTAGCTCGACTATTGAGAACGTATTGTAAGTTGCCGGACAAGAAGGACTGGCCGCATAGACTGCCGGCAATTGAGAGTTTTATCAACCGTGCGCCGGCGAAGAGTACCGGCAAGGCACCGTTTGAAGTTATGCATGGTTACCTGCCACACAGCGACCAGCTCTCGGAGTTTGTCGATAGCCAGCAACCGCAAACGGGCTGGACGCCACCAGCGGATATGCACTCGCAAATTCGTGCGGAAATTTTGAGAGCACAGGAAGCGTATCGCCAACAGTACGACAAAAAGCGTATACCGCATCGAGTGAGATATGCCGTTGGTGACGTGGTCGTGGTTCGTCGATTGCCGATCGTGACAGGCGAACCGACCAAGTTGCAACCTAAGTTTAGAGGCCCCATGGTGGTGACCGCTGTCCTGCCTAACGATACGTATAGGATCGCCGAGATGCTGGCGGGTGACAGTGGATACACAGCGACGGCTCACTGTTCTCAGCTGCGTATTTATCGAGCGGCGGGTGAAGAAGACGACGACGACGAGGACGACGGGCTTGTGGCGGATCAGGCCGAAGTAGCTTCGAGCATCCAAGCTGGCGCGGGGGAGCTAACAAGCGAAGACGGAAGAGTCACGGATGTCGAGGATGACGCGGCGTCTACGCAGCAAGGCACTACCCGGCGATTAAACCCGCCGCGAACCCGCAGGAAGCCGATACGCTACCGTTAGGGGCTAGTGATTACGAGAGAAAGACCATGTGTCCAGTGTCTATTAATTAGGTTAAAAAAAAAAAAAAAAAAAAAACATGTTCATTTAAATGCGTAGCCTTGGTTAAGATAGAGAATGTTATAGTCGCTGAGGGCAGCGACCGTAGCAGAATGGCCGAATGTAAGGCTAACTGTAGATTGTTATTGTAAGCGGAGATGTAGGTATAGAGAGAGATAGCTTAGTGACGTCTGCTAGTTCCGGCGCACTTAGATTCAATAAGCGTTAGCGGAGGGGGAGGAGAGGGATCGCTGTGTAGTGAGACAGGCCGGAGTGGCGGTGCTGTACCGGCGTCGTAGAGAAGTCGGACAATAAAAAGGTCTAATACGTGACTGCAAGCGTACTTAAATATTATTAAAAACTGGGCTAATGATGTCAGCAGGCCAGTAGCACAGAAAACTGGAGTTGTCCAGGGTGACTCCGCAAGCCCGTTTCTCTATGTTGTATATAGCTGGCTTAGCGGACGCCCTCAGAAATGTAAAAGCAACACATGCAGTTTATGCTGACAACCAAGTGGTGCTTGCAAAAGCACGAAACCACTTGCAGTTTTATCTCCAGAAAGTCTCCGATTGGTGCCAAGAACACCAATTAATCATCAACATCGCCAAAACGAAAAAAAAACTACGTTTTAGTAAAGGCGGATTGTACGCTGCAGATGACCGGTGCATCAATATAGGGGAGTAAATAATAAACTCATTAATCACTTTTGCTATCTAGGGATAACAGTGGCACACAGTAAATGCGTAGCAAGGCCACGGCGGCCATGATTCTAGTGGGAGACGTTACTGACATGGACCTAAAAATCACGCTAAATGTATTTAGAATAAAAATGGTTTCTATAGTAAGATACTGCCTTCCCGCAATTGCCCCATACTTCACAATATCTGATCGTAAAAATAAATAAAATAAAATTTTATTTCATAAAGAGCGCGTTAGGCTTGCCAAAAAACGCATCGGCCACGCTCGCACGAATGTCAAGTCCTGCTTTTTGCAGCAATAAATAAAACTTTTATCACAGAAAAAGAAATCTATAATATGCCGAACAACATGGCATAGGTACCACAACCCCATGTGCTCAAGAGGAAGTTGTTATGAAATTGACGAAGGCGTATGTAAGTATTGTGGCGAGTGCAATATCGGACGTTATTACAAACTCAATTGCTCGTTTATCGAAACACCGTCACTACAAGCACGTGTTAACGATATTCTTAGCTTACACGTGTTAACGATATTCTTAGCTTACACGTGTTAACGATAATCTTAGCTTACAAAATGGTATGTAAACGTTTGTACTACACTACATATTGAATTTGCCGAATCAGTATGCTAATACTATATTTGCAGAATGGGTTCGCTATTCAATCCGCTACGACAAAAGTAATGCGCTGTAGTTGTGGTGGCATACGTCGCTACTGACGTGTACCTAAATGTGAATAACGAACAAATGAATAAATTTATTGCTTATGAACAATATTTGGTTTGCGCACATATGCTACAGCCCTTCTACATTATTTTCATCAGCAATATTGCTTATGAACACTATTAAGAGATAATACAGATCACACGATTTACCCTCGTTCGACATTTCATGCAACCTATTTCGTATACACATCTTTTTATGAAGACCATATATTGCTAACCCAGTAACTAGTCCGGATTAAGCTTGAACTACTCATAACATGGTGCGTTTGAAAACCGAGTCCACTCTGAGTCTCAACATAACAACAGAACAAAATCGCTCTTTGGCTCGAGGTTATCAAAGCCTACTTACACTCTTGCCAACAAGTGTTTATAGGCTTCGTCAGTAACCATTGCACCGAGGGACCGGCATTCAACCGTAGTAGTATTAGTAGTAAGAAGTGCATGATAATTTACTTACGATTTCTTGCCAAAAGATTGGAAGCAGTAGCGGCGTTGGTCGTCCCCTCAAACTGAGATTTAAATTTATCTGGGTCCGTATCCGCGAGTTCACCACCACTCCAGACGGCTGGAAAAAAAATCGCTTTTGGCTGAACTATGTGAGAAAAATCATTGAAAATGATCTTCAATAGTCTAATTACAAAGTACACTAAAACAATTATTATTAGTAGTATAAATCGTCGAGATTTATACTACTAATAATAATTGTTATTAGTAGTTATGTCTAAGTCTTCAAGGTATTCGGTAGGCAATTGGCACAAACGGTCGCTAAGAAAATGCAGCAACTGCAAAGTGCAGTGTGGGTGCAGGCCGAGACCAATGATCATTTGTACCAAATTGATCTGTGTCACCCATCATGCTGCCAGGGAGCTTGCACCGATCAGAAATCGCTCTATCGGACACATTCTGTCATTCAAAATCACATTCATTTAAATGGCACAATAATCCATGTCACATGACCTGTCAGGACTCGTGGGCAATCATTATTTTGTGGCGGCCAGATTACACCACTTGTGCATGATCTGAATATTAGCACCCGAAATCTTATTTGTTCGGCTCAATCGTCTAAGCAATAGACAAAATGCTTCATATAATAATAATAATAATAATAATAATAATAATATAATAATAATAATAATAATAATAATAATAATAATAATAATAATAATAATAATAATAATAATAATAATAATAATAATAATAATAATAATAATAATAATAATAATAATATTCATCATCATCAAAATATCTAATAATTCTATTAGCTAGCGAGTAGTAGTTCACCATATCGACAGTTGAGCCGGGTCGTTTGCAGCACGATCTGCTTTATTACTGCTTACTTGACGAATAAGCAGCACTAATGGTGCAGACAGCGTGCCCGATAAGCCACGTATAAAAATCATATGGTAGCATTACGAATTGTTTAACGATCTTTTATTTTAGTTAATCCCCAGGACAGGAAACTGTCTCTTTTTTTATGCGTAACCTAATTTATTCTTGCATAAAGATCTAACTGCATTGTCAACTTCAAATACCTATACCTCACTAACCGACGTAACCTGCCATACAACTTTGATCTAGGCAGTTCCTAAGGTGGTCGAACGCATGTTCAAGTGCGCTTGTATATTGTGTTCTACCAGTGTCGCTTAAAATAAACGTCCATTTAATCAACGCAGTTTATGCGACCTTCATTCGCAATGAACCTCGATGTGCGTCTGCAACTTTGCCGGGGTCAGCTAATGCAGTCTTGTAAGAGGATAGTATCAATATTTACCCAATATCGGTATTGTTAGTTGCTGCTTAGTACCTAAATCAATAAATGCACGGTGAACTTACGGCGTGAACATGAACACGAAACCCGTGTTTACTCTCGTCCGGATTAAGGCCGCCAATGTCTGATCGAAGTTTAGGGTCGCCATGCAGGAAATGTGGCAGACTGACTACCACTGGTAGTACCTTCGAGAGTTTAGGGCCATAGCCATAGCACAAGCCCACGTCGAGCGTTCCTTTGATGACGATAGGCCGCGAATCGACACACCTGGTATAGAACACATCAGCATCAGAAATTGCAGTCAATAAAAACCCATCCGCATTAAATAGGCCGTTAACTAATGTATACAAGGCAAATCAAACAGTGAACAGATCAGTAACAAGGGTGAGTTATGGTAGACTGTTACCTATCTTAAGATAAATACTGTGTAAAATGGTTTGCGCACTCAATTTAAACAGGAATCTTAGGCGGGCTAGTGTAGCACTGTTTCAGATGCAAAGGGGAACATATCGGAAACAATTGACCTAATATATTTAAAATGCGAAAACTTATTTAACTCCGTATAACAAAGCGTACTTGTAGTACGTCTCCTAAAAAGTGTTTTACAGTATGTGTGTTCATAGTGCATAGGTGTTAAGGCCAAAATATAGCGTACGCTTCCGCCGTCGCGTTGAAAAAGTCTTGACCCCCAGTGTAAAGAGCAATTTTTTCAGTATCCATGATGTACTGTTCTTTTAGACGCAGCCTTATTAGTGCGCATAACGTAGGATAGTACACGTCTATGCTCTTCGGCGGCATCCGGAACGCTGGCAGGAGGTCCAAACCTGCAACTAAGATAGTTTAAAGGTCACATTTGTTCTTTGCCACACCAGTTCCAGCGAGGGCGCCCTAAATTCAATCACATATTGCACACAGCCCCGCTTGCTGTAAAACTACATTATTGACAATTGTTTGTTTCTCTAGAAAGTGGCATTTTGCATTTAAGAATACTGACGGCCCGACGCGTACAATAAAGCTGTGGACTCAGTCTTATTTTGTCAAAGGGATGATATTATTTACAAGATTTACATGTTACGAACCGTTACCTAGATTCATAAAATCAAGTTCCCTGTGCCCTGGCCACCCGCAAAGACATGTTATTTACGCCTAACTAATACTCAAATTCCGTCCCTTACAGCAAACAACCGTCTACTTCACTAACTCTGAACAATTTTCACAATACAGCTGTTTAGGAAACCCCCCGTTTAAAGGGCCCATTCGACTTTGTGGTAAGACTTACTCTTGCCGGTCAGGTCGCCGCAAAAGTGCCCACGGCGCGGACCACTCCTGTCAACCAAACGCCGTTTGTAAGTTATTGAAAAGCAAAAACGTTTTTCGTAATCGCTTGTATGATTCGCAGTGTTGCATGCCGTCTGCAAATGACTGTTAGGCCGTTCTGTAGCAAACTATGTGCATACCGTCACGTAGATAGCCAGCTATTATACTGTTAAGCTAACCGCAGAACTAATGCAACTAACAACATGCTCTACAGCAGACCTGGCTCTTGTACTTTCCGAGAAAAAATGTTGTATAGAAGAAAATTTTATTAATGGCTGTGTACAATCTACGTGATATGAGAATATATGCTAAATAAATAGATGTCCTTAAAAATCTTACTACCTATTCTACCTCGACAATCACAGTAGTTAGAGAAGTGAGCATTGACCACACCCAAACTAGTTAACTAGAGAGGAATAGGCTACAAAGAAACTGCATGCAACCAGAATCTCACTTTTTTAGTTAAAAGGCACACTTATATTCTCACTGGAACGTTTTAAGCTACACATCAATAATTGCAATACTTACTTAAGGCTGTTTTCGGCAATGATCTGATTAACACGCCCTGAATCAGTGTGAACCGTAAAATTGTACATTGGGGTTGCGTTCGATCGGCTCAACCATGCAGCGTTACCATGAGAGGTTGCTAGTGACCACACTTTGTCCTTTACAGCCAAATCACCAAACCTGTACGTCAAACGGTAACAGTGCGTAAGCCATCGAGAGCAGACTATCCACTCAAGTATAAAATAGGAATGCATAGAGTATGCTTAACTATTATTTCCGAGTACTCAATTAAAATTTTTGATATCGTTAATAGTTACACCACAATGTAATGCTTCTGACCGCATGCAATTTCGCCATCCCCTCGGCAAAGCTCGGAACTAAGGAAAATAATAATGCACTCAGGTCTGCACTACCTATGACGGCGTCATTGCGACTCGGCAGTCACCTTCACTGGCGAGCATGACTCTTCTTGTAAAAAAAATGTGAGCAATTCTCTGCGCAACGGCGACTAATAGCGTTACACATACGCGTAACAGAACGCTGCAAAGTGCGCATAACTCAGCAATAAAGAAACCAATGGGTTTGTCGACCAACAATAAACTGCGTCCCCCAAGACTTTGTTAACGGTGGGGATCGGACCCGTAGACCTATTTATCTCCTTCGGTTGCGAGGCGCAGGCGAATGCACGACGCCACCGGGCTCGACGATTGCGACCCGACGTACTGATACTGCGTCCCATGGCGAGTTCGCCAATGTCTTGAATACAACGTAACTGCTTTTTTTGCGCATTGGTTAAATGTTTATTGCGTCAGTCAAGGGGAGATGCTAGAGCAGCTGCTCGCTTGGTTAAGGACAGAAAGCCTACTAAGTCTCGAGAACTGAAGGCAAACTATATCGTAAAACAGGTGGTGTTCAAGACACCGCGACCGAAGGGAACGATTACCTGATGCTTTCTTACAACGATTTGTACCAGATTATCTGTCACAACCAAAGCGATGGACTCCCGTTAGACGGCTTGAACTCACGCTGCTTGCATAATGTATAAATATAATTGTCACACTTAAAAGTTTGTAACCCCTAGCAATAATGCTATACGCACGTTCTTTTGGAATAATGCATAGAAATGAACCAGCACGCAATTAAGGTGGCTTTTAAAGAAACAAGTCGCAATTGTACTTAGTCACTAAAAAGCTTTGTGTGACATTTCACTAAGCAATCGCTCAAAATAAACATACGGGTTGAAAAATGCAGATGCAGCACATTCAGTAATACCTTTTATCCAACATTGTAAAATCAATGGTATTAGTCGATTTACCAGTTTATGGTATGTTATACTAATTTTCTGCAGCCTTCCCCTGTCATCTAAAAACAGGACTTTTGCGCCAATCTAAGTGCACCTTAAAAACGCACTTCTTTACCTATTCTAGGGCACATTTTATATTAATCGAGATCATGTGGCTAGTTACAGGGCACGATTGTTTAATTTGGAAGTTAAATACTTAATTGTCTAGGCTTTAGGGAATACATTTTGAATCCACAACCATAAAAATAAGCTAACACTTAGCCCCTACAGTGTCTACAGAATCCATGTACCTTCTTCCAAGCCCCGGTTGCTGGCTCTTATGCATGCATTGACGTTTTTGACAAATTATGTAATGTGAATATAGCTATCCTTCAACATGCTTTAGCGTTTTTTTTTTTATGTTTTAGTCAATACCGAACGACTAGTTAGTATCGCCACTGAGTAGTCATTTGCCATATAGACACCAGACTTGTGTTACACATACTATAGATACCCGACTGTGCTGCTGGCATTTAGCCCGACGTTGTTCGTATATCTATTGCCTGTCAGTTGTTGTTGCAAGCGCGCAATCAAAATATTAGCGGTTGCCTTTGAGAGGTTGGATATTACTTTTTAAATCCAACCTCTCAAACAGAGAGAAACTAAAGAATAAAATATTATTAGAACACACGTCAACCTTTATCAACCTTATGTAAGCTAGAGTACCACATTTCAATTAACACAAACATTGCAAACTGTTAATATGCTTACCCATTAAAGATGTAATCTCCAACGCTGACCAACACAAAGAGCTTTCGCTCCGCAGTTTTCTTAGCTACCAGTAAACTTGCGGGAAGCAGGGATAAGTAATTTACCGTCCAGATTAAATCATTCAAGCGACCGGTGGACAACGATGGCTCAAAGTGGTAAGACGTCTCTTCGGAAACCGAGATGCTTTCAGCCGACCAGGTCAGTATCTTGGACGTGCTCATACTAGAAAATCACGAGTACGAGATAAATTATGTGTTTTTGCTTTAATGTTTAGCCGGTTAGCCTTTTTGCTTCATTATTTACCCGGTTTGCTTCTAGTCAAACGGCTAATAGGAAACCGAGTGTAGGCTCCATTTATGAAGGAGTGGCTATCGAGCCGTTCGACAAAGGACAGCTTATAAACATCAAGGTTTTAATATAGTATTGTAGCCACATTACAGAATGCACTCATTTTCAGCATTTAATTTTAGTCTCGTGTATCTTAGGCTCGGTATTTTATTCTATTCCTACAACAATGAAAACTACAGTAGACTTTGTAAGTAAAGAGGACTGGGCCAGCCAATCATCTTTAAGTCTAAGAAACATGCGGGATGATAGTCAGGAATAGAGCCGATTTAGCTATATTTGTCGAAATGTTTCAGAAAACAGCTACGCGTTTCTGCCATATATTATTAGAAAACACGTCAACTTTAATCTACTTTATGTAAGCTAGGGTACCACATTTAAGTTAACACACGTCTACAGTTAAAAACAGCTAACAAAAGTTAATGACGTAATGACGTTGCAAACTAACCTGAAGACATAGGGCCCACACTCATGTACAACCGGTGTTGACTTCGGATAGTGGAGCCACGTCTTGTAGTTGGATAAATTAAATACATACAAAAATGTATAAGAGGGAGCCGGTGGGTGGGCGAGGACGTTGGCTAGCATAGAACCCTTTTCCAGCGGCGGAGGCGAGAAAGGTTTTAACTGTAACGTCATACCCACCCACAGGGTCATGGCTAAAGCCACCGCCAGTAGGCCCAACACTGAAAATAAACGCATTTTTTTAATAGCGGCAACGCAAAAAATTTACCCACACAACATTTAGTCATGAGAAGTTGCGAAAATAGAGCAGCGTTAATATTTTGTCAACTTCCTGCATACATATAAATCTACAAAGTTCAATAATCCTCAATATACTCTTCAATGCAAACGCACGCATATTTCGAAACTTACTCTCCCATACACATTCTGGTACAAGCAACTAGATCTTGGGGAAATAAATGTTGGCGAGAGCTACCGTCTGGACGCCTAAAACTGGGAAGTCTCCAGAGGAGCGCGTCTACAAGATACTAGCATATCAGGAGACTTCCCAGTTACCTCCCCCCCCTAACCCCCGAGAGGAAAGCCTCTTCATCTCTCCTAGGACTACGAAAACTGCGCAAACTGAAGGTGGGATTCTCACTGCTAAAGTAAGTTGACTCGACCGAAAGCGTGACCTTCGGGCGTCCTCTAAACTTGTCTTCTGCCTCATGATGGAGTCCAAAAAGGAGACCCTACCGCCTAGTCGGTGGAGGTATCAACATTTTGGCGATAATCTCCGCTGTTGATTTTCCAGCCATTGCGTATAAGGAAGCTCGTCGCGCCGCCTCGAGTGCAGCGCAGGTTGCAATTGTATAGTCGACTGTGTCGGGTTCTCCTGATGTGCATAACACGCATGTGTCTACTGTCGCCTTGAAACTTTTTTTTTATATATGTCTAAAACTGTTTATGGCCAGGTCTGTGTTGCGTAATATGTGAGCGGCCCCTGCACAGGCCTTTTATACCAATCCTTTACATTTGGGATGACTGGTCGCGTCCATTCCCCGCTGTTATTGTTAGAAGAGTGTTGGCCAATTTGGAAGCCCATGCGCAAAATGTGGACTTGCGTTCTACCGCTCATGTTAAATCTCCCTCGAGCCTTCTCTCACTGTTCTTCTTGCCAACAAGTTTCAAGAAAGCTAGCGTGCAAGGACAATCAGTCTGTACTGACGGTTCCGTAAGCTCTACAAACTCTCGTTGCCTCCTTGTGAGGCCCGAAGGGCTCGTCGGTTACGCTTTGTCCGGAGTGCAAGATCGGCCCAGACAGGAAAAACGTATAGCGCAGTATAATTAGCAACAAAAGCTAGGAACTTGCAACGGCCTTCCATAACTTCTTCCTCTCGTGAAAGTATCTTGGCTAGGTTTTCTGATACCCTTGGTACTTTCTGAAAAATATATTTGACATGTGCGTTTCCCGAAAGCTTACATGTCAGAATGTAACCTAGATATGTTGCTTTTTTTTATTGGAACGAAGTGACTCGCAACCTCAATCCTGATGCCACGGAAATGCCAGTGAGGCCGAGCGTACTATTCATGCGTGTGCAGCGTTGTGTGCGTACCAGGATTGCTCAACGTTTACTCCTCTCATTCTACTGCGCAGATGATCGCCGCGCACATGGTCTATTCGACGACTAATTAGGGCGCTTGCTTATAATACCTTGACGAGCTCGTGCGCAAAAAGATTCTGCTGGAGAGTTATCGTCGCGCGTACAAAGCGTTCCAGACAAGATGGCGGCGCCCAATAGTGCGCTGTGTTTTGTATGTAGCTCCGTGATAAAGAGCTCGTGTGAGTGGACCCTGTGTCCTACCTGTTTTGTGGGTGTAGCCCATGTGAAGTGCTCATCACCGCGCACCGATGTGGGGGGCAAACCAGCCCGCTCGGTGCCCTGAATGTCCTGAACTGGAAGGCGCTCGCCCAAACGACGCCCTGCTTGAGATCCTGCAGAGGATTAGCCGTCTTGCGGCGGCAAATACGATCCGAGTGTCGGAGCTTGAACAACTGTTCTCCGAGCTTCGTTCCCTCCCATCGGGAGCAACGTAAGCACATCGGGAGTAGAAGTCAAGATGAAGAAGCAGGTGGCACAGCACAAAGTGGCACAGTGGATCTATTACGAACACTGGGCTGAGTCGTCCGATGTTTTAACAGGAAAGCTGTGTAATTTGTTTAATCAGATACTCAGCAGGTGACACATACCCCAGGTTTGGCACAAGTCCAGGCTTACCCTGCTATTCAAGGGCAACTACGGTGACAACGTAGACGATTTAAATCTCTACCGGGGTATCGCGTCGGAACGTACTCTTAAAAAAATCTTCGCCGAGTTGATTATCTCAAAGGTGTTTCCAACTGTGGAGAAGGCTCTACCTCCGGAGCAATTTGGATTCAGGAAGGGTCGTCTTTATCGATTGTCACAAGGTACATTGTACATGGCTACCATCACTTTGTGTGTTTGACTCAAGGATTTCACCAAGTTGACGATCAATGTCATTGCCGGTTCTGCTCGCAGGTATGCGCTAAATACCACGCAGCGAGCTGCCAATCGCATCGGCGGTCTTTGCGCTTTCTTGCCCGGTGGGACGGTCGCTGAAGTGATGATTGTATTGTAATTATGTACCATCTTGAAATGCAAAGTTATTGCGAAATAAACAATATGTATGTATGTATGTATAAAGCGTTCCGGTAATAGTAATGAACTACAATGTCGCGCAGTATTAAGCTACTTTAGCAGAACAACAACGTGCTTAGATCTAGCAGTTGTTAAAATACAAACAAAATCAACGTTGCATAAGTTAAGCAACAACAAAGGTGGTGAACCGTAATCAGGTCGTTTGACTCACCGGTTGTGACGTGGCGTTTCATATTGAAATGAACACCGCGCATGCACTATGGACGTACGAAGCACTTAGTTCCACTAAATTGACAAGCAACGCAGCGAATGTGATCTGAAACGCCGAGAACAAGGTTATTAAGTAGGATGTAGATTTTTTGCCATTCGATTCTGAGGATTTCGGTCGTCTTTTGTTGGCTGCCGTAGAATCAATTATTACGAGACTGACAAGTGTGTTCAATTTGCTGACGTTATTGCTAGCCATACGATTGTGGCTAACCTGCGGTTAGGGGGTCGTTACCGCTTACGATTTGATCAGATACGTAATGTTTTAACACCTTATGTTACGTTTACTCCTTCCAAGGCATTTGGATGCCTAGAACAATGCCGGTGGATCCAGCGGCAGTGAGCCGCCTGGTTGTTTAAATATTTCCGGGCTCAGGAGTACAATAACTAAAAGGACACCAATTGCGGCCCTGCCGGTGTCTCGGAGTCTGTCGGTAACAAAGATTGCAACACTTCGTCTGATGTACCACAGGTCGATCCCAATAGAGGTGCCGGAACGTCGTAAATCGTAGACGAAGATGCAACACCACAGTGAGCAAAAGAAGGTTACAGTGTGCGATCAACGTGATGAACCGTTTACGTGGGTGGTGTCTAGACTTAGCAGAAAACTATTTCGCGAACAACGTCAGTTGAACAAGCTGAAAATGGATGCGTCTAGTGGTCAATTCAACGTTTTGAAAGTAGCCATCCAAAGAAATACGAAGGAGGACTCTGCTCCAAGGTATCCAGCATTAAATGTACCAGACCCCTACGTCTGGTACGGTTGTTCTTCTTCGTTCCAGTCAAGCTGTGACTTTCTCGGGCTAGGAAAGGCGCTCTGTCTTGGCCGAAACTTCTGTATGTCTTGGCCAGGAAGGACTTACGCGAATGTTTAATCGGATTAAGGCTCAGGGATCTGACGCACGAGAATCTAGAAGTAATAGCCACCTCAACAATGTCCTTTGACTCAGACGAGTGAAGTAGGGTCAAGTGGGGGTCGATATTTCCTCTGCTGCTAGATTGATAGGCCTTCAGGACATAGCAGTACACTTTGACCATGCATTTTTGCAATCGCGCAAAGTGCCGACGGTGATAGTCTAACTTTCGAAACGTTTTTAATAGAGTGCAGGGAATCCATTTAGTTCCAGCTATCAAGTAGCCCCTTAAAGTTATAGAGACCCTGGACTAACCCTTCACCTGGTCAAACGTGAAGTACATGTCACAGCTCACAACGACGTTAAACCATTAAATTTAACAACCTCTGGCTTTCTTTCAGGCGTAGTGGACAACATTATTCTGGAGCTACTAGATGTACATTTATTGCTAGGTGTACCTTTGATGCCAGACGGCATTGCAAAGGCATTAGCTAGTTTAAAAGACGAGCTGGCCACAGTCAGCAGCATTTGTGCGGAGCACATAGTTGAACTGGGCTAGCCCTGGGTTAGAGAGCCCGTGATCACACGTTCGAGCGGAGAAAACTGTTCCCCTCAAAAACGTTAACATCTATTTATGTTAATAAAATTAAGGTTGTGTTAATATATATATATATATATATATATATATATATGCTTTGGATGTAGACTGAAAAGTCAAGTTTTCATTGAATAATAGTCTCTTATATTGGTCACGCTGTGCACGATGCAACATAGTATAAACCCATACAAAAGCCAAAAAAATAAAGTGATACTCCTGGTGAGAGTTTGCCACTATGCGCATGCTCAGCACACAATGGTCAGAGCTCATAATCGGCCTCTTGAATGTATTGTTTCGCTACTCACGTTGTTCTCACTTTCTTGACTTGTACTGTCCAGTAGCTATCGTCGCGCGCTCGTTTAAATACTTTGTCGTATGATCAAAAGAATGCGCATTCGCACAGTCGGTTAAAGATTTGCTGCCACGTCTAGCTGAGACTAGCTAACCAACTGAGCAATTAATTACAAGCAGAACGTCGTACGTTAGTTTTGTCGTTGTGCGTAGGCAGCGGCTTATAGGCAGAGCTATAAGATCGATAGTCTTAAGGGCACTTGGCAGATCCTTAAACGTTAGCACGTCGCAACGCTTTACGGCTCACTGCCTGCTGGTATAGAGCGCCCTCCTACTGTTGAATCTGCAATGACACTGCCATGACGGCAAGAGACAAGCAAAACTTTTTTACCTAATTAAGACAAGCAAAACCTTAAACAAATTTTAACAAATTAGCCAATTGTGTGTTTCGCTAGAGTTGAATCGGATCTGCTGTATTCATATTAGAACGGGCATATTTAAGTCCTTTCGTTAACGTACGCCGTAGAGAGAGACAGAGCTGAAAAGAAGGCACTCAACTAAGCATTTACCAGTGTGAATATAGTCTTTAGAAATCGCTCCCGGCGCCGACTTTGGCTTCCTGCAATTTCCGGCAAATGCTGTATTTTTCCGCCGACTTGTATTTTCCGAGTAGAGTAGACACCTGATGTCAATCAGTGTTGAATGATAACTATAAAAACAAACAGTAGGCAAATAAATGATTATTAATGCTTTGCCACCTGTTGGGCACGTTTTCTACTCAGCGGTACACAATTATTCTCGTATGCACTAAATGCCCGTTATGCTGTATTGTATGAAATACAATCTTGACGAGTATATTAGTGCAATAAATTATGATGATACAGTTTTTGCTAGATCGTTTATTCCACCTCCAAAAATTGATGACTTGATGTCCCTTAGCTATCAATTCACATCTTATTGATGTTAAAAGCGGTTGCGAGAGATACGGTTAAACGCAGTTTTGAAATCTACAAATAACTGGTAGTAACTATGACTCTCTTTCCGGCGTCGGCCCGCTGGTGCGCGAATTCCGCGCGCTGCGTTCACCTCCCTTCCACCTTCACGCTCCCACTTGAAAGTTGGTTAGACGGTGTAAACTCTCAATTTTGTTGACGCAAGAGGCGTTTAAATAGAAACTTTTCTTCTATTTAAAAATAAAGGAATTAAACAACATCAGTGACGTCGCAGATATAGTGACTGCAGAGAGATTAAACGAGATAACAAAACCTAGAGTGGTAGAATGTGCAGGGTGCCCCGGACACACTGACATGAGTACCGAAACTAACGATACGCATGCCTGTTGCAAAATATGCGATGCAAAGAAAAAACTTTTCCGATGCTCTTGAGTCTCCCGTCGAAAGGTTAAAAGTCCATAGCCTTAAACGCCTGCGAACATGAGCTGCTCGGTCCGCAACTGCACCGGCCATCGAAGGGGCTAATAAAACGGCTACAGTTGCGTCCCAAACAAGCATGCGGCCACACTCAAAGGATGCCAGAGTCAGACCGTCAGCTTTTCCATCGTCCCTGGATAAACCCAGAGGTTCCAGTACACACGGGAAGCCAGCAGATCTCTGCGCTTGACTAAACATGTCATTCAAAGCCGAGTGGGGTGCTATTTGGCCTGCACTTAAGGCGCAAAACAAACCATGATGGGCCAACGAGTCCCACAATATAACTAAAACGACATCGGTAGGAAACTACTACAACACCAGCCGCAGTCCTGTACTTGACTACTAACGGCTTGAAGCCTGGCTTGTAAGCCACGGTAGGGCTCTATCAATCAGGCTTGCTAATCGCTTTTCTTGCAAGGGGATCGCCTTTCTAATCCCTCAGCCTTTGTAGTTATAAGCTTAAAACCCATCGTTATCTGAGAATGCCCTAACCACGTCCGCAGCCTGTGTCAATGATGACACAATCGCGGGTCCTGTCACTATAACCGCGTTCGGCATACCTAGGCCGCCTAGCGAGAACGGAACGATTACATAATCTCTTGCCACAGCTTTAAGCCAAAAATTTAGTATCTCCTCTAAAATGTCTAGGCTAAGATCATTAGACGGCTGTAAATGTTTAGGCCATAAGGACAGGTTGCAACTTCTAACTAGGTGTGTAAACCTCACGGCTAAAATGCAAGATTTAAAAAGAAACATGCCGAAGTGGGTCCCCAATTGGGGTAATCTTCCTGTAGCTAAGTCTACTTTGACCTTTCAGCGAGCTAATGCTTTTGAAATTCCATCCGGCAACAAGAGCACACCAAGTCAACAACGCGACTGCCAGGAAATCGGTCAAGGAGGAACAATAAATCTAATGGCTCAATTCCATTTTGGGCTGTAACATATAGTCTTCATTTGCCCGTTATCAGGGCCAGGCCACTGATCACACCAAAGTCACACTTTTTAAATATTGTCCAGTACTGTTGGAAGATCTCCGTCGGAATACACTAGTTTCTTGATACACAAAAAGAAAGTGGAGGACCCAGAAGACCACCTTGCTGACGGCCTGTTTGCGATAGTATAGCATGGACATGGCACGATGTAAGGTAAAACAGTAAGAGCACCCACGGCTAAGGATCGAAGCAAATAGTCCAATACCGCAAATCTAATCCTATTTGGACGCTATTAAAAGCGTTTCGGATGTCCAGTTTGACCCTTACCGTCGGCACTTTGCGGAATTTCATAAATGCACGGGCACAGTAGACTGCTAAATGTACCCTTATAGCTACATGTGCCTTTATTGCCAGACGGCATTGCAAAGGCATTAGCCAGTCAAAAGACAAAAAGAAAAGTGGAGGACCCAGAAGACCACCTTGCTGACGGCCTGTTTGCGATAGTATAGCATGGACATGGCACGATGTAATGACTGACCGTAGGTCAGATCTGTCTGGTAAAACAGTAAGAGCACCCACGGCTAAGGATCGAAGCAAATAGTCCAATACCGCAAATCTAATCCTATTTGGACGCTATTAAAAGCGTTTCGGATGTCCAGTTTGACCCTTACCGTCGGCACTTTGCGGAATTTCATAAATGCACGGGCACAGTGGACTGCTAAATGTACCCTTATAGCTACATGTGCCTTTATTGCAGACGGCATTGCAAACGCATTAGCCAGTCAAAAGACAAACTGGGCTTCGCCACAGGCAGAGTACCCATTGACGGCTCACTGTACGTAGCTTTTACAACATTTAATGGACTTAGCTTGGACACTGAGAGAACGTGCTACATCTTAGGCTGACCGCTGTGACAAGGATCAGGCAATGCTCCCGGTCTTTGTAGGCGGTCTAGGTGTGCCGGACGCGGTAATTTCATTGACCCAGATTGCGACGGGGTTACGGCATTATTAGATAGTGATAAGTGGGACGCCTATAACGCTGAATTTTAAAAAGAGACCGATGGATTGCCAACGCTATTCGATTATCCTCCTGATGATAGTGCTCACAGAGATCCTCCCCTCAAAGGGCTAGAGCTTAGTTGCAGGTTTTGACCTGTCCGGGAATCGGGACTTATTTGGACGACGAGGCTGTTGACCTAGAACAATGCGGGAAATACTGTGGCGTTCATTTTCCGCACAAAGTTATCCGTTGGCGTTCGAAACTGTGGAATTCTGCAGGCCCCTTATACTCAAGATATTTGAGCGCTTGAATAAAAGCCTTAAACTTTTGACAGAAGACTCAAGAGCATTTGAACAGGCAGTTTTGCAGATGTCGCTCGACACTCAACAAAAATCAATTTATGGTAATTCAATACCGACTGTGGTTATATATATATATATATATATATATATACTAATGGGGAATTCGGATGTAGAATAGCCGTCATCATATATGTATATGTGTACCTAATATTATATATATATATATATCTCCATATCCTAGATATTATTATATGATATATGTTATTAATATTAATCTCTCTATAGATTCATTTTATCATATGTATCTATATATATATAATATATATATATATATATATACACATATACATATATGATGTAGACCAAAGAGCTCTTTGTTGAAAAATATAGTGTATCATATTGCACACGTTGCGCACGATAAATACAACGTACTGTAAACTGAAAGATTTAATGCCTATACAACAGCCAAAAGAGTGATACTCCTCGGGAGAGTTCGCCGCTATGCGTATGCTCAGCACAGAATGGTCAGAGCTCGTTATCGGCCTCTGAATGTATTGTCTCGCTACTTACCCAACAACGAAGTTGTTTTCACTCTCTTGCCTTGTACTGTCCAGTAGCTATCGTCGCGCGCTCGTTTAAATACTTTGTCGTATAATCATAGGATTGCGCATTCGCACAGGCGGTCAAAGATTTGCTGCCACTCTAGCTGAGGCTAGCTAACCAACTGAGCAATTAATTACAAGCAGAACGTCGTACGTTAGTTTTGTCGTTGTGCGTAGGCAGCGGCTTATAGGCAGAGTATAAGATCGATAGTCTTTTGGCAAATCCTTAAACGTTAGCACGTCGCAACGCTTTACGGCTCACTGCCTGCTGGTATAGAGCGCCCTCCTACTGTTGAATCTGCAATGACACGCCATGACAGCAAGAGACCAGAAAAACAGTAATTTTTTTAAAAAAAAATAGCCAATGCGAGTGTGTTTCGCTAGAGTTGAATCGGATCTGCGTATTCATATTAGAACGGGCATATTTAAGTCCTTTCGTTAACGTACGCAGTAGAGAGAGAGAGAGCTGAAAAGAAGGCACTCAACTAAACATTTACCAGTGTGAATTAGTCTTAGAAATCGCTCCCGGCGCTGACTTTAGCTTCCTGCAATTTCCGGCAAATGCTGTATTTTTCTGCCGACGTGTATTTTTCCGAGTAGAAGTAGCTGACTTGCGACAGTAGACACCTGATATCATTCAGTTGAATGATAACTAAAAAAAACAATGTAGGCAAACAACTATTATTAATGCTTTGTCGTCCGTTGGCCTTCGAGACTGTGGGAGCTACAGCCCACTATACTCAATCTATTTCAGATATTAACAAAACTCGAGAGCATTCAAACAGGAGGCAGTTTTGCAGACTGTCGCTCGACACCCAACAAGAAAATGCAGCATTTGTCCGGGAAACATTGTTGAACTGGGCTAGCCCTAGTGACTGCCCGTGACCAGTGGTTCGCGCAGAGACAATTGTTCACCCCAAACTGCTAACATCCATTTATGTAAATTAAATAACGACCGTGGGTGTATATATATATGCCTTAGATTTGGTGTATCTGCCACAAAAAAAATCTATTTCCTTTGTCGAATAATATAGTGTATCATTTTGCATACGCTGTTCATGACAAATGCAACGTGCTTAAACGATTTAATGCCCATATAAAAGCCAAAGTGATACGCCTAATGAGAGTTCGCGACTATGCGCATGCTCAGCACACAATGGTCAAA
>QVRM01006635.1:0-55000 GCA_003439945.1 Dermanyssus gallinae
GAGACAGAATGCCGCCATTGGCGGGTACAGCAGACGGTTGCAGCGGTGGGAAACCGGGAAGAAAAGCGGGATGAGCGCAGAAAGGACGACAACGACGACGATGACGTCTGCGGCGGTGGCGGGCAGGACAGCGGCACAAAAGTGCGCCGACATGTCAGGACGTCAGGACACCGGCCCGAACGGACGGTGTGGTACGGACAAATGGTAGCGGACGTCGTCGATCGCCGACGCCGCTCTGCTGCTGCCGCATTACAGAGAACTTGCAGACGCGACGTTGACGACAATGATGCGGACGACGATGACGACGGCGCCAAAGGCGCTCATGACGACGTCACGTTTTGCGTTGGCACTGGTGTTTTTCGGCACGTCAGCCAGCGTCATCCATCGGCCAGCGCTTCTCACTGCCGTCGACAAATTGTTTGTAGCTCGTGTGGTGTTCGTCCTGGATTGTCAGTGTCGTCGCTTGTTGTTGTGTATATATATATATTTTTTAACTGCATGTTTTCGAGTAAGGGCTTTGGCATTCACGATCAACCCAGGGTCGTACCGTTGCTTTAGTCTAATCTTTCTGAAAAATCAGTATATATATATATATGTAGAGAGAGAGAGAGAGAAATAGAGCGAGAGAGAGAGAACATTTCAATTGGAGTAGCTTATATTCTACCTGCACAACTAACAGGAGAGAGAACCGTGAATCTCAAGGAGAGACATGATGCTGATAGTCGGTTACGAGAAACGGAAAGGAACAAATACAAAATAACAAGTGTTATTAGCTTTACTATTACTTGCGTGGACGTCTTAATTGTTGTTGTTAGTTTCTCTCATAGACCGCAACGGTAATGATCACCCGTTTATGACTACGACATGAACAAGCTGTTTATGCTATGTCCCTTATTTTTCTGATGTTGCCTTGACGGCATTCTACTATTACGACCACAACCTCTGTGTACCCGGCATTAAAATATAGAAACATGTTGACCCATTACGATGTACGGTCAACGTCACACTATGCTGGCTCACTTTGCCAGCGGTTACATATATATATATATATATGTTTTTTTTTAACGCTTTGACAACCACAGTTTAGACGCTCGTAGATAGGCTAAGTTGCTTGTGGCACGATATCGTCTAAATGCATCTATCGTCATTGAGTTTTCGTACTGGAATTATATAGGCTTTCTCCAGCAGAGGTATGTAGCAGCAAGGCAATAACAACCACGTCCAACAAATTCAACTAGCACGGCCAGGGCTCGAACTAGCCGATGTTTCGCTAACCGTGGTTGCCATGGCAACGCCCCGTTTCGAACGGTGCGTTAGCCGCCTAAGCCACCGCCACTACTAATATATATGATTTATTAATCATGTACAATACGTTTGCACACTCGGCAGTGCTCGCCTAAAAAAAAATATATATATAATATATATAGTGAAAGAGAGAAAGAGACAAAGAAAGAACAAAATTGCTTGGTCTGCACGAGCAAATTTGTTTCATGAATACCACACAATTAACTACACCACCTTTACAAGCTACTATTATTTATATGTTGGTTCTTCTGAGTATGTATACTCTGATGTTGCGTTGATGGTACCCGGTATGGACCCGCACCTGGGAGACATTCTACGTCACAATTAAACTGGCTCAATTCGTCAGTGTTAATCTCTAGGCTATAGTATACTGTCGAACGAATGCTACGCAATATCAAGCCTAGCCGTGTGGGGAGAACTGTAATTTTTGTGAATTTGTGAGTCCCACACAACTAGTTGACAGCTGCCAGCCATGCATGAGCAGACTTCATCGCCAAAACCTCACATAAAAAGGCTATAATTACGGCATGATTTGTTGGCCGGCAGAAGCGGAAATGTTTTATTATTATTATTTATTATTATTATTATTATTATTTATTATTATTATTATTGTTTATTGCGACTCGTTAATCAGCATGAGCGAGTATAAGCGAGCGCAACGAAGTGGAGCCGATAGTGAAATGCTTTTGTGGCTGGCCAGACGCAGTGAGTATTTGTATCAAATTCTTATCTGTGATTAAATATGGTCTCTTACAACAGTGTGAAACATGGAAAATTCGGGTGCGCCCTAGGCCAACCTCCCCAGAAGAAGACCCCACTGAGACTAACCCACTTGCGCAAAATGTTGCTGTGGGTTCGGCCAGATAGGGCATGGCATCGTCCACCACGGGTTTGCTTCTAGAGGCAAAACGATTGGCACTGACGTCTACTGTAGGTAGCAAGTTTACATTAGGACATTTTGCCACATCCCTCGTACTTAACGCACATCGCACCGTCAAATTAACTCCTGTTCAGATGTCTGCAGAATATCTATCTACAGGGACAGCTATTTACGTTGCCAGAAGCGGTAAAAACATACTTGGAGGCATTTTTCGGGATGCGTAATCTAGAATTATTTGCCAAGTCAATCGATAGTGTGAGGGTCCAGAGATAGAGAAGGTTGTAGCTAACTATGGATTTTAAAGTTTAAAAAATGCAGTTACTTTCTGTCCTACCCAAAACGTATGTACACTTTTAACTGTCAAATTATATATATATATATATATATATATATATATATTGTCGATCTCGTTAGATGATGTTCTGCTGAGCTAATAATTTCTAGTCACTTCGTGTCCTTCCTGCCAGGGTCTGGATTAAACTAAGATTTTTGGACTAGAAATGAGGCTGGTAAAGCAGAGGTAGTAAGATCGAAAACCGTACTTAGCCACAGCCTAACAAAACATTGAGATCAGGCAAAAAAAATGAGAAACACAGTGCACTTTGTGCAAGAGAAGTGAGAGCGAAGACGGCCCAGAGCAAAATCGAGGGATAGATAGAGATAGATTTATGAGCGTCGGAGGGGGGGTAGGGGGCGGAAACTCGCGTGTACCCCTCAAGTATTCCCATTAGTAGGTAGGTTATCACGGGGTAGCCAGCAACAATACCCGCACGCAACTAGAGGTCGCCCACAGTGGGAACTTGTAATCTGCGAATGCTGTAGAAACGATCGCGACCCGCTAAATGAACAATAATTCTGTTTTTGTTTTTGAAGATTTCGGGGACGCGCCATGCAGACGTCACGACGTTAGCAGTCTGCGTGGTTAGTGTGAGACTAAAAAAACCCACTAGAACTGGATTTATCCCAACCCCCTCCCACTAGCCAGGTATTGCTCCGCATTGCTTCGGTATAACTTCAAAACCACCCAGACCAGCGGACTGAGGTCGGACCGGCGAATGGAACAGCATGGACGACACAGCGGAAGCATCAACACTATATGGGTACACGGGCACGCGGCTGACCGTGAGCTGCCCCCGCGTGGGGCTCGCCCCGTGGCGCTAAGATTTGTCTCTCGCGTACTTAACAACAACGGTGAAGATGGCGAAATGCTGATCGTCGTCATCGTGTCGTGTCTTGTCTTGTATCGTCTTTGCGATTAGCTACGGGTGTTGGAAACGTCGCGGACGTGATCGTGCCTAAAACGATCGGCGAATCGGATGCGTCTCGTGCTGCACCGCGCCTGTTGGACGTGCATGATGCGACCACGGTAGGATTTTCGAGCGGCAGCAGATCGAACGCCCGCTTTCCGCTTGTGCTCGTCACAAATCAGCAAGGGCGCTGGCCGCAAGAGCAGACGAGCGCCAAAGCTTCCGATAGAAACTAAGTGAAGTTTCGGGACGGCGGGCATTAACAATTGTCGCCCAATAAGTGGAATAGCTTAAGTTCTTCACTTTGATCGTTGCGTTGCTGTTGCTGAGTTTTTTGTTTATGCGAAACCCCGCTTAAAATTCAGTTTGTGTGGTCTTATGTGTGCAGTGCTCCACCACACATGATGCTGAATCAGCCGAAACCGCGGCACTTCTAGCGCCCCCCCCCGGGTGCTGACCAGTTGCTACCGAGGTTCCCAATATGGCTGCCGACGTTTTCCGGTTAAACTTGCCACAATGAATGGCAACATCTGTCTGAAGAATTCTCCGGATCACCAGTCACCAGTGGACAGCTCAAGTAGCCTGCAAAAAAACAATAGCCTGCAAAAAAACAATCTTGATTGTTAACTTGTAGCGTCTAGATAATTTAATGAATAAAATGCATAGGTTTATCCATGAGTAGTTGCCAATACACTCGAAAGCATACAGGCCCTGTACCGAGGAGGTTGTCCAGGGGCTAGATCGGGGATCGGGTGCTCTGTTACATCGAAGGGAGTAGAAGTAAATGTTAATCCAAGTAGTAACAGTTAACTGAGCGGATCTAAATTGTATTAATAAATAATATTACACAACACGTGCATAGTAATTTATTTAATTATTAAATAAATTACTATGCACGTGTTGTATAATAATATTTATTAATACAATTTGGATCCGCTTATTCTATATATATATATATATATATATATATATATATATGGAGAGAGTACAGGCAAGTGCCATCTACTAACATAGAATTTTGAAACGAAAAATAAACGCGTGGAAGATAATGAGGATAAGAGCGTGATGTGGACCCGGTTATGAATTTGGCGTCGTTTCTCGACCTATACGGCATCGTACCGGCTTGTGAAGGCAGTGAGAGCGTATTCGAAACGGCGGAGATGCTGGATCGACAAATTAGGTCGCTGATGTATTGAAATTGCCACCCACCGCCACTGGCCGCTGCTAAATACGAAAAAAAGTTCGCGCAGGCGAAGTTCGACAGGCAGTTGGGCATGTTCGCAGTGGATCGTGAACTCCTTTGAACAGCGCCAGCTTTTCTGGCAGCTGAAGTGATTGGCTGACTCAGGAATGCTGCTAGTTGCCACACGTGAGTCTGCACCATCACACCGTTGAGTAGCGCCACAGGCAATTATTGCTGCGCCCGGAAACCGGGTCTCATCTCGTCTCGCTGTGCTGCTTGCACTGCACTCGGCTGTGCCGAAGCCCGTAAAGTAATCATCGACCTTCCCCCCCGGAAGTCGCCAACCAGGCCCTTGGCAAAAGGTCTCTACGGCCGCGGCGTAGCGAATTGTAATAAATAAACGATTTTAATTTATGAGCATTGCGCGTGAAGGCTAGTAATCGGGCTGTAATATATATATATATATATATATATATATATAATTTGTTTGTCTCTCTATAGATCTATTTTTTCTTCTGGTTAATTAGATCTCCAATGAGTTTGTTCCGTTTCTGTAAGCGTTAAATTTTGGTTTTACGATCGTCGACTGCTTTACCCGCTCGTTCGCTTTCTTTCATCCCATGACCACCGTTTTTCTTGTCATTCAACTCTAAACACGACTTCTTTTATCTCTCACCTCTCACTCTTATTTTAGCCTGTTTATTTCCACTATTTCAAAGCCAACACACACATGTAAATGTATATATATATATATACATACATAAAATCTGCCTTCCAACGCACAACTTTCACCGTACGCACTCAGCATTATCTCCTGAACATTCCCGGTCGTGAACTTAATTTCTCCCTCGCCGCCTCGCAGTTTTCAATCGCCTCTCGACGACAAAAACAACGACCAAGGAGCCCGTTTCGTCGACGCAGAACCATCTCATTTCCTTCCTCGCCGGTGTCCAGCAGGCGAGCCTGGACGGCATAGCCACCTGACATAGCCATCAACTGCATCAGTTTGCCTGAGTGTGCTACCGATCCGACAAATTCCAACTACCCATTTGCTGCTCAATTTTTTTTCGCTCGCCTGCTTTTTCTTCATCGGCCTACCACATCATCTTCCCGTCTAGGTCCGATTTAGGTAATGTCTCTTTCAATAGCTGTCCTTGTGCCATGCGCCCCCTTGGACCGCCCTCGGTAGGAGAATATTGTCTATGAGATCCCGCCCACCGAGTTAAGAGACGGGCTAGTATCGACAGCGACGGTCGCTATTGAAGACTAGTCACCATAATCCGCCACAAACGATGAAAATCAGTGTTTGCTGCTCTCAATTTGTTAATTGACATCACACTGTCGACAATACCATCAACGATTTTAGTATACGTATGCTTCGGAGAGTAAATTGCAAACAACATTTAATGCATGTTTGTATGTAAATCCCTGTAGTTTGTTTCAATAAAACTCTCTGTAGTTGCGCGATGTTTTGGAGATTTTGCGTACGGGGTCGAGCTTGCGCCTCTATCTATTCTCCGTATATATCCAACATGTAGATTTAGTTTGTTCGAATTCAATTCACACGCTCCCGACGTCCGACCATTCATCACAGGGCGTGTTTAGATTAAGCGGACATTCATGGCTTGATGATATACGTGCGTATGACGAGCAAAGTAAGGCAGATGTTGCAGAATTTGTTGCGCTGCTGAGCTATGGCCTTTATGTTATAACCCTGCCGCCAGGGTCCTATTCCGTGTCTCCATTTATACTCCTTATATATATATATATATTTATTATAGAAAGCTTATCTATTAGAAGCGGTCACTCATACATACATCTGTATGAACGTTCTGTCCGAAGAACGTACAAGCAGGTTTCATTGCACGTTCTTTGGAATGATTCTATGAAATCTAAAAACAACCTACTTAATGGCAGGATAATTATCTATTGGATGTATTAACATGACCGCCGGATCCGTAGTGGTCGTCGTGGTAGACCGTCTAGTTGGGCGGAAGGACATTTAGCTACAACTGACTCGCAGAAAGCAGCGTCTTCTGCAAATCTTCGCCCTGTATAGACAGTGTACACACATCAAGTTGCAAAAAAAATAGGTGCGCGCTTAAATGCCACACAAGCCCACGCACGCATGCCTGAGAAGAGATCACCGAAAGCCGCTGTAGAAGCAGAATAAAACTAGAGGGGTGACTAACAAGGCTAATGGAACGAGCGGCGAGCCCTGTTCGGCAGTGAGTAAGTAGGACGTGAGGAAAATGTGCAAGAGCACCGCGCATAACCTTTTCTGAGACCTCACGCGACTGCTGACTCAGCCAAAAGCGACGGTAGCGTCTGATAGACGGCTCTCATCCTAACCACGGAGGATGGAGAAGAATGTAAGTAGCCAGATAGGCGGATATGCAGGTATTCTTGCTACAGGGCCACGAACAGTGACCGTCAAGGGGAATACGGCAGCGTGCAGAAGGTCGATTGGAACTAATATTCGGAAACTCGACGAATAAGTTCTAGAACTGTATGTCGAAAAAAATGAATTTGTGTTTTTTTTAGATCCAGATTGGGCTGATGGCGACTATACCTGATGCGCATACCTCCACTGTACGCGGTAACGTAAGGTTAACTCATATGCCGGGAAAATGAAGGGCACGAAGAGCGAATACGGAGGGCGGCATACGTTCTACGGTGCGTTTGCAGACGTCTTTCGACATTGCCGGCACTAATCAAGCCTTCACAGAAAAGGAACCTAGGCGTGAATATGCTCACCGTCAAGGCATTGCCAGGAAAAAAACATAAAACTAGGACAGGGCTTGGCTATAGAAGACCAAAAACTGTGTCGGACGTCCTGGTTTTAGCGGCAGTGAGGTAATCTGCTCTACTTGCAGGGTCTGGAGTAGATAGCCTACGGTAGGGGACACATAACGATGCGCTGCGTAGAACGATCCCATCTTTAGCATAATTGCGGATAGAACTCAGGGTGCAGGATAGGTTGGTGAAACAGTGAAGAGTAAATCGGAAGCGGTAACTCAACCATACATAGAGGCACAAGGGCCAAATAGGTCCAAATTAACCCAGAAACCTGGTAGCGTCCACCATCTCCTTGTGCTCGCCGGGTAAGTGTTTTGGGCGGGATGCTACAGAATCCTGCAGTGTAACTGCCTTATATCTAGGTATGTTTGACAAGGCCGAACAGAGGAGCTTGCCAAAAGAGCAGAGGAGAAAGAGCATAAACACCCAGATTTTGATAACAGCTATCGAGACACTGGGCTCATCTATCAGAGGTGCAACGGCAACATTTATTCTGGATCTGGCAGACAGAATAGGAGCATCTATGGGGGGCCACCACTGCAGTGACTGCGTTGCTTTCACAGCATAAGAAGACAGACATGAGAACAACGAGACTGCTATTGCAGAACACGATACAATACGTTCTAATTGTATACCTGTACACTTTTAAAACATTGATCATATGAACAGTAATGTTACTACTACCACTAAGAATGTGTAAAGGCAGTACAACCATAACTCATTCCTACGTGAGTTGTTCCTCTCACTTGATCGCACCCCCTCCCTGCTAAGGGCTAGCAGCTAGTCTGAATTTAAGCCTGAACAATCGGGTCTTCTTCATTCAATCGAAGTTCGAAGGCATTAGCATTTGGCAGAGTTCGAATGTTGAGCAAACAGACCGGGTCATAGTCAGGTCGGTTGATTAATGTTACTACGTGTTTGCCCCCAAGCCCTCCACTGTCCGACAGTACCCCCTCCTATTCGCGTTCATCGACCTCAATCTACCCCACTACGTTCCTGGCCTGAAGCGACCTCAGTGTGCGGTGCAGTGTGCGGCGAGAGACAGTAAGTTCGCTATGCTCATATAGGACCGCACGTCGTGCGCGCGCCGAGACCGATATATGGACCACCAGTAGCAAGCAAGAAGATTCCCATTGTTGTTCATATTGTTGCCATTAAACGAATGCCACCGCCTAGCCCCGGTGGTAGCCGAGCAAAAACTTCCAAGCAGAGATGTTAAAAGGGCAGAGAAGGAGGCGTGGCGGTGTGATAGGGAAGTGTGCAGGGCTACATTCCGTAATATTGATTCTTATCACTATTCGTATTGGAAGAACCTATTTCACTTTGTCTCTTTCTCTCTCTCAGTATATATATATATATATATACATACATATATATCCGCATTTAAGTACACCTGGTCGAAGCCCGCTGTAAAAGCCACAAAGTCAGCGTTGATTGCAAATCCAGCTAGCAACAAACTGCAAACTGCAGTTACTTCTGTGGGTAAACGCGAACGTTCTGCGTATGCAACGATGAACAACCAACCTACCAGTGACCTACGAGCAGATTTGCGCCATTTTCTAATTCATTTTCGCGCGGCCTGCGCCAGCCAGCCCGCCGGACGTCAAACTTGACCATTCACAGTCGATTCGAACGATGCGATTCGAGTGAGATCATTTTAATCTCGCGTTCCATTACCCTTTTGCTAGGCGACGTGCGCCGCCCGAGGGGCTGAGCCGTTTGCGTTGGCGTAACCACGGCTACAACGACAGCGACGGCGGTGGCGGCGGCCTGAGCAGCAGCTGCGACGGCGCGGAGATGGCGCGATGGCCTTTGTGTGTTCGGCCGATTATGTGGGAGGTTTGGGACGGGGATCGGTAGGGGGGAGAGGTCGCGATCCGGCCGTGAGGTTCAGGCCGAGGGGTGCTAGTGCATTGATGAAGACGGCAGGCATTGCAATGGCGCCAGGCATGGAGGCCACCGATGGCATGAATGACGACGACAACGACGACCACGATGGCCATGGCCAATGGTTGATTATTTTTGGCCAGCACAACTTGGTATGTCCTGTAGGCTGGGCGTCGGCCCGAGCCTAGGCTCAGGACGGTCATCGGTGCGGGGGGGGGGCTACAGCCAAGCTTGCAGGACCTACTATGACAGGAGGCGCTACGACAAGACGGTGATTACGACAACACCGGAATGTGGCTAAAGCACCACGCAGCCATGTGTTAGGACAGACAAGGTTAGTCGGATAGGGAAGGGTAAGGGGGAATAGGGTAGGGTAAGGGGAAATAGGGTAGGATAAGAGGGAATAGGGTAGGATAAGGAGGAATAGGGTAGGATAGGATAGTTAGGTGTGGTGGGGGCTGCCTCGTCAGTGGTCTCGTCCGAGACACGCGTGTTTCCTCAAAGGCGCGCCCCGCATTGCCGAGGTTGGCAGTGCCTCGGGCCTCATCGGCCATCGGCAGGCAGCGGCCGACAAGGATAGGCAGGAATCGTAATGAAAGAGGAGGCGTCGCCTTCGTCGTCGTCGTTCTGCGTGTGAGGTGGACGATGGTGACTCCGGCTGGACTAATGTTCGGCCTAAAGGGCCGCGTGCCGCTGCGATCTACGAATGCGACAACGCTGCCCACACATCGATCATCTATCGGTTGATTGACTGGCGTCTATTGACGATTATTGTTCACGACGTTTCCAGGTAGTTAGGCTGATCGGTAGGTAGGTGGGTAGACTCAAGGCAGATGCAACGGCCAAGCAGGAAACGACTCGGGATGACATTAGAACAACGACTTTTGCATTTTGGCGTGATGAATAACAACAGCGACAATAACGAAAGAGTCACGTTATACTGAAGTCGAGATGTAGCGTCACTATAATGTTTGTCAGACACAATCCCAACAACAGCATCGTCGATCGTTGCAGCAACAGCAGCAACAACAACAAGAGCAAAAGCAATGACAACCGCAACAGCGATACCATCACAGCAACAAATAAAGGTTCCTTCGCGAGCGAGCGTCCCTACGATAACGAAAGCGTTAGCGCACTGGCGATTCCTGTCTATGATTCCGTTCCGATTTGAACTGCTGGCTGTTTTCGAATTGCTTGCTGTTGGAGAGGTTCCTTTCTGTTCTGCTAGCAGTTGGATTTTGCAATGAAAATATTGCTCATCGGAAACGCTAGACGCTGCTTGCTTGCAAAGCTAACTTCACGCAATTTATCGTGACCGGCGACTGACCGGCCAACACAAAGTATAGCAAACACTTAACCGTAGGTCAAGTATGCAATGACTGGCAATGCTGTTGTAATGGCAAAGTGTGGAACTCTACAAACTTTACGCTAATGGCAAATTGACTCCGTTGGTGCGCTAGATAAATTTCATTCAGACATACAGTCTAGTAAATCTTCCTAAGCTATTAGCGCACGTAATCGTGTCATTTACCTAGTAAGCGCCAATATTTCTTTTAGAAAAATACGTTTGTAAACATTAAATACCTATTTTATAAGATGGTCGATGCGAGAGTGGCCTCTTGATGAGTGTCAAGTCAGGTGTAACTGATTTGGTAAATGCGACATAGTGACTACCAAATCGAAGGAAAGCGAAGGTGCCCTTTGCTGCACCTGAAAGCAAGTGAATGCTACTTAGTGCTTTAGAATGGTGGCCGATTACTTTGTTTATTGAGCCGAAAATGGTGTGCAAGCGTTCCCATACAAATGCTGGCTCTTCCAGCTCGGATACGATCAAAAGAGCTCCAATCTATCCGATGATTCAGTCTCGCTTAATCGCGACCAGCCTCTTTTAGCAGCAGTTCACATTGACAAGACATCCGCCGCTCAATTGACATGTAGCTCCAACGATGGGCTTGCTTGGCCACTAGGCTAATCCCGCCTGCCTGTACACTGACTGTAAGCCAGGTCAATGAAGACATGGTCGTACGTAGAAGCCGCTAAATACGACACAAAGGTGAGCGTTTCTTCCAGCAATCTCTTCAGCCTATCAGGTAGTAGTTGTGACGAACACTATGTGAGTCGTGTTCTTCTTAGCGCAGCACCCGCTTCACCCTCTATTGGCGCGGGTGTCAGAGCGGCCGTGCAAGAGAGACGTTGAGAGAAAGAACATGCTAGAAGCTGCCAGCACGCGTAATAGAACACTCGAAGCTATCAACACGTGTAATAGAACACTCGAGAGCAGCTAACGCGGAAATGGAACATTCTTTAAGCTATCATCTTGTGTAAGTGAACATTCAGTAACCGCTAAGACGTGCACATTACATTCAAGACGGCCATCTATCGACAGCCGGCCGAACCCATACGCTAAGTAATGCAGATCGAAAATAACGTGTAATTATTGTAATACACAGACAACTATAAGAGCAAACACTACTAAGTATGCATGTTAAGTATGCCAGATACATAAACGACACAAAACTATTCAATATGTAAAATGTATTGAGAAATGAATAAATGAGAGCACCCGGGAGCGGCGGCGGGAGAGCGCATCTGCATGCACTTTCAAGTCGGCGCGTATATAACGGGCCGACATAATGACCTATTTGAGACGAGCCAGAGACATCGAAGAGAACGAATCGACGGCATCTCCGAACGGCCGGTAGTTTCGCGCGCTCACGCCAAGCTCCCGAGGTTACTGTGTTAACCGACGTTATCGTGTCGTTCTTTCTTGTGAGCGAAACCTCCGTACGTCCCACCGCGTAGCCCTCATCCTGACAGTAAGAAGCGCGGTGCGTGACAATTTGGTGTCAGAAGCAAAAGAACACCATCTTGGTGTTAAAAGTTCAAGAGCCGCATATTAGTGGCAAAGAGTGAAGAAAACCGTTTTCGTTAGCGCGAATCGACTTCCTACGGTTGTTTCGACAGGCTACTAAGATGCCGAAAACAGAAGACGTCGAAACTCAACCAGAGTCTAAACATAAAGAGCTAACAAAGCTAGTGAGCCTTAGGAAGCCCCTCAGAGCCGCAATATCAAAGAAGCATAAAGCCGTATCCGAGCTAAACAGAACGGACCCTACGGATCCGAATCGGAAGGACCGTGCGTATGTACTCCTGGCTTCCATCAAAGAAATCGTCGGAAGGCTCACCAACTTAAATGAAGAAATCAACACCCTGCTGTTCAACTGGTCGACGGGTGAGTTCGAAAAAGACGTCGAGAAACAGTTCGAGTACGACGATTTGGGCGTGGAAATGATCAGCTCGTTAGAGCTCATTCTTCGTGACGGCTCTACCGCGACCACGACAACAACAACAGCCGGCGACAACCCACCACAACCGCTTACCACCGCTCAAGACAGAACCGAGAAGATCCCAAAATTCTCAGGTAACGTCAAGCAATTCAGAGAATGGTGGCAGTTATTTGAATACTACATACACAAGAACGACAACCTCCCGGACATCGCCAAATACAAGGCCCTCAAGGATTCTCTCGTTGGCCCGGCGGCGCGAGAGATTTCACACCTCGACTTCGCCCCGGAGCAATACTGCACAGCGATCGACAGGATCAGAGATATCTTCGGCCGGCAACAAGATGCAGTCACCCAACACATCAAGGCCATTCGCAATTTGTGTTACACAAGGGACCTTCATCTCACCGAGAAACTAAATAGGTTCGTGTCAACTTTATCTCAGAACGTGCTAGCTTTGTCGACACTTAACCCAAATAATAGCCAAGCTCCTACTCTAGTACCGATGATTCTAGATTGCATTCCAACATATTTGGCCGAAATGTTCATTGAACAGTACAATGAGAAATGCGAATCACCGGAATACAAAGTAGATAAACTAGATGCTCTAATAGAGTTTCTGAAAAGAAAAACAGACGCTAAAAATGCAGTTGGGCGAAAAGTTTCGACAAACTTTAGGGTACAGCATGATAAGCAACTCACTAATCACACAGCTTACCAAGATAAACCTTCGGAATACAAACTCAACGGAAATAGAAGTCAATTTTCGATGCACACAACAGCATCCAATGTAGACCATTCATGTATCTTCTGCGGTGAAGCACACAATAGCGATAAATGTAGAAAAGTGTTGTCCTTCGAAGAAAGGAAAAAAATAATTAACGAGAAAAATGCGTGCTTTAGGTGCCTTAGACGCAACCATGTCGTATCGAAGTGCAGAAGTAGACAAGCGAATTGTCCTAAATGTAACGGTAGACATTTCGCAATCATGTGCAACAAATCAACAACAAACACCACACCACAAGCATTTTCACAGCCGAGCACATCCCTAAACACGTCATCAAATTCAAACAACAACACTCTTCTCCCAACGGGGTTCATGCAAGTGTTGTCAGAAAACAAAAACATCACGTGCCGAGTTCTCCTAGATTCAGGTGCCCAACGCTCCTACATTTCCAGAAAAATAATTGACCAATTGGATCTCAAACCAAACGGACGCGAGCGTATGATTATACACACTATAGGAGGAAACGTGTCCAATGTGCAAGAATTTGACATATTCGATGTCACATTAAAGAGCAGATTTGCTCCCTATGAGTCAATTAATGTTAGCTGTTTGGGTATCCCGGAAATAACCAAAGGAGAACTACCAACAATTCAGAATACACACAATCTACACCCAATCGCAGACATTCACGAGGACAATCTCTCCCGCGCGATTGACATACTGATCGGCTCTGACTTCCTGGCCAGAGTAGGTTCATTAAAAACCAAATCATTCGACGATCTAGTGGCAGTCCTTACCAAATTTGGTTGGATATTCCACGGAAAGTCAGGCTCACCCCTAGATGACCGCATTGAATCAGCTCTATGCGCATTAGTAGCCATGCAGCCATGTACGGCGGTGACATCGCGAGGCTATCCCATAGAAGACAAACTTAGCAGTGACGCCGCAGAGCTAGACATAGAGTTTTTATGGAAGACTGAGACAATGGGCATAGAGACTCCGTCAGAGAAAAAAAGCACTCTAATTGACGATGAACTAAACAGCTCATTTAGGAACTCTATTGACAGGCTACCTAACGGACGTTACGTCGTTAGTCTTCCTTTTAAGGAAAACCTGCGCGCACTTGGAGATAACGAAAACATAGCCAAGTCTCGCTTAAAAAACCTCCTGTCAAAAATAAGCAGAAACAAGGTTACACTTAAAGCCATAGACGACGAAATCGCCAAATATGTAGAAAAAGGTTATGCAGAACCCGCCCATCCCAAAAAAGACGGTGAATTATCACACTATCTTCCGGTTCTAGCAGTAACAAAACTTACAGACAATCTCCCAACAGAATTAAAAATCAGAGTAGTAAAAGACGCGGGTGCTAGGAGGAAGGACGAAGCTTCCCTCAATGATGTCCTGTTCCAAGGCCCTAATCTCTTACCAGACATACTTAAGGTACTGTTCCATTTTCGTAAATATCCGATTGCGATCGTGTCTGATATAGAGAAAGCCTTCCTACAGTTCAACATTAACCCAGCGCAAAGAACCTTTTTGAGATTTTTCTGGCCTCTTGGTATATCGAAAGATCCAAAGGCACCCTGGAGGGAATTCTGGGGGACGGTGCTAGATTTTGGTCTAGTTTGTAGTCCGTGGCTACATTGCGCAGGATTGAGGCACCATCTCGAAGGAGAAATAAACTCCCACCCAGAGCACTCCGAATTCATTAAAGAAATAATTGACAACTTCTACATGGATGATATTGTCACCGGGGCCTGGTCGTTAAATGAAGCTAAGAACAAATTCCAACTTATGAATGAAATATTCTTAGCAGGACATTTTCCCTTAAAAAAGTGGGCTACCAACTTAGATGCATTGGGAATCTTCATGAAAGATTCAGCTCCGCTACAGGGCACCACAGTTGCCTTTGCCGACGAGAATTTTAAGTTCTTGGGAATACGTTGGAATCAGACCTCAGACCATTTAGGCGTCTTTACGGAAAAAGCAGTTTCCTGCTTTAACAACAACAAAGCCACCAAACGCAACCTCTTAAAAGGTCTAGCGCAAATATTTGATCCTCTCGGCTTAATCTCTCCCATTGTCATAAGCTCGAAAATACTTCTTCAGAGACTATGGCAAAAAAGAGTAGATTGGGACACGGTACTGACCGACGCAAACTTAAAAGCGTATAACGACTTCGTTCAAAGTTTACAGTTAAACCCCACCCCACAAATTAGCAGACCGTTTAGTTTACCAAGCGACATAAAACCAGTTAAAGAAGAATTACATGTGTTTTGCGACGCAAGCAAGGTAGCTTACGGCTGCGTAATTTATTTACGAAAAATCTACAAAGACGGCTCAGCCGCAATCTCTTTTGTGATGTCCAAAGCCAGGGTAGCCCCTCTTAAAGGTATTTGGACAATCCATAGGCTCGAATTATTAGGAGCTTTAATCGCGGCAAGAATAACTTCCAAAGTAAAAGATTACATTGGCTTGCCCACCGAATCAATTTATTTTTGGTGCGATAACTCCTCAGTTCTGGGTTGGATCGGGGATTCCCCAGAGAAATGGAAACCATTCGTATCGAACAGGATTACGGAAATCCAGCAACTAACCAAACCAAGCGCTTGGAAATACGTTAAGTCTAGTGACAACCCGGCGGATATTCTGAGCAGAGGATCCACACTACTTTCAAAGCAAACCGCCGACCTGTGGCTTGCCGGCCCCAACTGGCTATCATACCCAGGGTTCCCTTCCTACGACCTTAACGTCCAGATTCCAGTTGACCCAGAGTCAGAAATAGAAATAAGGAAAAGTTCCGCTTGCCTAGCAACGTCTACCCATTTAGGAAAAGTAAACGAGAGCATGCTGCAAGCGGATAGATTTTCTACTTGGGCTAAAGCCGTGCGCACAGTGGCATTCATTAAAAGATGGCTACCCCATCATAGAAAACACGACAGAAACAACACAATGAACGAGCACATCAGCTCAGAAGAATACACCTCAGCCGAAGTGACGCTGTTGAAAAATATACAAAGTGTTTATTTCAGTTCAGAAATGCTTACTGGACGTGCAAACACACCCAAAACTAGTCGCTTGTTTCAGTACAACCCATTTACGGACAATTCAGGCCTAGTCCGTTGCAGATCAAGACTAGGAGAAATCCAGAGAATTATCTTACGAGGAAAAGTATCCCGTGCTCCTCCCGGGCGAGGACCCATTAGTAAGATTATTGATCAGTCACATCCATGCATGCAATTGCATACATTCAGGCGGCGTTTCCGCCACCCTTCACCACATACGTTCGAAATACTTTATTCTACATGCTCGCAGAGCAATTAAAAAAGTTCTATCCAACTGTAAAGTATGCATGAAGTTTAAAGCAAAGGCGGCAGCTGAGCAAACCCCACCTCTACCAGCTTTCCGCTTAGAGCAAGTGCCACCTTTCACTTACACGGGCATTGACTTTGCAGGACCTATATACGTTAGAGACGACAATGGTATAAGATTAAAAAGCTACATTACATTGTTTGTCTGCGCAGTTTCCAGAGCAATATATCTGGAGTTGATCCCAGATCTGTCTTGCGCAGAGTTCCTACTGGCACTCCGCAAGTTTCTAAACAGACACACCGCCGTCTCAATTATTTTTTCTGACAACGCATCAACATTTAAAAGAGCGGCAAAGGAAATACAATTTATCTTTAAAAACATAAAAGATAAACAAACGCAATCATTATTAGCCCTTTCGGGTATAAAATGGGAATTTATCACAGAGCGATCCCCCTGGCACGGAGGCTGGTGGGAAAGAATGGTACAATCGGTGAAACGACCCCTTCGTAAAGTACTCGGCACGAATGTTCCCAACTTCAGAGTTCTAGCCACACTTTTAACGGACATTGAGAACATGGTGAACCAAAGACCGTTAACTTCAGTATCATCCAGCATAGATGATATAAACGCACTCACGCCAGCAGACCTAATGTACGGATACAAAAATAAAGCAGTTTTTCCAGAAACGTCCCGACTACCAAAGGACCCCTCTGAATTCTCAGCGATAATCTTCTCAAAGCGTTGGAAGCACCAACAATCCATACTTAGTGCTTTCTGGAAGCGTTTCAAAGAAGAAGTACTTACAGTACCTACGAACCGCTCACACAAGCCAACCCATCGACCGCAGACCCTTGAAAGTCGGCGACTTGTGCATACTAAAAGACCCCTCACCCTCCAGAGCCTTTTGGCCTCTTTGTCGCGTCATTTCTCTATCAGGGGGGGAGAGGACGGACCTTAGACAAAGGTCCTGTACCGTCAGGATGGCCTCAGGCCTCACATTACGCCGACCAATACAGTTACTTTATAAACTAGAGGTAGATTAATAAATAAATAATAAAAAAATATAACATGAATACATATACACTTGAACATTGTTGCTCCACTCCACCCTCAACGACCACAGCATTTGACACGAAACGATGGCTACACTGCACCACCGTTTCCAGGGGGAGTGTGACGAACACTATGTGAGTCGTGTTCTTCTTAGCGCAGCACCCGCTTCACCCTCTATTGGCGCGGGTGTCAGAGCGGCCGTGCAAGAGAGACGTTGAGAGAAAGAACATGCTAGAAGCTGCCAGCACGCGTAATAGAACACTCGAAGCTATCAACACGTGTAATAGAACACTCGAGAGCAGCTAACGCGGAAATGGAACATTCTTTAAGCTATCATCTTGTGTAAGTGAACATTCAGTAACCGCTAAGACGTGCACATTACATTCAAGACGGCCATCTATCGACAGCCGGCCGAACCCATACGCTAAGTAATGCAGATCGAAAATAACGTGTAATTATTGTAATACACAGACAACTATAAGAGCAAACACTACTAAGTATGCATGTTAAGTATGCCAGATACATAAACGACACAAAACTATTCAATATGTAAAATGTATTGAGAAATGAATAAATGAGAGCACCCGGGAGCGGCGGCGGGAGAGCGCATCTGCATGCACTTTCAAGTCGGCGCGTATATAACGGGCCGACATAATGACCTATTTGAGACGAGCCAGAGACATCGAAGAGAACGAATCGACGGCATCTCCGAACGGCCGGTAGTTTCGCGCGCTCACGCCAAGCTCCCGAGGTTACTGTGTTAACCGACGTTATCGTGTCGTTCTTTCTTGTGAGCGAAACCTCCGTACGTCCCACCGCGTAGCCCTCATCCTGACAGTAAGAACGCGGTGCGTGACAGTAGTTTATATTTGATTTTTATGAGGCTAGCAGAACGGCCATCTTATTAGTGGTAGTAGTGTGTTCACTAATTATGTCTCTGAAGATCGCTGCCTCAACAAAGGCCGCCGCTAGAAGGTCGCGCAATCACGGATCAAGTATCCCTGCAAGACGGGACGACAGAAAAGAAAAACGGCGACCTTTATTGTTGCTGTTGTCTGACTGTGACGGTGGCATCTGCAAACAATGAAGCGAATCTTCAAGTCGCTCTCCTTTCCAGCAGCTTCGTGGCGTTGCAAAGCTACGCCACTAGTTGCACGTGTGCTTGCTGTGCTGATACAGAAAATCTCGGCCAAATTATTGACCACTGAGGTCGGTGGCTTCTGATGCGACGACTGCCACTACTAATAATCACAATTCGATCACAAATTCACTACAAGAGAAGTCTACACTGGTATTTACACTGGTGAGGCGATGCAGCCTCAGCAAGGGCAAACCATGCTGGCCGCTGAAAGCTCAAACGGATCGTCTGTTTCAGCGGCTGGTCTTTGTTCGAGTTTTCTCCACGGATTTATTTTCCATGTGCCCGCCTGTCGGAGGCTGACTTTGCCCTGCCTGAAACCCCTGAAGCAGGCGCGACAGCTTTCAGATGAGAGGAAAGCAGGCGCCCAGTGGGAATGGATAATAATAATAGATATATATGGGCAATAAAAACAAGTGATCAAAAACGATGGTTGAGAGGTCACAGAGAAGACGATGAAAGAACTCAAGGGGAGGACAGAGAACAAGTGCAAATGAAAAGGGCCAGAACTAGACTAAACGGAGAACTATGCTACTCGTGATGACTGTCTAGAGGAGATACAAGCATCGAAAGCAGCGCGAAAAACACGAGCTGCACACACTAATTCAATGCTAGAAGCGGAAGTACTAATAAATGGCGTAGTGAGCAGCGTCTTGACTACGAAAATTCCACGCTCGATCATAATGTTGGTCGCAGACGGAAAAGCATAGACTATTATTATTATTATTATTATTATTATTATTATTATTATTATTATTATTATGATTATTATTATTATTATTATTATTATTATTATTATTATTATTATTATTATTATTATGGGAAAATGACTGCAATACATTATGATTCTAGAGGGAAAACACAACAAACACCCAAACGGCACAAGAGTGCAAACGACGTTACTATAAACACTTTTGTCGTCAAAGGTTACTTGCAGCAGCGCCGTGTACCGTTAGTGCCGATGTAGGACAAAAATTACCATTTTGTCATTAGTTCTGATTGTCCTCATAAACGCCGATATGCTTAGCCTAATTGACAGACACTTCTTAATTGTAAAGCAAAAACTTGAATCACGATTATATTAATTAATCAGTCTGCAGTCATTGTGTGGTCTTGCAACCGAGGTCTGTCACTATTGCCAGTTGTTTACGAGCGCTTGAGAAGCTTTGTTTGAAGGGCACTTCTATCGATATCCTTTGTTATATCAAGACAAAGCTTCTTCAAGAAGATATTTTTGAAAATATGTTCTAAATCAATGAGAATTGGCGTTTATAGTCACAAACCGCTATTTAGCTTGCGTTGTTGGAACGCATGCCTCTGTCGCATTGTTGAATCATTGTTAGACAAAGCCTACAGTCCCATTGACTAGTCTGATCAAATCGTCTCTAATTAAATTCCGACACTCTTTCCGGCGTTGAGCATGTTCCAACGGGCACACAAATGCGCAAAATGCAAGTTTTTTGGGAACTTGTCAACTACACTTTTGTGAACGTTGGTAGATATGCGATAGATAAAAGGATGCCGTCAAGACCTTCTGATGTGACGATTAGTGCAAAGCACAAAGACGGGTTTCGACGGGGTCAAGAGTCGACAGAGGCCCCACGATCCTCCAAATCGCTTGCACTTATCAGACATCAGGGATTATTTTATAGTGGATAAAGACTCAGTAAGCTTGTTTTCCATTCCGCTTGTCGTGTGTGCTATAAGGGCATCAGAAGGGCGCGCCGAGGGAATACAATAGGGTGCATTGTTCCCGACCAATGCAGTGAGCTATAAACAAAATAAGTGCTGCTGTATACTGCTTGTCCGCCGAAGTATATTTGCCCACCCACAAAACGTATAAATGAGACAGATAGGACTCATTCGCGCTGAACAACCTCGCGTGATACTTCGGGAATCCGTTGCTATTTCTATTGTAGATTTTAAATCTAGCCAAAACTAGCTCTTTGTCAATAGGTTGAAAAAACCCTGTCCTGATTGTGAACGGGAGAAGCGTTAGCGACTTCAATTGTCAGTTTCGGATGAAGTGAGACATGTTGAAGTATGGAATAGATAATGTTGGTGCTTTCACAAATGTTTGTTTACGAGAATGTAAGCATTGTGAAATTGCGGTTCGGGGAATAAACTATAAATTTGAAGTTAAAATTGAATTTATAGCTTTCAGGCACACACACACGTCACTGTATCTATCTTTATATAGATGACCACATATCTAGATATAGATGTCGATAGACAACGACATAAGAAATTAAGGCTTAATTTAATAAAAGGGTCTAGCTTTAAATCATTTGTTATTTAATAGTGACCTGATAATAGCATGCATCCTGCACAAGGCTACGTAAAGTTAGGCCTCGTTCAACAGTTCAACAATGAGGGTGTATCGGATTACCTAAACGTGATCGTTTTGCTAATCAAATTGTCACTACCACACACAGCAGGTGTACATAGTGTGTTCAAAACGTATCGCGACTTTTGTGTTTTTTCAAAAATTATTCATTTATTCATGAATATCTATTTTGTCCCCTTCAAAGTAATCCCCATGAGATATTATACACTTGTGCCAACGGTTTTTCCAATTTTCGAAGCACTTCAAAAAACCATTTTTTTTTATCTTGTTCAGCTCCTCCTTCGATGCCGTCTTTATCTCGTCAAGCGTAGCGTAACGTCGTCCTTTCATGGGCCTCTTCAGTTTAGGGAACAAGAAAAAGTCACAGGGGGCCAGATCTGGGGAATACGGTGGCTGCGGCATCATTAGTGTGTTGTTTTTGGCCAAAAACTCGCGCACAAGCAACGATGTGTGAGCAGGGGCGTTATCGTGGTGCAAAAGCCAATTTTTGTTCTTCCACAAATCCGGGCGTTTCTGGCGGATTGCTTCGCGCAAATTGCGCATAACTTGCAGGTAATATTCCTTATTGACCGTTCTACCCTGTGGCAAGAACTCATGATGCACCACGCCCCTGCAATCGAAGAAAACTGTCAGCAAAACTTTCACATTCGACCGAACTTGGCGCGCTTTTTTCGGTCTTGGTTCGTGCGGCAGCTTCCATTGAGATGATTGAGCTTTGGTTTCCACGTCATAACCATAAACCCACGATTCGTCACCAGTTATGACCCTCTGGAGCAAATTTGGGTCGTCGCGGACAGAGTCCAACATCTCATTAGCAATGTTCATGCGATGCTGTTTTTGGTCGCAATTGAGCAATTTTGGTACGAATTTCGCGGCGACCCGTCTCATGCCCAAATCATTGATAAAAATCGAATGGCACGAGCCAATCGATATGTTTAGGTCCTCAGCAACTTCTCTAATGGTGATTCGACGATTGGCCAATACCATTTTCTCCACTTCATTAATTTTTTCGTCTGTTGTTGAAGTGCTCGGGCGTCCGGCACGCTCTTCGTCGTTCACATCTTCTCGGCCTTCTGAGAACATTTTGTACCACCGATAAACGTTGCTTCGGTCCAAGGTAGCTTCTCCGTATGCCACAGTCAACATTCGGAATGCATCCGCGCACTTAATTTCGTTTTTCACACAAAATTTGATACAGGTTCTTTGATCCATTTTTTTGAATAGGTAAAAATCGAAGACGATCCAAAACACGTGCAAGCAAAGCAGCTGTCAACAATTAAGTGAACATTCAAAATGGCCGAGCTTGTCGGCATAAGTGAGAGACATGAGTACCAACATAACGCCACAAAAAATCGAAATTCGAATATACGTAACCCGCGAAAATTCAAAAGTCGCGATACGTTTTGAACACACCTCGTATATGGCAATTGATCTAGATTATATATATATATATATATATACGTGGGAAGAAAGGGAAGAAAAAGACATGGAAATTCCGCATGTCGTGGAGAAAGCGTTACGAATCGAATCAACTGGCAAATGGCGTCATTTTTGTTGATGTTTGGGTGAAACGCCCCACAGACAGCGGTGTAAGAAAGGTACGAGCATAAGTAAATATATGGATGCCACATTAGCATTATCCAAAAATCAAGCTGCGTACTGACCTTTTGCACAAGATCTAGGGAGGATTAAGTGTATACGAATGGAATTTGGAAGAGCTTCGGTCGACCATTGGCAATAAAGTCTAATTTCTGGAGAGTGTGAGTAGATAGTTCAGCAGGCTTCAAACTAGACGTTTCGATTTGCGTGACAAACCCTGTGACAAACGAAAAAAAATAACGATACAATGGTGGCTCATGTAAAGGCCCCCTAGTCACGCCTCAGGGGTTGCTATGATCAGGAGTTGAAGCGCCTCCAACCACAAAAGTGAAAAGCCAGCAGTCGGCTGGAAAGGTTATGCTCGCGCCGCAAGAAAGTGATACATTCTTTCAGTGATAGTTTTGCCCAAAAAAGCCCCTTTCTAAAGACCAGTTGGTACCAACTGTACCAAAGGTACCATCTGGAACGACCAAGAAGAGCTCTAAAGGCTCGAAAACACTGTAGCTTTTCTCGCCGCATCTGAAGCGCTGGTGGAGCGACCAGCTTGACCACCTGACCTGGCCTTGCGCAAATACTTCCACATCTGAAAAAAAAGACGTTTCCTGGTGGAGCTACAAAATATTTAAAAAAACGCGTTTTGAGAGTGCGCTTCATTAAATATAGATGTTTTTGAAGATTATGCCAAAATAATATATTTTACCTTCTGAAAGAAAAACACTTCTGACTGTTTTAGCATTGTGGCTGTTTCGTTCGCGAGAAAACTCTACGATTAGGTTATAATTTAAAAAACGAATGTTGTTTTTAATCCTAGGCCATTCACTCATTCTAAAGCATATCTTCAATGCACCTAGGGCCGGACATGTTGAGATATATAGGGTTTCCCCAAGAATCCTTGTGGCAGCATGGCCACTGACTCTTAGCGGTATGGTTTATTATATATTTTTAATGAGCATCTCTCAAAGAAAACTCGACCAACATTAAGGATGACACCCCAGTAAATGACAACGTTGACTAGCTCGCTATTCTCCTAGACCACGCTGCCACTTACGATGGATTGGGCTATTAAGCAATTACTGTAAATAAAAAAAAACAGAACTCCTCCTTATAGGTGCATATGCTTTTAAACTGAGGGCTTTGATGAAACGTCGGCCTTCTGTCTATTACATATGAAATCAATTCCATTGTCTTCAAGTTAAGCAATACATGTGTTTATACATATATAATTCTAATAAAGTCTTACATACTCTATAAGGAGATTCCGGTGCCGAACGCTGTAATTTAAGTTGCTACTACAGTTATTACTATATATATATATATATATATATATATATATATATATATATATATATATATATATATATATATATATATATATATATTCAATATGTAAAACAATGTAGCTCTAGTCAGTACAGTTTAGGAATATACACTTGAAAATCTTGAAGTTGCGACCCTTCAGCGTCAGAGTGCATCCGACCTTGCCGCAAATAAAATGATATTTTTTACGCTCGTCTTACGAGCGTCTAAGCTCATTTAATGAGCTAAGTTGTTTGTGGCACGATATCGTTTAAACGCATCTATCGTCATCGCGTTTTCGTACTGGATTTTTATAGGCTTTCTCCAGCAGAGGTATGTAGCAGCAGCAGGGCAATGACAACCACATCCAACAATTACAACCAGCAAGGCTGGGGCTCAAACTTGCAATTGTTTTGCCAACTATGGCTGCCATGGCAACGGCCCGTTTCGAACGGTGCGTTAGCCGCCTAAGCCACCGCCGCTACAATAAATAATAACTCTTCTCAAAAAAAAAAAAAATCTAGAAAATATTGTGACGATTTATTAATCATTTACAATACGTTTGCACACTCGGCAGTGCTCGCCTTAATAACAATAGTGGTAAAAATGTGTCACGTGAAGTTAAGAGTCAGTTGTCCGTGTCCTTGCTTGATGGTAGCCCCCGCTCTTATGGACCCGGTGCGAGCGGTATATCCTCAAAGTTCCTTGCAAAGTTAAAACGGTGAGATCCATAAAATTCCTCTTCGTGACGCCGAGCCCCAAGAGCGTCCTCGCAGATTCGGAGTCCCATACACCACTCATAGAGATAGTGATGGATCCGAATCTGCGAGGTTTTTGCGGGTCGGGGAGCGCCGCTCTTAGGAACTCGACGTCATATTTGGCGATTTTGTCTTGCCGTGCTTTTGCCAGGTCCCGGTTCGGGCCGCAAACCTCGGCATCTAAAATCCAGACCTCGGTAGGTGTTGTTATTACGAGGTCGGGCTTTAGACCCGGTGCGCCCGGTCGACGGAATACTCGCTCACGAACCACCTCATGACCCCTTTCGCGGAGAAGACGCGCCACGCGATCACAGACGTCGTCATGTCTCTTTATGGTTTGTTTGTGTGTTGTATCGCACATCTGAGCGACATGAGCCAACGTCTCAGGCGCATGACACCCGTGCCTACAACGTTTGTTGTAGCCCGGGCGTCCCCTGGTCAATCTGGCACGCGTTGGGAGTGCGTTGATCCTGAGCTTTAGTAGGTTTAAATACTCCTTACCAGATAGGTAGGGCATACCTTTAATCCAGTAATGTACAAAGGGCGTTTCGTGTGCTTTTTTAAAATGTGCCCCATCGAACGTGTTGTGTAGTTGTTGAGACCAGTAGTCGGGAGAGGCGGAGTCTGGGAATGAATGTTTGGAGGCAGGGGATGTCCAGACCGCCGTGTGCTGTGTGCGTGTACAGGAAGCGTTCGGCACCGAGTTTTCGAGCTTAAACCATTTCGACTTAACAACCTTTCTGATCTCTTTATCTAGGTCACTAAGGAGTGCGTAAGATATATAGGAGACGGGGAATGAGAAAGTCATTCAAAAATATGAGTCTTTGGTGTGGTTTAAGGGGAGCTATCGTGAGTCTGTTGAGTAAATTAAGGAGTATATCCCTGGTGAAGTCAACTCTGCCATTGCTGTCAAAGTCGACTCCAAGATATCTCCATCGATGGCTCATACCTTTAGCTGGCAATTGCCGATCTCCAACGTTAAATTCTGGTACGGTATTGATAAAACCTTTACCTTCCTTCCTAGTAAATAGGTGGGAGATAGTAAAGCTTTTATTAGTATTAATTTCAAGGCCTCGGGATTTCAAAAGTGGGTCATATATATGTGTATATATATATATATATATATATATATGTATATATATATGCATATATATATATATATATATATATATATATATATATATATATATATATATATACATATATACAGGTTCCTAAATATACACACAAATATACATCTATACAGCTACACATATATATATGCATATATACACATATACCAATGTGTACATTCCGCTAGGTGACCGAGGAGTTGTCTCAGAAAAAAGCCTCTCGAAGCGATCGTCGCGCGACTATGACAAATCGCCCTGCCTGCCTGTTTCGCTCGTTGTGCGGTGTGGATATTGGTGTCGTCGTTGTTATTGTTGTCGTCGTCGTCGCCGTCGTCAATGTCGCCGTCTTTGCTCAGGCTGCACACCGAGAAAATTCGACTATCACGTTGACGTCAGCTCGACGCTGGCCATCTCTCGGCTGTCGGCTCTGTACAGCCGGTCCCGGTGTAGGTGGTCGCCACACGCGCGATGTGAGATTTTGTCTCTCCCTGGGGAAGGCAGGAAACAGGGACAGGCGGGAAATTTCGTTGTCGTTCCTGCATCGTCGGCGGCCGCCTGATGACCGGTCGAACGGCCGCCGAAGACAGATGCCAAAGACAGACGTAGTGGATCTATCTCATCAGTATGGGATTAGCGCTTCGGGGGCGCCGCCGGGTGTTGCCTCTCTTCCCTCAGTGTCGGGCGGAATGGAAACCTGGATCTAGGAGTAGAAAAAAATAATGTTGTGCAAGAGGACAAGAAGACGACGAAGGAGGGGGGAAGCAGGGAAAAAGTGCAAAAAAAGAACGGAAAGCATGTAGAAAAGCAAACAAAAACGAGCGAGAATGAGACGACGACAACGTCTGGAGGAGGAAAATGAAAAGGAAAAGCCAGAAAGAGATATATGGGAAACATTGAAGACCGTGGTAATGCTAATGCTACCAGTGGCAGCAGTAAGGGTGGCAGTATTTGCCGCAGAAGCAGCAGCAGCAGAAACGGCAACGGTTACTGGTGCTTTGACAGACAGAGTCTAATCCAAGATTGCGACTCGGAAACAGCTGGTGAGGTTTAGAAAAATTTTACTGTGTAAAACTGGCCACGTGGGTGTGTGAGAGAGAAAGGGATAGTAGTACTTTATTCCTTTTGTATAAGAGCAGGGCCCCAGCGCGCAGCTAGCTCAAATTATTATCTAGTCGAGATAAAGATGCTAGGCAGATAAATGTATAAGGCCTCAAGGTTACGACAGAGTATGCTTATAAGGTGGGATCGCGGCGTGGTCTAAGGGGCTAGAAGGCGTTAGTTATGGTTGTCATCTACCATGATTCATCGCATGATGTTCGCCTCATGGTTGGTAGAATTTTCTCTGAGCGATCGAAATCGAAAATCGTATTGCTGTTGAGATTAAGCAGCCATGCTGCTGCTGCTGCCGCCGCAACAAATGCTTTTGCAAAAACCATAGATATCTGAACATGTCCAACCCTCGGTGCATTGAAGATATGGTTACAAGCCCGTAGGGGACGGATAATAGTCTAGAGCTAAACGCAGTCTCCTTAGAAAATGTCTAATTCTGCGCATGACGGCTAGAATTAAAGAGAGCCAGAAAGTACGTTCCATAGCCTGCGGCGGGTAGCGTGCACAGTAGAGATTGTCTTCCGCGGCCCAACAACAAAGCTGGGTGTTTGAAGCACACATTTCGAAGCATATGAATTGACTCACTTAGTAATTCCGTCTAATCGCTTATGTAGTGGGCTCGCTCGTTAACATTACAAATCGATACGTGAAAAGTGCCAAAAACAGCGTGCTTTCCCTACTTGTAGCAAATTTGCGTCTTCTACTAAACCAAAAAAAGACGTATAATTAGCACCTGTCGAAAGATATCGTGAGATAAAGTGCCACTCTAGGAGCACATATCGTACATACACCTTTATGTATTTTTATATGCAGACACGGGCGATAGCCGTTTCTGCAAAATGCGTTTAATTGTTACAATTGGTGAAATTGTGTACTTATGAAAAATTCGAACCCAATTAGGTACTAGTTAAGTGAACTAAATTTGCCTTTCAAAAGATATTCCTTGTGGAATATCTTTTGAATCACATGCGCTCACTGTATAGTATGTCATACAGCGTGCTGCTGGCTTCGATATATATATATATATATATATATATATATATATATATATATATATATATATGTCCTATGTTATTATGTCCTATGCTGGGTTGTAAAGCCGCGTGGTTATTTTTATTGGTGATAAAAGACGCTGTTCTCTGATGCAAATTATGATAATTTCAATAATAGTAAATATATAGGATGGCAATCTTAGAACGTGTCTCAATGCAAATGAAGAAGAGTTCGTGCAATGTTAGTAACGATGTCAAATCTACATTCATATGTGGAATTATTTTGTTTATTGGAAAATACGTTATTTTATATTTCGACACCGCAAAGACGCAAAGCATGGGTTTGGGCCAGATCAAGCGACGTCAGATGACCCCCATAACGAAAGTCCCGACAGGTTAGTCAGAGGGTCAGTGCTAATGATTGTTCTCATCATGTGTCATTCATTGATTGTTTGTGCTAGCTAATGCTTAACCGTGGTGGCTGAAGCCGATATATATATATATATATATATATACACATTGCTATTTGTTCCCCCCCCCCGGAGTCCGCACGTGCTGTTTGAAAGTGATATACACTACGAGTACTGCGGTGAGTTCTACATGTAAAACTTTGAATCAGCCGACCATGATCAAATTGCCTCGTCTAGCCGGTAAAACGTTGGAATCGTTTGGATGTTGTGTAAGCCTACCGTTGATTGCTGAGTCGTTTGACGGCGGGGAAACGCGGGACTGGGCTCTAGGCCACCCATTTTCGCTCTCCCTCCACCTCTACACACACACAGACTCTCTTTTTCTCCCGCATACATTTCCCCCTCTCTTTCTCGCTCCTGCATACCTTCCCCACTCTCTCTCTCTCTCTTAATCTCACCCCTCCAAACTCTCCGTTCGTTTGCCCGACTTGATCATCTATAGGCGCCTATGGGGGAAGGGGGGGGGGGGTACGATCGAACGACTCAATAGCGTGATGGAAATGATGACAAGCGACGCTGCTAATAATGCTACTGTTGTTGCTGCTGCTGCTGCTGCTGGTGCTGCAGTTCTACAGCCTCCGGTTTGGTCGATGTGCGCGCATCTCTCATCATTTGCCGCTCGCTGCAGTGTCTGTTTTCAAGCCGTTGCAGCGCGAGTTGACAAACTTTTGCAAATTCAACCAACACCTCCTCGGTAGCCGCTGCTCTTCGCCGTCTCGAGTGTCATGGAGAACAATAAGCGTGGGTGACGCTTTCATGTGCATCCGAGCAGCGTCTGCGTCTCTCGTGACTGTCACAGGGGGTGGAGGTGGAGCATAGACGGGAGTAATAGGCTTTGTTGTTTGTTAGACCGGGCAATGAGGTAGTTAGTAGGCGATGTCTGGAATGACACTGAGAAACTATACAGCGACGGGGGAGTGGGGGTGGTGGGGATCTCTAGAGGAATCATGAAGCAGCAGCGGCCGATAAACACTGGGTCGACAGGACGCTCCGCTGTCGAGAAGCCCCATCGAGGAGCGCGACCAACACAGAACGTACTGCAGTAGCAGCAGCAGCAACAGCATCAATAACAACAACAACAATAGTAGTACTAGTCGTGGTAGGAAAAGTATCGTGTCGAAAATAAAGGTGTCCGGGTGAGGTTGTTTCAGGGCGTTCCGCAGCACGTCCTCTACACGTTCGCGAGGTCCCGCATGCACGCATAAGGGTCGATTCAACCCACAACAAGCTCGGTGTTCGACGATTACTGCTTGCCGTGCCTTCTGGGGGGGGGCGAGGGAGAGGGACGAAGTGCGTCTGTCCACCCGGGCGACGCCCGCTGGGGGCCAACAAAGCTGTCAGCACCGCCCATCTGGTCGCGATTAGTGTTACCAGCAAACATCACCATCACCACCACCACCACCAATGCTGGCGGCAGCTTGCTACGAAACTCGAATACCCCCTTCAAATCATAGCGAACGCAATCCCAGTAGAGTATTAAGCAGCTCATTGCACATCGCCCAGATCCTCACGGTGGTTTACTCGTCGTCGCCGGCGTCGTCTGGTTATAGAAAAAGTCCTCGTTGACATCCGAGAGCTCATCGTGCCTCGCTATTTGTCTTGTCAACACCATCATCACCGTCGATAAGGTAGAGACACAAAGCAAACGCGTGTCAGCAATAATCAGAGCGCGTGCCCTGTGATTAACCCCCCCCCCCCCTGTTACGGCCAATGGCGGCATTGTGAGAGCCAAGTTCGACAGGAGAGGATCGGCCGGAGTATTCGAGGGTGGCCAGTCTTGGTCATTTTGATCGCCAGCATTGTTGTTGTTGTTGTTCTGGTTGTTGTTGTGAGTGGTGGTAGTTGTAATGCTGTTGATAATGTCGTCGTCGTTGTTGTTGTTGTTGCTGCCGTTGTTATATAGCTGTTGCCAAGGTTTGCAAGTCAGCATTACGGCGACTTCAACTCTCGTTGCAGCTCACCGATCAAACGACACGAATAGTAACGAAGCACGCTACAACGACAATTCTCGCTACTCCCACTTCCGGTATGCGCGCGTTTTGGTGGGCCGATGCCTCACAGCGTCAAAAAACGGCTTTGCTAGCTGGCCGAGATGATGCTCACTCAATCTCCCCATTTCGCCTTCACTGATTTACTGCCGCAATACCGTCTACCTATCTACGACGGGAGTAAATCACAGAAGTCATTCAAATGTGTCATTCAAATATATATATATATATATATAAAAAAAAAAACAGAAGTCGTACACAGTCGAGACAAGATGAACAGGCCTTCAAGCAACGCGTGTTAATTGTGCCTACCCCGCTGCACTACAAGCACCAATGGCTGCACCAAAACCAACAAAAACAAGCAGGACATGTATTCTTTCTTCCAAAATTGCGATATATGTGCAGCTGTTGTCCAATTGCTGTCTAGGCCAGGGGTTTGATTTTTTTTCGCACCCTGAAGCGAATATAACTCTCTCTCGGCCTTGTTTACTTAAATATGACTGACGTTCGCCGTGCTTCCATGGCAGTTGTTGCTGTTGCATGAAGGCTCGTCAGAGTACGAGATTCGAGTTAAGATGCTACCAATTGCCCTTAGAGTTAGGACTACAAGTGATTAGATGCCACAACGTTACGTCCGCCCCTGTTGAATTTATGTTTGTGTTGTCCTGCCCTTTTCTTACTTTGAAAAAGATAAATATATATATATATATATATATATATATATATATAGCGTTAGCATTATTTGTTTTTTTTTTTATATTTAAACAACATGAGTCGGACAATCGCTATGTGATAATGAAGTATTTTTTGGTTCTAAGATAGATCATAGTTGTATGACTGAATTGCTCGCCTGAGCAGTAAAAATAAAAGTAATACTGTGATTGAATAATTAATTTTATTTACTTGAGCACATCTGCGTGCCCCAATAACGGCCGCCGTGAGACTGGACAAAGATCAAATTAACGAATCAATGATGAACTGCTGTTGGATATTATTCCACGTCTCGCGTGCAGCCCTCACTTAGGAATTCGTGAAATACGGAAGTATTGCTGGAGATGGAGTTCTGGCTGTTAACTCGTCGTCTCAGCGTTTTTCAAACGGCAGCTAATAGCATCCAGGTCGGAAGAGTACATCATTAAGCTCATTCAGGCACGGCACGGCGTTACTGTCATTCGCGCCTCGGCGACCCGGGGACAGCTCTGTGCCGTGTACTGCCTCAACCCGTAGCAGCTCGCGTTCCTTCAGTTTCCTGTTCGTGTCTCGTTTTCTCACTTCTTCTTTAGTCGTAGTATCTGCCTTTTCCTTGAAAGTATCTACCGTTTCTATTTGAATTGCTGAAAAAATATATCTACCATATCTATATAAATCTACCACATCTATATAAATCTACCATATCTATAACTATATCTATAATATATAACTCTACCATATCTATATAAATCTACCATATCTGTACAAAAGTTCTGTATCTCTCTCTCTCTCGCTCTCTGTCTATCGCTGGCCTTCCAAGGCACGAATGCGGTCGCCAAGTGATTTGGGCACTAGTCGCGTCTGAGTGTACGAGATAGGCGGGTTTTTCCCACGACATGGCAGATACCCACTTGGCTGATATACATTGCAATTATTCGTATATCTTCAGTCGGAAACACCCGAACCAGGTGCGTTGTTGTTGTACAGCGGCAACGACAACACGAGCAACGACAACACGAGCAACAACAACAACAGCAACAACAACAACAACAACAACAACAACAACACGAGTAACAACCGCAGCAGCAGCAGTAACTCGTTCTGCTGTCGTGCGTCACGATTTGGCAACGCTGGTTTGTGATTTAGCACGACTCGTATATCGTACTTATCGTAGTGAATAGGTTGGGCTCAGCGATGGCTCAGCTATCCGCTATTTCCTGAAGCTAGCCCGTAGGTGTCGTTTCCTATACGCAGCGGAAGCAAGCGGGTGGAATAAGGCGCGGTTCTTTCCCCGCCTTATCTCGCCTGCTAAGCTAAACTCTTAAAAAAGATTAGCATGGCAGAGCAGCAGCAGAATGGCTGGGAGTCGTTTCAAAGGTCGCGAGGACTCGGGTCAATAAATGCTGACTTCATCTTCATCCATCAAACTGCAACTGTTTCAGCGTAACCTCTCAAGTGTGTGCGTATCACGATTTCGCACGTAGCGAACACAAAACCAGCAGCAGCAGCAGCAAACGACAGACAAAATCGGCAAATCAGACACCCACTCATACACCGGTAGGCCTGCCGCATTGGGAAATTTACGTCTATATATATATATATATATATATATATATATATATATATATAGTAAAGGGGTAGAATAAACATTCTATTACATATTTATGCATATACGGAATCAGGTCTTTAGATGATCTCCAAAGAGTCAATTCAATTTTTTGATATCATAATAGATAGTGGGCCACGGCTAGCGGCTAGACATTTGAAGAGACTCTAGTAGGCGCAGCATTGCGTCACCACATAGCACCACTACCTAACTTGTATAACAGGTAAGAGTTGCCACAGCGGTGCGACGCCGCTAAGCCGTAACTGACACCGTACAGCGTACAGAGACCGACATGGGTGCTTCAACAACTCGTTTCCTCTAACATCCGTCTGAGCTGCACTCATATGTGTGGTAGTGAGTAACTCCAAAGAAACTCGAGTAGAACTGCGCAGTTCAATCGTAGATTTGTCGCTCTTAAACGTCGTCGTTGTCGTCGTCGTTTGACTTGGTGTTCATCAGAGATCGCTGAAAGTTCCCCGCAGCTTTTTGCCCCACAGGAGCCTGCTATTCCCAGTCGTCGTTTGCTTTTGTCCTTTCGCCTTAAGCAAGGCTCTGGGCGTGCCCCCTGCGGAGAACGCTTTCCACACTCGGCCCCCGTCGAGAGAGCGTCAAGTAGCGAACATAGTTAAACGGTTGTGCTGCTTCTTGGCCGACCTTGAACGAACGAATGAGCTTAAAACTGTTGTTACTGTTAGCCTAATAAAACTTTAACACCTGCCGATAAGGCAGTACCAACCGGTAACAAGTGACAGGGCGGACTACCCTTTTGCTTAGCTAAGTGCGATAGAGCGAGCCGGCAATAGAGTCTCAAGGCGGGAAGTAGTCGTGGACTCTACAGGTTGACGTAGTCTCACGCACACGTAGCTGTTCTGACATCTGACATGTTAAGATGCTTCTCGCTCGGGGATTCCCAGCGGCAGAGTTCGCGCAGCGGCACTGGATTTATTAAGTTCCCAGTCGAACACTAAATAGCTCTAATTAGCGCAGAGAGAGCCGAAAGAGCCCGAGCGTTTAACTATCAACGAGAAAATTCTGAGTTTTTCCTCGCTGATAATTAAACACAACGTTTGTTTGATTCCTCACATTTACCCTAGGTCATCAGCTATAAACGAAAGATGCCTTAGCTTTTACTAGCCACCAGCTTCACTACGGAAAACGCATCTTTTGTCCATGTCGCGCATCAGTCTCGAACAAAGAATTTCTAATCGTGTTTTACAATGTTTTTTACAGTGTATTTTTTGTAGCGTTTTCTCGTGTATACTGACTCATCCACAAAAAAATTACGCCGTTTGCAAACACGGAGTTTAACGCAAATTATATATATATATATAGGGAAATACGAGATGGCCGGCAAATCAGATAAAGTACGCCGCGGTAGAGGTGTACCGTAGACGACAAGGTACGGCTTTCGTTCTAACTAGTGAATGTTGTGACGGTTCGTAAGTGAACCTTCGCCGACATTTGCTGGATAACAATTCTTAGTGGGTGGAGGTGAAATTTTAGTATTGGCATCTACCTAAAAGCACGCCTAAAGCAGGTGCGGCACCGGTGAGCATACTCCTGTGAATGCAGGGGCTGCTCGAAAGTGTCAGCATTTAACCTGGCCTTTTTGGAAGCAACATATGTCTATCTTAAGGTTACCATACAAAGGCATCCTGAATAAATATATATATATATATATATATATATATATATAATAATAATATATATATAGATATATATATATTATATATATATATATATATATAGATATATATATATATATATACATGTATATATTTATATATATATATATATATATACATATATTTATATACATATATGTATTTATATATATATATATATATACCACAATCGAAACGGGCGGACCGATTTGTGAAAAAGACGGCAAATGCTTGTTTACTTCTATCAGCATAGTATTTGTGCATTTTAACCTTGCCAACAAAAATTGTCTGTTTTGAACGCTGCCAGGTTTACATTGTTGTCCGTAGCTCGGATCCATAGGTAGCGTGGGCAGTTCAGTTAGCAAATCAAACAAGCAAATCAATGGCACACGTACAGTGTGAATATAAGTAATTTCGCTGTGGTTAGGGCGACGCCGATCACCGCTCTTCAAACGTCATACTCCTGTTTCATATTCACATTCACATAATGTGGGATTGTGTTCATATTTTATGCAAGAACGCAGCTTATGCAATTCTAGCAAATCCGCGTGTCTGGCGTAGCACACAGTCGCATGCGTCGCTGACTTTTCAGCACACTGTGCACATAGATACATTTATTATTCGCTTGACAGGTATACCTAGATACACAGCTTACCCATAGTTAAAAGGGGGAGAAGCGGCTGGTTGATAACGGCAGCGCAAGCGAACATGTTGATATATAATTAGGGTTTTCCCGACATGGTCTTTCTTCAAATAGCGGATATAATTCTGTCTTCTTCATGCAAAACAGGCAGCATGGTCACTGGCTCTCTATCGAATGGTTTATCATCTATTCTCCTCGGTCAGACAGCATCGGTCAAAGTAACTGTTATCAACAACACGAATCCAGCCGGCTTCAACACTCTGGTAGATGACAGCCATGACTTGCGCGTTAGCTCCCGCGACCACGCCGCCGCCACATCGCATATGCATCATGTGTAACTCAATCGACAACTTAACGCCTATACCATCGGCAGGTTATTGATTGTTCATTGATATTAGCTACGACGACTAAGCATAACGATAATACTGTACATAACTGGCAGTAAAGTGATGCTGTTACTTTAATTGTTATTGTGCTCGTGGAGCAATAGCCAATGCAGCAGCGATCTTCTGTGGCTAAACGACGGGCTGAACGATTTATTGACGTACAGATGTATTGCTGCTGACAGGGGTCTCAGTCTAAGGGTCTCGGTCTGCCTGCCCCACTCTTTTGCCGCATTTCGACTATCGACCGGTCGCCCAAAGACAAGACCGGCAGGGAGGAGGCTGGTAAAAATATAACGCGCATTAAACGTTGCCTATGTGGTACGAGAGAAAAGAAAAGAAAAGAAAAAAACGGGGGAATGAGACGATGAAAAGGAAAAGGAAGAAGATCAAGAAGTCGACAACGATAACGACCGCAAGCACCACTGGAAGACATGTTGTACTGACGCTGTTGGTGGCTCCCGGAGAAGGTCATGCAACTTCTTCTCATGCAACTTCGGGCGGCTGCGTGTAAGCTTGGGCCTTAGTGGGGTCGGGTGACCCAGCATACACCAGTACGGCAATCCTCTGGCAATCCTCTGGGCAATGGCTTGGATAGGCTGGCTTGCGGATGGCGAGGAGGGCAGTAGTAAGAGTAAGGAGGGGGAGATGTGGAGTCGACCAATAACTGGCTAGACCATAAGGGGAGTCTCGTGCTCTACCGGCTCATGTCGACCCGGAGAGGTGCATCGAGATCCTTTACCTGAGAGCTGGATTGCATTGGCCCCTTGCGGGGCACCCTCGTTTGCCGACCGCGCGTGTGCAAAGCGGTTTCGACCAATAACTGGTGTGGGTGGGGTTAGCGCCCCGAGCTTACGGTCAAAGTGCTGGTGCTTCTAGTGGCGGGCTATAGCGTCGTATCATGGTTGTATGGTTGTCGTCGTTGTTAATGCTCGAAGGATGAGCGATCTCCGTCCGCCCAGCCAGCGTTGCTACGAAATCCTCGTACTCCCCTAGAGCAATGCTTCCACCTCTAAATCGTTCCTGCCTTGCGACCCTCCTTCTTCTCGCGTTAGCACTTGCTAGGGTAGGCCACGTACTTCAATTTACCTCGATGCGTCGATTCCACTCACACCGGCATCTTCCCCCTTTCAGCCTTACCCCTCACCTGCATCTTTCCCCTTTCGGCCTTACCCCTGACCGGCGGTGTTCTACGCTTAGACCCTCTAAACCTTCCTTCTTGGACCCTTCGATACCGGCTGCCGGCGAGGCCGCTGGCTTCTGCCAGAGCCAATAACTTCTCTCACCTTCTCTCACATCTGGCTGCCACCGCCGGGGGCGCCTACTCATTGTACGCGATAGGACGTTGACACGATACCGGTCGTACAAACCGGTACTGGTCCTATATATATATATATATATATATATATTTCTCAGTGCAATGGTGCATCATATATCTCCTTACTGAATATATTTAAAGTGCAAATATATTTAAAGACAGTAAACACAACGATTATATATACGGGCTCTTTCCTAGCCGTATGTACTTATTTTAAGGTTTTATAAAACTCAACAAGAAAATAATTTTTCTCGGTGGAAGGAGGAGGCGGACACGTCTTATTTAGGAATGAAGAAGAAATTTTTAAAAGTAGCTATTGCGTTTTCTTTGTCGTACATTGTTGTGCAAAATCTACGTTTGCGGGAGAATCAGTCAACGCAAGACGAAACCGGAAAGTTTAGCGGAAAATTCTCGTCATACAAAAAAGTTCAGCAAAAAAAATATATTATGACATCCGACGCAAGCTAGCAAAAAGCGAATAGTGGTATTAAAGTCATAAAAAGTCGATATGTTGTTATGTCTTTCGTGGAAGCTTTCACGTGCAGAACCGTAACATGTTGCCATTACGACCTAAATATGTACGCCCAAAGAACTATTCTCAGGCACTAGCAAATGCCCATTATTTTTGTACCAAATATGATGATGCCGCGTTACGTAGTTTCCAAGTAACTAAGCTTTTCTGACAGCCATAGTTTATATGTTATACGTTAAAGTTATTACGTTTAGAACCGTAAAATTTTGCCGACACGTTTTCGCCCCTCCTTCCATTGGGAAAAATTATTGCCTAGTTCTACCAAACCTTGTAGAAGGTTTGGTAAAACTAGGCAAAGTTTTTATTGTATTACTATTATTATTTGTACGTATAAAACAAGTACATACGGTTATGGAAGACCCTGTATATCTAAATGAAGGTGCAAGAGAGTGGAGTTAAAAGAGCGACTATATAGGTTTTCGTTGTGATTTCGTTAATTGCATATTACTTTTTGTGAATATATTTAAGATTTTTTTATTATTTTATCAACGTGAACAAAAAAAGATGCTGTTATTATATAATTTCCATATATTTAGGTTATACGTTTACGTCTTCAATTAGTATATGAATTACACATTGGCTTACAATTTGTTTATGCAATTATAAACAAACAAAAATATAACGCACTGTATTTTTCGATCTATTTTAGTTTAGAGGTCTAGTTTTGTTGTTCTGCGGGGCCTTCGTGACGGCAACACAACAGGAGGTTGCGCCATGCTGCTGTTATTGCCCTTGCTTAGATTTGCTTCAAAGCCGAACGCTACTGAGGCACATCCGAATTCTAATTAACCCCGCATGAAGTGAAGATCGACAAGACTAAGTGCGGCGACATTTCTGCTGGGCAGACGTGCAGTATCATCTGCGTGTTTGTCGCAACACCGATAGCCCATGATAACGTGGCTAGAAACGCGGCTAGAAATGCAGCCTGACCCAAAAACAAATTAAGGCAGCAACCTTGTTGCCGACTCTACGACTCGTGTGGACCAGCGTTCCCAGCTCCAGATGTGAAGTTTGTCGCTTTCAAACCGTGGGTACGTGCAGAGGTGACAGTCGAACTTTTATGACGACCACCATGTCATTATGGTACTTCCTATGTCTATATCTTATAACTAATTGCTTCTTTGGCCGGGTACCTAATAATACTCCAGCTTGTACGCTCGCTAATAAGGCCCTGGTAACTGCGTGGTGCATTTTGGTTGCCCATAGGCCTTCTTTACTTCATGGGCGTGCCACAGCTCCCCCGCATCCCCGTTCACTTCAAACTTCTAATAACGACTCGGATGCTGGGCGATGATCAATACGATCCCTTACTACTAATAGATCCCACAAAATAGCAAACAAAAAAGAACTAGACAAATCCGCAACTTATTTGCAAGACTGAAGTTGTTCTTTTATCAGAGGAAGAAGCATGGTTATGTGAACCAATTAAATTGCCAAAGAGTTGATAGCAGGCAACCCATTGAGCTTCAATTTTATCTGTACCTTGGACGCCTTAGAGCTATCATTTATTTTTGTCGTTCCAAAACTTTTTAGTTAAAAAATCACGTCTTTGAAGGAAGTGCACAACAGAGTGCAGTTTTTTTTTACTTTTAAAAACCGAGATTTCTAACAAAATAAGAACCAAAAGACTGACTGGTTGTTCAGATCAGACTGCTGAGACAACTTTGTTACTTAGATAATTCCGCAAATGTAGGTCTAAATTAATTAACAAGTAAATATATATATTTATATATATATGCTTATGTTTAAAACTGATTTCTTATTGTCCCAATCCGACAACCTCTTCCTACAAACAGACACCTGCTATTCGATCTACTAACAAAATGGTACAGGGTAACTGTACACAACGCAAATGTATTTTTTGGAAACACGAAAGCTTTTATAAACATATTCTCTATGCGTTATCTAGTATGTATGTATACGTGCGTTTCTATATACAAACTTTGACACCAACTAGATGTGTACAATAATGCAGTATAATGTAGACGCGGCGTAAGCTGGCTGTTGCTGAGATCGCCCTTGTTTTAAATGTATGGTGAGCCTTTTGCTAATACGATCATTTACTAATGAATGGAATGCCTTTAGATAGCCCTGGGCCCAAGATCAATAATTTTCTGAGCAGAAAACGCAGAAAAGAAGTTGCTTGGGATCGTGTCGAAACCTCCAATTGGCGTCGCTACTTTAATACTAGCACACTTGGAAAAGCCTAATACATAATTGTATCCGCCCGTACCATGACGCTTTAAATATAATTGTCGTTATCTTTCCTTCTTCTTTTTTTCTATATCCCGCTAATAGCAAATCTATTCTACGTTACCCTTTCATTGCATGCATCCTTGACCTCAGGGTGCCTTCTAAACAATATTTCATAGAAAGATCAATAGATGTTCATGACTGTTACTATTTACGCGTTTTACTAATGAAGATGATCGCTAACGGAACAGATATGGCCTCCACAGACTCTTCTCTTTCTATATCTGACTTTAAGCTTATAACTAATTGCTTCTCTGGCCGGGTAACTAATACTACACAGTCAATAATCGCAAAACGGTGACGCTATCTAAGGGCGTCTTCTCAAAGGGAAGAAGCGAAACGCGGCGTCCCATGATCTCACTTCTTGGTCTTACAGCGTCTAAACAAATCTTTGTGATATCACACGAGTCCCGTCTCTGCTCCTAGCACCGCGCGCCTGAGCAGAAGCACATGACCTAGCCTTGCATTAACCGGGCATTAAATGTCCGAATTCCGCCAGACAAACAGGCATCAACGAGAGGGAAACATAGAGAGAGAGTGCACAGAAGCGGAAGAAAACGCGGATTCTAGTAGGCAGATAGTTTATCTAAACAGCTTGATTAATGAACCCACGTGAGACTCTATCACCCGCGGTCAACCCCTACACTGAGCGAACTACTCTCCCGTGGCGTTGCGGGTGTAATCGAGGGCAGTTGCTTGACCTGTGATGTCCCACGAAGAGTGCTAGCAGCAAATGGAAGAATTTGGGGTCCGAATACCCCCAACATATGTCAAACATACTATGCAGGCTGCGAAGGGCAACTTGCGGCAGTCGCTTGCCTGTTTATTCGTTGCCGACACCAAATTAACTACAGAATGGTTAGCGACCTGACATCAGCAAAGAAGCTGACACGATTAGGCGCAGTATCGAGGCGCAGCATAGGGAAGTTAGAAAATTGTTGTATCAGCGCTCACATAGGCTTTACACTAGTTAAAGAACTAATTTGCTATGGCAGCAGCGCGACTAGGTTACAGAACGACTGCAAGGTCTGTTTTTATCTAGTTACAGCTACACGAGGTTTTTGCTAAACAAATTTAGAGCAATACCTACTGCTGTCAGCCCTAAAACAAGGCAATCCACAGTGTTGCCTGAATGATACGTTTGCCTAAGACCACTCTACCTAAAAAGCAAAGCTGGCCGCTTCGCCGCAGCTATAGCAGTTGTAAAAAAATATAACGTGGAATTTCTGCCAAAGAAACGGTGTGTACTTGAAATTATTTTTATGTAGTACGCTTTGTTACATGGCTCAGTATCTCGCAAAGTCGCCCTCTACGTAGACGAAAGTGCCATCGAGTCAGTCGTAATTGATCCCGAATAAATCTTTGACAAATAATACAAGCCGTAATTAAACACAATAAGGTGGAGTTACAAAACGTTTGCCTTACTGTTAGAAGCACGGCGAGTTACTTGTAGCACACAACAAAATAGCAGTAACCCAACAACAATTATTGTTATTCGCGGAACAAGTCTCCGTACTTGTGAGTCGAATACGTTCGACACATACGTTCCCTGAAACGGGTGGCAGTGCATGGAACCTTACTTGTAGCGACTATGTCAAATCTGAGCAGGTTGAGTAGTTAGATCCTTTGAATCAACGAAATCCAAGGGACAACTAAAATTTGCGAACATTTACAGGCTTTTACAAAATCAATGTTTTTGATCGTCGATAGATTGAAATATTTGTAAATACAGAAACAAAACAAGACCTTTGTTGCTGTCTCTGTGGTGGCAAGGTGACGTTTTTTTCACGATCACAAGATAGCCACTTCTAGACTGGATAGTCTGGATAATTTCTAAATCTCGGGCTAAATGAATGCCACACAAATCGATGTGCGGCCTACTCCAATGGCCCGCGCAGAACTAACGACTCCTCCCACGAGAGCCCTAAATAGCGGCCGGTAACGCAGGAGATTCCCATCTTGATAATCAATTTCAATAAAAATGCTCTATGACATCATTAAGCTGCTTACTTGCTCGGTGACGTCTTGCCGTACGTTCGTAGGACAGACATACGTTAGGATGGGCTCACGGCTCACTGGTGAGGTTGAGTTGGTTTGCTGTGTTCCGTACCAGCGTTTTGACTTCATTAATCCTAGGAACACCGCCGCTACTAATAAACAAAAGCACGACTGACTACAAAGAAGAAAAACAATTCGAGCAGGAGCAGGAATGGTCTTGTCATAATGAGGTTGTATGTCTGACGACATATCGTTGGATGAACCGATCACTGATAAGTCAGTCTGTTGTGGGGCAGCGCTAGCAGCTGTGCAATCGATTCACGCCAGCTACCAGCTGCCTAACAGATTCACAACAAGGAAAACATCCTCCTTCCTCCCTCCCTCCCTTCAGCTTTTGGGAGAGGACACAGTAACAAAAAAAATTGAATAATGAACACCCACGAACAGCCTGCAAATGCATAGAGGCGGGGCGGGGGGTAGTCAGGTGTAGGCAGTACTAGCGGGCAGATTGATTCGTTGTGTTTGAGCCAATGTCGCCTCTCCTTGAGATTCCCTCGCTATAGACGCACGCACGTAATGCACGGATATCTATCTATACGTCTACCCACGCATATATATATATATATGCACGCATGTACAAGCTTGTCTAGCGTGCCACGCTCTGCTGGACCTGCTCTTGTCGGGTTCCCTCGGCGTGCGCGCGTTTGCTCTCCTATCGAAAGTCAATAAAATAATGAACACAACAACGTGCACAAAAATGACCGACGTGCGTCGTCGTGAAGCGACGCCGCACCAGGCGCACTGACCAGTGCGTAGCCGGCCTCTAGCTGCCCCGCACCCGTGCGGTAACAGAAATTGTAGCAGGGGGGGGCTGTGCGCCGGTCATCGAGACAGGAGGGTTCAAGATCCTCCGTTCGTTTGGCGTCGATGTGGAATAGTGTGTCTATCCAATACTGAGATGGGGCAAAAAGACCCCTCAGAGGCGACAGATCGAGAGAGAGAGAGAGAGAGAGGGATAAAGGGAACTAAATAGAGAGAGAGAGAGAGATAAAGCGAAAGAGACTGACTATACGAACTAGGAAGGAAGCAGTCACGAAGCTGTAGAGAAGGCAGTAGTGAGAGGTAGAATGCAAGCCAGAGAGAGAGAGAGAGAGAGGAAGAGTGAAGGAGAGCGGGGGAAAACGAAGCGGGGGGCAAAAGTCTGGACGCGAAACGAAGCAAAGGTGATGGATGATGGCGCTGATGCGGAAGATGCGAAAACGCGTCCAACGTAGCGATGCTGGTCGTTCGCGGTGGTCTCGGATGGATCATCGCTGCTACTGCTGCTACTTCGTGGGCCAGGCCACTACACACAATAGCGCATTCCTTTCTCCTGCAGGCTGCATGGCTGGCGGGGCTCTCAAATACACGCTGGCAGCCCGTGCACAATAAGCTCGCGGCAAGCCGGCGGATCAAATATAAAGCGATGAGGACGACGGCGACGGCAACAACAACAACAGCAACAACAACAACAAGAATAACAACAGCAACAACAACAACAACCACGACGGCACCAACAAAACCAATGTCACACAACATGAAAGTCGTGGAAAGTTTAAGACCGTCAACTGGTCCGTCTCGAAACGGATCAAAGGAAAACGCACAATAGCGCAGGAAGTCTGTGGAAAACCAAGTGCGATAAGAAAAAAAAACTAAGGACACAGCGGCCAAACGGAAGGCAGGCGCGCAACCCTATATATATACCCGTCGGTGCCGGTTTCATTTTCGATTCGGCCACGCACCAGCTCGTATGTTACCGTATCATCATCGAAGGCCGGGGGTGCGGAGAGGAGGAGGGTGCGGGGGTTTTCAAAATAACACGTTTCACGAAAGTTGTCAAAGAGACAGCCTTGCTAATGCTGGCTCGCCGGCTGGCTGGCTCGAGTTTACGATAGTAGAAGGCTACAGCTCACGTTTGTTGGGAGAGGCACGCTGGTCCCGTTGGGAAAATTGCTTTCCTTCTTTGCTGCCTATGGCTGCCCGCCCGGGAATACTAAGTGACCACCAGTGCACAGGTGTACTGCAGCATACGACAGCTGCAGTGCTGCTGCTGCTGCTGCGGCTGGGCATTGGAGATAAGCCTACAACAACAGCGCCCACTAGAATGGCGGACACGTAGCGATAAATCAAACGTATTTAATTAGCCACGGCTTCAAGCTAAGTAAGGCTAACTCAATTCTGCAATTTCGACATTCAGCAAGCCAGTCTGCTTTCTGCGTTTCTGTCTGCTGCACGTGAGCTCAAGTAACGCAAAAGGAAGTGAGCCGCACAGCTGTCCGAGATATACATATGTTTCGAAACTTACACTAGTCATCATTCGCGCTTGCTTGTGCCTGTGGTGGTTGTCCGTGCTGCACTCGTACATCTAGTATTGCTGCGGATATAACGGCTACGTTCGAATGGGTGCTCGTTCGTATAACATCTGAATGGCTTTAGCCTTTTAGTTAGGATAATCGTTTACCTGCGTGTCTAATTTTGGTTATTGCTGTTGATAAAATTGTCCTGGTTGTCCTGGTGGCATACATCAATTGCGTAGAGTTTTTTGAGGTGTATTTCAATGAGTTTTTACGTCTGTAGATTATCAATTGACTTCTCTAGCTTGGTCGTTTCGATAATAGGGCTACGCATAGCTGATCGCCCGACCATATACATGTCGCGATACGCATACAACTTGCGTGTTTTTTGTTTTAATCTAATATACATATTTATTTAGCATATGTTCAGTACAAAACATGCCCCGACGCTTAAAATGGTCTTTAAGGCCTGTGACACGGACTTCAAACGCATCAAATATTCTAGAACAAACGGTCGTTTTCAATACTAAAGATGTGCTTTCAGCAAACGGGTTTTCGGTGGCTTCTGCACGACAGCTCCACTGTTACATCGCGAGATGAATTGCAGATTTTTACTGCTTCTGTGTTTCACAACGATTAGTCGCTGCTATTCTCTCCTGGATAATGCAGAATGAAGTGCAAACCCTAAATAAACATTTCTACAATAGCAAGCTGCCTACTTGGGATTCACTGTAAGATGCAACCAGGTGCCTAACCAGCCCGCTCAGGTATCCAATAATAAAATCTTGCTGGATCTCCATATATTAAGACTTGTCTATAGCTAGCAGACACAGACCTAATTATAATACATTGCAACGCTTGGGTAAGGCAAATACTGTTTCGGAAACATGGTTATTTTTAGGGAATTTAAGAATTACAATACCTGCAATTTTTTTTCTGGACGGCATGCAACAACAAATGCCATACGGGAGTGGCTAAACTTATAATCATTATTGAAGATACACAACTCTCACATCTACGTAAACGTAAAAGTCTTAGCTCGGACCGCAAAATGTTCAATCGCAGACACGGTCATACGAATAGTTTTAACATTTCGCCAGGCGTTGTAGTCCAGTTCCACAGCTAAGGGAGTGAAAGCGACGACAGGAAGTAGTATTCTCTACGAGGTGTCACCGCCTACTTATTTGCGGATATCTTTTCTCTTTTCTTAGCGAGGTCTCCGATCGGACACCGTACTTAGCGAGCATTTAGCAAGCGTTTTTTGTCGGTCGGACATAAGAGTGGCAACGTTTCCAATCAATGGGGTCTTCCACGTTGAAGATGGGCCCCATTGGCCGCTATCGCGCGGCGGATATTGTCTCGTTCGGTTTTTTTTTCGGCGTCTGAGACCTCTTGGTGTCGATCCTTTGCAGCTTTTTTCTCCTGTCGCTGTTGTCGGCGCAGCGTGCTCACCATCCTGTCATCGGTGTCACTTTCTGCCAGCCAATTAAACGTTAGTTACCACTACTACAACATACTACTACTAGTACAACTAGTGCTATTATGGGCAGGCTCGCTCAAACGAGCCGCTACCACTACCGAACCGATGCAGGCTTATTATTGCCGGCCGGGGGTACGTCCCTCGTACCCCCGAACCTCTCAAGGTTCTCTATAGCACCGTGTAGGACCGCGCTGCAAGGATAACTCCCCGCAAGACTTCTCCTCACGGTTCGCGGTGCCGCCGTTCTCCGCCGTCCCTCGACCCTCCACAGCGGTCCCCCCCCCCCCCCCCATCAACATGGCTCAAGGCTCACACGCACTGCGTCCAGAACAGAACAGCGGTCGCCTATATTGCTTGCAGCAAATGAGTGTAGCGGGGGCCATCGAAGATGATGATGATGATGCTGGTGATGGTGGTGGTGGTGGTGATCATGGTGGCAATGATGGCGATGATGGTGATGAGGACAATGATGGTAATAATGATGATGACGACGATGATGGTGGCGATGCTGATAAAGTTCATGATCGCCGTGAGGGAGCGTCATAGAAGCAGAGCCCTAGCAGCGGTAGCAATAGTTGTCCATACCAAGTGGGCAGGTGCGCGCCGCATCCACAAGGAAGACTCAAGTAAGACTAAGGTAAACGGGCACAACAAACACGGCAGGTCAAGGCAAAGCATCACTTTGAGCCAAGAATTCAGGCCACGATGTCCTTGCACTTATTCACTTATTCTATCGCTTAGTTGCCTTGCACATGTTATGATGGCGGCGGCGGCACCAGCAGCAGCGGCAGCAGCAGCAACAACAACAACAACAACAACAGCAGCAACGCTTGATCCAACAATCGTCTAACAATAGCAACAAGAACAACAACAGCAAGAAATAGTAGCAACGTCAACAACAACAGCAGCATTGATATCAACTCAGGGGGGGGGGGTGGTCAGCTACGCAATTGTGACAAAAGTGACCGGAACACAACGCGAATGAATTGACACTTGCTATCCTGGCCGCTGACGGAAAAAGAAGCGGACACCGACGTGTCTTGAATCGACGTCAACAGCTACTGATGCTGCTGCTGCTACAGGACAAGACGAGTAGCAACAACAACAAAACCGACACTATCAACGACAACAATAACAACAATAATAACAAAAACAACAACAACAATAATAACAACAGCAACAACAACAACAACAACAACAACAACAAATCGAAACGAGAGAGAGAGAGAACAGAAGCGGCGATAGTGTTCACATGGCACGCCAGCAATTGTGACGGCCTTCGTCCCCCTCCCCCCTCAGACGGCAAGAACGGAGAAACTGCAGTGGACCCACGAACGCTACTACGGTTCACCCCCGCCGCAAGTCCCGCCCCCACAGCCGCCGTCATTCCCCCCCCCCCCCCCCCATAGCTACAGATACGCTACAGCCGACGAGCGGCTCGGACCGAACGGCCTTCAACTAACTAAACGAACGGACGGCAACGGAAAACTGTTGTTTTCAAACCGACAACAGCAACGTTCGAAGGAAAGTTCCAACTGCTTGCTTGCGGAGTTGGCGTAGGTCCAGCAGCGTGCGCCAACTACGCAGCTCGGGTACAGACCTCAACCTTGCAGACATCGACAACGAGACGAGATGATGTATCTCTCCGTTTTCGGTGCGGTCGGACGACAGTGGCGGCAGCCGCCTAACTGTTGACTGGTGATTTCTGCTCGTGCCACTCCTTCTACGGGCTATTGTAGTTCTTTTACAACTAGTAGTAGTAGTACTAGTTTTTTTTAGTAGTAGTAGTTATAGTAGTATCGAGCCCGTCTATGAAGCAAGCAATGCGAAAAGCAGTCCCGTGGACGTTAAATCTTGGCTGAGCGTCGTCAGCCCGAAAACTTTACTTTAGTAGTGTCGAACCCGGTGGTGTATTCGCCTGCGCCTCGCTCGGGTTCGAGCCCTACCGTTGCACATCTGTATTTAGGCGGGTCCGTCTGTGAGGCAATGCAAAAAGCAGCGCCTCGTGGACGTTAAATCTTGGCTAGGGGTCTTGCCCGAAAAATATATATTAGCAGTAATAGTAGTGGTAAAACGGGCTCCAATAGATGCCTGATGTTCTATTTATTTCCAACTAGCCACGGACTGTCGATCGCCGGTGATCGCGGCGTGTGTGTGTGAAATTCCCGGAACTGTATGCTAGGCCACTACCTCAGAGGGCCAGAGGAGAGATTCTTGATTTGGATTATGCCTATATAGGGCTTTTGCAGGCTCTACGTTTCAGTGGGGTCCAGTGGGCGTCACCCTCTTGTTGGCCCTTCAGTGGAGCTTTAACTTGGTTCGAAAATGTGCAGGCATTTGTATGTGGGCTCAACAATAACTTAATGAAATCTTTAAAAGCATATCCGATGTTTTGCTATGCCACTGTGGGCGGTCACTAATGTCTCACTTACAGTGCAATGCTGTATTAGCGTGTCATTTGGTTGACATACGATAGAACAATTTGAGGAGTTAGCTTTTTTCCATTTTTAAACCTAGGCATTTTTAAATTATAATAGCAGCGATGTTATTGTCAGTCGCGCACACACACACACATTCAATGTACCAATGTTTGTTCTTTGCTATGCTTATAGAAATGCATGTATTTAATTCTAGCAGAGAAGGTTATGAAAGACAGTGTGATACCGCACAGCACCCACGTGGATGCAATCGGTAGAGTGAGAACGACTGGAGTCATTCTGTTTGGGTTCGAACATTTGGTTTACGCGGTGCACTTTTATTTGACTTCAGGCAACAAATTAGATTATGCCCCCTCATGTGAGCTTTATAATAGAGCTTCGGCTTTTCTCAGCTTAAGTTGTATCGAGGTAGTAGCCTAGGTAATGGCTTTAATTAGCTAGGCATGTTTGTTTTTAGACCATAGATATGCAGGTCGCCGAACTAAATAGAGGCTTATGGACAGGTAAAAGGTCACCGCAATTACTCCTACATGCCAGCCTCATAGATTGAAGAAAAGAGGACAATTGTATAAAGAGTTGTAGGCCTTCAATTTGGTGTCGCGTAAAGTTCATAAAAATGAGCACACATACGACCGGTAGTTTTACGCGATACAAGAGAATGCTTATGTTGACTTAAAAACATGTTTCTAATATATATATATATATATATATATATATATATATATATTTTTTTTTTTTTTTTTTCTTTTTTATTTAAGTATTTAATCTAGCTGCTAGTAATCTGTTAACGTAACTTCCTTGGAACTTTGAAAACTCCATGTAGTGATATCCAGTGACGCTAGACCTAACATTAACATTGTTGTCTGACTGTGTTTATTGCAGGATCACCATGACTTGCATTTGGATACAGCGCGAGCTCAGCAGTCGGGAGACAACTATGGTAATATGCGTATTGTAGTTACAGGTTTCACTACGGTCCTAGATTCTGTCACAACTATAGCTTTATTAGGCCACATTTCTTGTATAATTTGTTGATAGAGTAACAATAGTTTTCTTAGTCAGATTATATATATATATACATATAGTGTGTTTGCATAATACGGCAGCATTTTGTAGTGTTACACTCTCTTTAACAGTAAGAGTGCGAGCTCATTACTCTACTTCTGCACAGTATGTGCTGACATTGTTTCCCGTGAGGCGCTGTTAGACATGCTTTAAAGCCCCAATAGACTGCGGGTTAGGCTGGCTCAAATAGGCTTATACTGCCGCATTGGCTGATAGCCGGCTTATTTTCTAATGAGGGCAAGAGGATTCTCTCAATAATCTCTTCCCGACCACAGTCACCCGGGAAGTGTAATACGTAATACCTAGGCGCCGAGGCCGCCGCTATGCTGAGGTCTCATCAGCCGTGACATATTATATTTTGTGTTAGGTCGTTGAACCACACATATTCAGAAATAGTGGCGGCATATATTTAAATAAAAATGCTGTTCAAAAGCACGCCTTATATAATAGTGGGTAAAATAAGGAAGAATACTATTATTGTTATTATTATTATCATTTTATTTACTTATTACTACTGGTATTGCTTCATTTAAGCCGGTTGCTAGCTTTAAATAGAGGAAAATCTGTATTTTTTGTTCAATACACATAGTGATTTTGGTGTGTATCGCTTTAAGTATATAACGTAAATATAGCACAGAATATTATGCTGAGAAATACATTTTAAAATACATCGTGAAATATGTATATATATATATATATATATATATATATATATATATATATATATTTGTAGTGCCTGCGCTGCGATGTGTCCAAAATGCACGCAGTTTAAACGAAAACTTTTTGCCTTTCTCTGCCTGTACTATTCGGTGACGACGGCACTGCGTAGAGCGCGTAGTAACCCGTATTATCCCGGGCTGTTGTGATTGGCAGTTGCTGTGCCCCGTTATTATATGGATAGCGAAAGACCATCTTTAGCTGCTAGTTCGTTCACTATTTGGACTTGGACTCACTCCAAGACGTTGACACACTCGACGAGAAAAAAATTTCCCGTTTTCGATCGGCAACACCAGAGATCCTACCGTCTCTCTCTCTCTCTCTCTCTTGCTTTTTATCATGCCAATCGAGCCACGCAAGCCCTAATTTGGCAGCTGCTCTGCTTTCATTACACGAAGTTGTCCGCGGCCCCCATGCATCCGGCCATATCAGATTCGTTCCTGGGGCTAGCCTGCTGCAATGCGAAGGAACAGCGAGCCACGCGGTTTGGCTGTTATGCATTCCGGGTTGGAATTTTTATGTTGCCATGATAATTCAGCCGAGTAGCTCGCCTAACACGCTGAGATGTTCAGCCGGCGTTTAGAGTTTGGAACTTCTTAGATGAGTTCGTCGTCCTATAAGAGCTAGAAACTCTTGTCTTGTTCGTCACGGGTATGGGTCGTGTGCGACATCGATGGGCCTCCATGTTGAACTTTATTCTACTGAAAAGCAGCGTTGGCCCAAACCGCGGATTCAGTGAGTGTACAACACCCCACAAATACCGATGGTTTAACGTTTTTTTTTTTTAATCCTTGATTGCACCCCCAGCATTGAGTAGGGTTTGAAACCTACCGACTTATCAAATTGTTGGCTTTTGCTAAGATTGTATTTGTGTAAATTCGTGCCATCTGCTCCAGGAACGGGAGGTTTAGCCACTCATTTAACGGGGCAGATCTGGCAGTTGTGTCTACTGCATACGACCTAGATGGTGGCTACAAATTAGGCAGCCTAAAGAAGATTTTTTCGCATCAAACCTTGCATTAACGTAAAAAAACGTTCATAAAAACGTTCAGGATGCTCCACAGGGGGTTTTGACAGTTTGATCCTCGACCGGTGCGGGTTCAGTCTGTTTACTTTACTCAAGTTGGATATAAAATACACTTCATAAGGTTGTCTTCATAATCCGTCATAAGATTGTCTTCATAATATCTTCTTCACGCTTGCGGCGAGAGAAGTAGGTGCACGACTCGTACTCCTTGTGAAAGGTGGCGTCTGGTAGTGATAACCATACACTTAGCGTAACAGACAACGCAGACCAAAGGTGCAAGGCATTGATACGTCGGAACATCGACCTCCCGTCTGGTCGGTACAACTTAAGCTTTCCACTCCGGAGTAATGCACCCTGAAGAAACAGACAGGTTTTTTTTCTAACGCTCTGATAACCACATTTTAGACGCTCGTAACGGGCTAAGTTGCCTGTGGCATGATATCGTCTAAATGCATCTATCGTCATCGCGTTCTCGTACTGGAATTATATAGGCTTTCTCCAGCAGAGAGGTATGTAGCAGCAAGACAATGACAACCACGTCCAACAAATTCAACCAGCACGGCCAGGGCTCGATCTAGCGATGCTTTTGCTAACCGTGTTTGTCATGGCAACAACGCCCCGTTTCGAACGGTGCGTTAGCCCCCTAAGCCACAGCCACTAGAAAAGGTCAAATACAGGCCAACAAGTCTCTTAAATACCTTAGATGTAAATGATACCAGCGATATCGGTCGATAGTTTTGAGGTTGTTTTTTATCGCCCTTGTCTCTGTATAGCGATATTACGGTTGATGTTTTAAAGACACCTGTTCTGATAGAAATGTTGATAGAAATAAAAGAAAAGAAAAATCATAGAAAAAGGTTCTGATAGACATGTTAAAGATCGCTGCTAATAGACCTTCTAGATGGATCGAATTTAGCTGTACGCGACCAGATACGTTTCCCCAGACCTCAAATAAATCTGACTTTACACCGTTTGCAGCGCATTGTGTTTAGTGCGTGGCAATAGCACTAATGCTCTTCAGAATATGTACGTCCTTGATCTCCTAGCAGTGATTTCAGAGATTGTTGCTTATTTTCTTCTTTCGGTATTTTTTTTCTAAACAATGTAAACATATGCTTAGCAGTCGACAACCGCACAAGTAGTATTCGACTAGCAATTCAAAATATTAGAAGCTGGTGTTGTGAGAATAGAATGCAGATATCTGTGCTCAAATGTGCCGTGCTGTCATCAGATGGCAGCTCGTCACTGTATATGTCGGCAATGATGCGATACCGGTAGTTGGATTTTTTTTGTGATCTTGGTGTGATATTGACCCGTAAAATAGACTTCTCTGAACATATAACTGCCACAGTCACTTCTGCTCCACAGTTTTGTAACACAATATTTAGATGTTTAATATGAAAAAAAAAACTAAGTTTATTGTAAATTTGTTCACAAATTTAGTTTTACTCAAATGTCTTTACTGCAACCAGGTTCGGGCTTCTTATATGGTAAAATATATAAATGCTACTGAGAGGATACATGTGAAATATATCAGACAAGTGTAGAAAAAGTGTAATATTTCTTGTTAGCGTATCTCATATGCCAATACAAGGGTTACACCTTATGGCCTGCATATTGGCATCATCGCTTCGCCTGACAGCGGTATCTATGAGGTCAAGCACACAATGCACGTAGGTTGAAAGACCTACCTACACCTCTACCACCAGGTCTGCAGACAGACATAGAATTGTAATCCTGTAAACCGTAAAGAAGTTCGTCAGCCTCCCTAAACCAAATCTCCCCTATTACAATACCGTCCCAGTCAACACGTGTGCCGTCCATAAAGGCAATGAGTTTGTCAAACCTCGTTTCGGAACGTTGGTCCCGTCCATTTACTTGTAGATTTGGTATAAAGCTGGTATAACCGCTAGATAGGTTGGCGAGCAGCACTAGCCCACGGAGACGGGATACCCGCAACAGGTTAACGCCCTCAAGCAGTTCAGCCATCGCCTGGCGAGTTGTGTCCTATACCAGCGGGTTCTACCGGTGGCGAGTCGTCAGCGCTAACCCGACCAGATGACCCAGATAGTAAGCATAGAAACGACCTACCTTAAGCCTATAATCTCCCCAGTACTCATCCAGTACGACTACATGGTAATGTAGTCGTCTGACGTCACCAGCAGGGACCTGGATTTTAAAGAAGTAGACTAACTGCTCCTTTCTATGCTCTGCTAGCTGCCAGCAACGGGTACCTGGAAATCCCGGCGATTTGATGAACCCGCGAAGGTGTGTTAAGGCGTTTGCAACCACCGAGGTACTTCGGCAGTTCCAATCGCGTCATGGAACGGTAGCGTCTCCTCCGGACCGTTTCGCATTGAGGTAGCGGCGCCGCGATCTAGAGGGCGATTGCGTCCGTCATGCCGCCCATGTAGGGTTCCAAGCGCGTAGGGGACAGAGGATGGTCTATAATTAGAAACAACCTCCTTAAAGAAAGTTTTATTTATTTTATTTTTGTCACATTAGGCCAGCCGCCGGCACTTTCATCGGGAGAGACTTCCATGACAGGCTTAGCCTATCACTGTTGCTTTTCGCTGTTTGCTGTCGTCTCCGTCGTCTCATTCATCCACCATCTGTATCTAATCGTATATATATATATATATATATATATATATATAGTGAGAACAAATATAACGAAATTGCACATAAGTGCCCTGCACGCCTGAGCGAAGGCGCGCTCGTCACATAGCGACGACGTGATGACGCGGCCCAGGCACTAGGGAGCACCGTCAACTTGTGGTCGTATTATGGTCGTATTACGTTTGGTCATGATACTTTGCTGCATTATTTCTGCTACGTACCGAAAGGGATTTCGGGCTTGGCGAGGGTGCTACGTCTGTCTAGGCGCTGGCTTTCTTTGCCATATCTTTGCCATTCTGCAGTTTTCCTTGTCTGATTTTCGAAATCATGACTACATCAGCAACAGCAACAACGATTACAGCATTTTGCCTAATGTTACCGTCAGCACCACCACTACCACCAACAACAACAATTACAGTATTAATCACTCCAATCACGATAACAATCACACTAACCACAAAATCTAAGACAACAACAACAACAACCGAACTTTATGATATCTGGCCGACGGCAAGCATCTCTGAGTTGGCTAGTGTGTAATGCTCCCGAAACGAGGAAGAAAGTCAGCTTTCGCCACATCAGGCATTGACTGGCAGCAAACGCCGACGCCGTTCAGCCAGCAGCGATCAAGTAAGCATAGATAGTCAAACGGGGGCAGATCAACCGACAACGTTCAACACAATTCCTCTTGGCTTTTCGTCTCTTTCATCTAGTCGTTTTTCTTCTTCTTCTTTTTATTTTCCATCAGTTCTCTCTGAGGCGCCTTCGTCCTTTAATGGCGCACACGAGCCCAGGGCTGCCCTCTCTGCTGGCTGGGTGGGTGGCTGGGGTGACTGACCGACCGACCGAACCAACAAGAATGCCGAGCGAACTGGGTTAATGGTGAGTTGCCAGTTCACCTACCTGTGTCTCGTCTCGAGTTCGGCCGGGTAAGAGCCAGGCCACATCAGTCGGCCGGTTATACCTCGCTCTCTCTCTTACTCTCGCTTTCGCTTTCCCATTCTGTATTTACCTTTCTCGCTACCTTGCTCTCGGCCTCCGTTAGACGATGACGATAATCAGAGCCCAGCCGCTTGAATGACTAAATGCGTATATATATGAATATATACATATATACGAGTATATATATATATATATATATATGTATATGTATATATATATATATATATATATATATATATATATATATATATGTATATATATATATATATATATATATATATATATATATATATAATGTAAATAAAGCGCATATTCTATATATATATATATATGTATATATATATATATATACTCGTATATCCGTATATCGTGAACAGCAACCGTCCACTCGTCGATGCCCACACTTATAATTACTGTACTGTAGTTTTTGGATACGCTAGCTTATCTTACAATCACACTACAAAATGATTTCTTGCTTCTTCTTGCCAATTCTTTCCTCTTTCTGTCTTATAAATATATACTCGTGCCCCCCGTTTTTTTTATTTTTCTGTTCGATTATGGCCGATTATAATTCACTCCGGCAAATTATATATATATATATATATATATATATGTATAGACAACACATGCATCTTTCATGCAAATATCCGAAACGCTAATGATACCAGTTTGCATGTAGGGTCGCTAATCTGTTAGAGAGCGCATATGTGACCGCCTCGGGTTAGGTCAGACGCGAGTGAAACGAGACGTGTGTGAAGAGTGCATCTCTCATCAGGCTGGCTGCTCTGGGTGGGCGCTGGGA
>QVRM01006635.1:57500-93828 GCA_003439945.1 Dermanyssus gallinae
ATATATATACGGTATGGCAGAGCTGCAGTTGCGAACATGCCTGCTGGCCAACATGTATTAGCCCAGTTTGTAAACGAGGGCCGACCTGCGGTCGCTGCTTGCCGAAGCCACGACCATTTTACGAGCGTAAGCTGCGGGCCGTAAGCTTTTACGCGACACGGCTGAGGTCTGAGGGCTGGAGGCTGAGAGCTAGCTAAATCATCGCTGTGGCCACTACGGAGCTAGCCGGCAGCTGTGCTTGGTGGTCGTGGTGAAGTTCCTGCGGCCGCGCGAAAAGGTAGTAGTGGTGCGGGGCTCATTCGGCGATCAACGACGCAATCTTACAGCGGCGTCTGAGCGACGTTTCTTTATGATGAAGACATCGTTTATAGGCGACAGGCTGCCATGCTGCTTGCTCTTACTACTACTACTGCTGCTGCTACTACTTCTAGGACTACACTGCGACTACCAGACTGCCAGACTACCACCAGGACTAGCGTCGACTAACTACACACATTGTGCAAAGCAACGAACGCAGACGATAACCACAGAAACATCAGCAGCATCGCCATCACAACCATCATCTACGGAGCAGACACACTGGACTGTCGTACTAGCTCTATTACCCACAGGCTCTTCTTTCCCTCTCTATCTATCTCTCTTTCTTTCTTTCTCTCTCTTTATTTTTCTTTTTTTCTTCTTGTTTCGTCGGCCTATCTCTGGCCATTTTTGTTTTCTCGCCAACCGTGGCGACCCACACCGTAGAGACGTTACGGCAGGACACTTCCATTCCAGGGACTTCACGCAGGCCTACAACCCGGCTGTCCGTCCGGGCTGTCGTCGACGGCAGCGGTTATCCTGCGCTCACCGCGAAATCCCGTCCTGTCACCATCTTTGCAGGACCCTTTCACCCACACGTCTGTCGGCTGGTCCGTCCGACTGACCGCCTGCCTACCCGTTTGGCTGTCCCACCCACTTGCATCCTTGTGTCGCTTTTTCTCCTCACAACTCCCAATTTCCCGTTATACCCTAATTCCCCCACACACTCTCTTGGTTGCCTCACACTTCCTTGGTCCTCCCATACTTCCTTGGTCCTCCCACACTTCCTTGTTTCCCCTCACATATCCTTATTTCTCCTCGCACTCCCATATTGCCCCACAATTCCTTATTCTACCTTACCCCCTTACAGCCCCTAGTATTTTCTCACACCACCCAGTTTCTTTTCATAACCCTCAATTGCCTCATAACTTGTTATTCCCCTTTCATACCACGCAATACCCCTCTGCCCCTCAACTGTCTCTGTTCTCCTTATAATACCCTTTAATTCCTCTTATTCCCTCTCTCGTATGTCCCTCTTAATCCCGCAAGATCTCTCTTCTGACATATTTCTGATTTTCCGTCTCATCTAATTTGCTTTCTCTATATCAATACATAAAGTCGATTACACCTCGATCCTCCCTTGCCGCCAGCCGGAACAGACAGACGTTGAGCTCGTTGCCGCCGATACCGCCGCCAAGAACCATGATGGAGACAACATTGATGCTATTAACAGCAGCGCCATGACACAGAGTTCTCTTGCCGTCATATTTTGACGATGCGTGAAACACCTCTCCTCGGTGGAGGCGTAAACGATTACATAGATTGACAGACATCCCTCTGCATCGCTAGTAATAGCAACAGATTTGCCGTCACAAAGGGGAAAAACCTCGTCAACTCAGGAGTTACAAACAGCTAAATTTGTATCGCCAGTTGGTTAGGCAAAGCAGGTAAAACGCCAACAAAGACTTGCTTAAGCATGATATTTCCAGCCAGGAAAGTGCTTTGTTCGTTGACGTTTTCGGCCAACTATACGAAGTTCGCTATGCATTCCGAAGAACTATATATATATATATATATATATGTTTCTTGTTCAATTGGGGAGAAATATATAATAAGATGTTACAAGGTAGTTTGCTATAATATCTTCACCTGGAGAAGGTGATAGTGATGTTGACTTCGGTCATCACCTTATTGTAGATGCGTCACTTCACATTAATCATACTATATATCGTCCTTTTATCCTCACCACATCTAGATTTTAATTCGCAGCTAGCTTTCCGGTCAGACGGCTTTTAAAATGCTGAGTCATACGACTCTTGTATTACCCTGTATGCATGTAAGAAATGGCTTTGAAGGTGGCGTAATGCTATTGCTGATAAGATTTCCATCCGATTCCATTAACACGGCCGACTGTACTTCATTGTATCATTCTAAAGAGCATCACCAAGTAAGAAGCATGCGAATAGCAACCCACTCAACGCCCGCATATTGCACTTGCTGCTTCTAAGTACACAATATTGTCGCGCGTGATTTAAAGCCTCTGGAACGATTGAAGCTGTCGTACTAAAAGCGTGACTGCGACCACGTGGGAAAATTGGTAGGCTATACAGATCCCATATCATGAACCCAATATATATATATATATTTTTTTTTTGTTAATGTAGGTTTTGGCAATGAATAATGCACATACGTTGCTAGCCGTCCACGGTGACTCGAGCTGTTGTTGATATCCGCGAGACGCCAGCCGTGATAGGGTAGCCGCGGCTCTCAACGGTAAGGTCTCTATGCTCTGGGTAAGAGATCATGTGACGAAAATAGGCGGGCACATATTTCCGCGCCAGGGCATCTATAATGACACCCCAGCTCACCGTGTTAAAGACATTCCGGATATCAGGAGTATCAGTAGCTCATGCATTCGGAGTGAATGTCGTCTTTTCTGTTGCTGCCTACGTGACTCTTCGAGGCTATACAGCCGACCCGCATTGACAGTCGGTGAGTGTGGCTTGCCTCGAAGCCATCGGTAAATCATGCCATCAAGAGATTATCCATGGACTTGTAAAATATGTCTAGCAGGCCGCTGCTTGGTTTTGGAATCAAAACCAAGTTGACGCGCTTCCACCAGGGGCAGGCGAGTCGCCCCTCTCACAGGAGCGTGTTCGCTAGCTCCTTTACTACGGCGGAGCACCTTTCTATCTAGGAGCCTGAAGATCTCCACGGGCAAGTTGAAGATCGCAGCGGTTGTGGACTGTGATGTGTTGTTGCCGGTGGGAAGGCGGGGGATCAGACGAGGAGACAAATCTACGTGTTGGGTCGGCATCACCTGGCCCCCGTTCTGACGGCTTTACGCACGACTAGGAGTCGCGCTAACCTGCCACGACATACGACGTGGAGGCCCCACCCAGTCGACATCTAGACCTAAGGCTATCCGCGAATGTTCGCCGCTCCGCTATCCTCATCGGCACCGTCGCCCGTAAGGCAAGAGCTGCCTCCGGTTGCCCCTTAAGATAGAGGGTAGCAGGCTCCGATGGTTGTTTAGCATTGATCATAGATCTAGAGGTCCGGATTCTTCGGCCCTCATGCCCAGAATAACCAGGATTCTGTGCAGTGCCCGGGCTGAGGCGATCGGGCGTTGCGTACAGCAAAAAGCTTGCGATCCCTACAACAGTCGCAGAGACCTCGCTACCCGCGTTTTGAAGACTTTCAAGGTGGGCATGTCCGACGTCTCGCCCCGATCTACCACGCCATCACTAGCTAGCGCTAGTTTATATTTGGGGGGTCTGAGTAGTTACTTGACGTTCGCGAGGCTGATTGTGTTTTCATAGACATGCAGGCTAGGCTCGATAGGTCCCTTCCTCCAGCCCAATGAGCAGCGTCGCAAGCTTTTCGGTGCCTGGCCCCGTGATGCAAGCCCCCTGCCTGTCAAAAGAGTCCTCATCAGTCGCTTATTACCCGTCGCCGGCTCATAACAGAGGTAATCGCTGAGCCCCCTGTCCATGGTGTGCTGGGCGTCATCCAGTACCGCCGCGATGTGTTTCTTAAGGGACCGTCGATAATCCATTATGAACGACACATATATTATTCACATATATTCCATGATTATACATACGGATAGTACATATTGTCATATATAGACAGAAGCAGAACAGCAGCTCTGCCCGTGTCGCCATGCTTAGCGGCCATCCCCGCCTTCCCACGGCGGGGACGTCGCCAAGAAAAACCGACCAAAAAAACACCGTTGTTTGTCTTCTACCGCATGTATATATTTATATATGTATACATTTTATTATATATAGCACTGCCTACATACGACGTATGCGTTTATTTTGTACAACGTGGGATTGTAATAATGTACAGTACGTGGGTTATGATTCGTTGTATTGTAACGGCTGCTATTTTTGTTATCTCTTTGAAAACCTAGCTAAGTCCCTTAAGCAGTATCAGTTTACTTTTGGCTCATATTACAGGTATATAACTCGACCAAAACGTAAAAGTTTTTAGTCGAACGAGCCCTTAGAGAGAATGACATCTCATCTATATTATACGCGGAATAAAATGGAATAAAAGCAATTTTTATTGCAATTAAACGGAGTAGACTAACTTCGCCACTGTGGTAGCCTACTTTGTAGACTACGTGCAGTGGAAACAGTGGACCACTTTGATGTATCAGTTTGGCCACGCAACAAGGCTGTTTACGTACTTTATGCACGCGATGGCATTGGGGTCGCTGAGTTCGTAGACCACTCGAACAAATATCAAACACGTGATGGACAATGTTGGCCCGCTGAGCTTGCTCCAAGACACTAAATGTTTGGAGCGATATCACATCGGTCACACATAAAGAGCACCTCTGTAGAAATGTTTTTTAAATGCCTGATGAAAAAAAGGTGTTGATGTTTGAGAAGTGCACTGCTACGAACCCGTAAGTCCGACTCTATTTCTCTCTCTCTAACGTGAGTATATGCATATAAGCAAACCCCAGAGGATTATGATCTACATATTCTAGATGCATAATTTCTTTAAAAATTGCTTTTTTATGCGGAGTTTAGAGAATCGCCCTATACTGTCATTCACTTCATTAAATTGGCTGCATGACCACTGCACTGTAAAGTTACAAGTACACTAGAGGTTACAAAGGAACCTTACTTAGCTATTATATACATATATATATATATATATATATATATATATATATATATATATATATTCTTAGCAAATTGTCACATTACAAGCCATTGAGCCAGCAGACACATCCACTGTGATTACAACGATACATTTATTTTATTTGACGCTAGAAGAGCATAGCGGCGACGCCAAAGGTAATGAGGTTATGTCATGCGAAGGGGCTTGGGCCTTGGCTTCCAAGCCAGCTAATGACTATTGAGCAAAGCGCTGCAATCTCGAGACCGTACTTCGACGGCCTGAACAAACGGCAAAAGGGTGCAAATGCAGTTCTTGGCTGTCGTGTCGTTGAATATTTATTACTGTCGCCGCTATGTGTGCTATGGCGTCTAGTTAGATGGGTCGGTGGGCTAGCCAGCTCCGGCTAGAAGTATCAGTGGTGCAAGGAAGCAGAGGAAGCAAGGAGAGATACCGATTGCCAGTTCGCTTGTTGTTGTTGTTGTTGTTGTTGCTGCTGCTGCCCCTGTTGGATCGTTGTCTTGGCTAGAACGTCAGCTTGGGAGCGATGTGCGGCGTCCGGAGCAAAGAGGAGGAAGGTGACGAATTCGGGTACGTCGTAAGCCGTCGTAAGAGCCTGGTGCGCGTGGCCATGTGCGTAGCTATGTGGTTCTCCGGTGGCCAGGCAGGCCAAAGCGCATTCCCTATCAACTTGACGACGAGACGACAGCAACGCGAGTGGTGGCATTAACAGGAGAAAGATAGGAAGAAAAATACGGACACCTTTCTCAGTAAGGAAGAACAGGAGTACTTCGGACATTGGCTGAGGGGTAGTGAAGGAGGTGAAGGAGTGTGGAAGCACGACGCAAATAGATAGATGCACGAAAGAAAGAGAACTGTTGTGGGGCTGCAATAAGGCGAGAGACGAAGTCCTGAGGAAAACATCCGCAGGCATGCAAGCGGACGGGCTGCTGGTTTGTATATGCTGTAACATTTGCTGAATGACAAAGAAAGGGAACAACAACAAAAACAACAAATAAAAGGAGAACAAGTAGGAAAAGAGTAAAAAGCGATTCTATGGGAGAGGCAGCGTGCGTGTCAACACAGAAGGGTAACCATGCGACAAAGAGAAGGAGAGGGCAAACATCTATATAAATGGAAGGTACAATACGGCGGGAAACTGGGGGGATTAGGTGAGTGTTGGTAGGATTGTTCTTCGTACTTTGTAGGTAGAATCCGCTTGTCATACAACGACGGGGATCCAAATAGTGAGAGAAAGAAAGAGCAGGCGCAAAGCATATGGCGAGGAAAAGATTCGTATGGATAGACAGGTACGCGCCTCACGCTATCTGTATGTGTAGGTTAACACGGGCGTGAGTCGCTCTCCTACGTCGTAGAGGAAATGGAAATAGGAAAGGAGCAAACCAGGTGGGCAGACAGGTAAATCGGTGGGCGGACGACCGATAGGCGCAGAAAACAGGTTAGGGCCAACGGCTCCCCCCCCATGAACGATGGACGGCGTACAGGTAAATGCGTGGGCGCAAAGGCATGATGATCACCAGCACGACAAATATTGTGTGAACGAAGCCACTGCAAACGTGTACACAAGTGTACGCACGCCCACTGCGGAGGTTTATGACGGAAATTCGATTTGATTATATAAATATCATCAAATTTATTTCACTCATATTGAGTATTCATATAGCATAGATAATATATACAAGATATAACTATATTTATTAAAATGACATTTAAGTGTTACAGAGAGGTGTAATTAACTATCAACACTAGGGCTTGTGGGGAGAGCTACCAGTCGAGCTTATCTTCGAGGCAGCCCCTCATTGTGCCCATTATTGCTGCCGCATTGCCGCGTTGAACTGCCAGCGATAGTCGCTAAAGTAGAAACTCAAGTGCTCTTTTTTCCCCTGTCGCCAGTTCAATTTGTTTGCCAATCTTCTGTAAAAGCGACCATGCCTCAGGGCCGGGCTCCCCGAGTGTCTCGAATACTAGCGGCACGAACATGAACTCGTTGGCGAGCTGAGCATATTTGTTGGTCTTTAGACGCTCAGCCTTGCGTGCTGCGGAGCCAGCGGAAGATGCACTGGCCTCCAGGTTCGACGGGGCGAGCGTGTCGGTGATAGTCGCATCCCAAACAAGCGCCTTTCCCCTTTCAAAGGGGAGATATATATATATATATATATATATATATATATATATATGAAGGAGTTACGGAAAAAATTAGCAGGTCGACAGGCGTCTTACGGATAGCGTACGCACATCAGCTGTGTCACGCTTTTCCGCAAAAACATACAGATTGCGAGACAGAAAAGCTGACAGAATAGCGGCGCACGTCGTTCGTGTCTCCGGGGCAATAACATCGACGACGACGGCGACGATGGCAGATCCGGTGGGTTTTGCCTGTGGCGATGCGGCACCAGCTTCCTGACGGCTACGTGCCCTAGGCGGTCCTAAGGGGGTGCAACGACACATCACGGGGGTCGAATGGAATCGCAGTTGCCTGCGTGCCACCACTTCCAATCATCCAACGAGACAGACATCGTTGGACGCGAAATAAAACGAAATCAACAGAGAGAGAGAGAGGGTTAGAAAGAGAAAGCAAGAGAGACAATGGCAGACGAAAGCGTACAAAAAAAGGCGTTATTGTTCGAAAAAGAGACGAATAAGGCGGTGGTAGAACAATATGGTGTAGAAGAAAACAGAGAAAAGAAGAGAGAAAACAAAGGAAACGCGATCAAGGTATTGTCACATTGTGTTAGATGGAGTACGGTCATAAAGTCAAGTGTTGGAGCACTCAACCGGAAGATAGCTGGTTAGTGATGAGAGGAATTTGTCTCGTGTTACCTTACAAGCACGCGCGATCCGTTGCACAACGACGACGACGACTACAGTAGAAAGCTAACAGACATTATTTCTATGAATAGCCTATTCTAAAACTATCCGCAGCGAGTTGATCGCTTTTCTTGATTAAATTTGTTCTAGATTGCGCTAGGGTTATTGCGGAGCCATTTCTGGTGGTCCGTTTGATGTATCGGCCGGACGCTTGCCTGGACGATAATCTTCTTTTCTGTGATGAGCAGGCACCCTTTCAACCATAATAGTTGCCGGTACAGTAATATATGCGCCGCTCAAATTAGTGGTTCAAACGGCGGGTGTTGTCATGACTCGATCATAGCAGTAATGCAGCGGCAACGTTTACAACGTATTCTGCTCGTCTCAACTCGCAGACTAAAACTAGTTAGCGTAATCACCAATTATGCATCCACTTATATATATATATATATATATATATATATATATATATATATATACAGAGGTGTATATATATAGCAAAAAATACATTTATAATATACGAAGCGTACGCACAACCTGCTCAGAGCTTAACTCAAGGCACTAGGTCCAACTTGGGCTATTCATCTAGTCAGGATTCCTCTCACCAGTTTTTTTTTATTGAGCCCATCTTAATAACAAGAATATCCAGCAAACGGCTAGTGTTGCAATATATCCTTGTACCACACCAACTGCTGAGGTCATTTAAATGGGCTCATTTCTTTTAGTGATATGATCAAATGTTGTGAAGAAGCTGATACATTGTCTCTCGCGCATATTAAAGTGGTCGTAAATTATGTCTAGCAGTCTGTATCGGGAGAAGCAGTCAAATTCTGTTGAAATCTATAAAAGCTGCATAGGTCATCTGAATGTCTCAATGTACTTTGTAACCTCTTTTAAAGATGTTTATGTTGCTTATTTAAATATAAAAAGCTTGCATTTGCCGTAAAGTGTTTTTTATTAGCGTTGTCAGTATGTGAAACATTGTACTGCGCAAAGCAATGCCTCTTTAGTTGCAAGGGTCTGTAGCATCTACTTTTTTTTAAACGATTGGTTGTTTCTGACTTTAGGGCACAGGCCATTTGCGTTATAACATCTTGTCCACGTGCACGTCTCTATATATATGTATATATATATATCCACGAGTACATTTAGAGTGTCAAAGTAGTAGCAATGCTTGCTATTACTTCTGCCATTACTGTGATTTGTTCAGATTCAAACGGGTCAGTTTGCTGTTGCTCTGGCTGCATTGCGATTATTTATTATTAATTGCGATTATATTTATATTATACTATTAACAAAGATAGATGACAACAATGAATTACAGCGCAAAAAAATGTTGTGCCAATCTGTCACAGAAGCATCTGTCATAGAGCATAAGGTTCTGCCGACGAACTTGCTAGAAGAACTGATTTCGAACCCAAGCCGTCACCTCATAATTCGTACAGTGGCAGTGCTTGCAGCTGTGGTGGTGGCCGCGGTGTTCTTTTGCAGATTGATATTGATCGTAACTGGCAGTATCAGCAATGCGTTTACCATGTTACCTGTAGTTTAGGCAGCATGATGCTATATATAATTATACATGTGCTGTTGGCGTCTCTCTCTGATCATCACCACTAGCATCGTCGCCATAGCGATTAGACAATAGCTTGGCTTGTTACACCTTGATTTCGCTCGTTACCAAACGTATAGTCGAGCAGACGCTGCTCTAACAGCCGCTGCTCTAACAACACAGATCTGACTATTTATCTGTCTATTTTTCTGTTTGTGTTTTCTGCTGCCAGATGACGAAGAGGGTGACGCAGACGATATCGACGATACCCACCCGCTCTTCACGATCGACAAACGAACCTCGACGCACGCTGAAGATCGGCCGTCCTGGAGCACCGGAGCTAACGGTGCCTATACGACTATACGATATATATATATATATATATATATATATATATTGTAGTGTGTGTGTATGCTCACAATTGTTGCGCCATTTTAAACCGGACTACATGATTCAAAACAAAATTAAATTAACTTTAGATCACAACTGTTAAAGTAAAATGACCCAACTCATGCTAGTATTTAAGTAACGTATCCCGAAGGATACGTTACTTAAATACTAGCATGAGTAATGAGATAATTTATATATCGTAACTAAACGAATACTAGCATGAGTAATGCGATAAGATATATCGTAATTAAACGAATGTTCGTTCTTATAGAAATCCACATCACATTTATTCATCACTCATACTGAGTATGCAGGTAGCATTAAAACGTATACTGTTGACAGCTATTCTCGGCTTGTTGTTCGAGAGAGGCAGTGCAGTGATCTCTTCGTAAAGGCCAGGCACGCTTAAGAACACAGTCGACAGATGCAGTCTGTATACTTCTCGTAGAGTTCGTATTCAAACAGACCAGCTATATAGTGATAGCCATAAGCTATGTATCTGGTATTGACGTTGCTATTGTCGCATGCCGGACCAGATTAGAGGTGAGAGGTACTGGAGATATCTACATGTTTTAGCCCAATCCAATGACCGGCTGGTTTCATCCTTATAATAACTCAAAGGATTTTTGCGCAGCATAGTTACTTGTAAGTTGAGGTGTCAGGTCGCTGAACGAATATCAAATTGAAATTAGAGATTCGCTGGCGACGGTTGGTTTGGAGCGACCCACACTGAAGACACAAGCATTCCGACAAGGTGCTATGCTTTGCGACACTTAGACTGACCGTTTAAATGCTCAGTTTTACTTGCCACACTGACCTTCTCGCCGCCCGCCAGTCAACTCCTTGTGACTCTAAACCCGTGCGTTCACATGTGCTTGCAAGTTCTCGTAGCTGTACGTCGACGTCCATCGATGGCCATGGAGGTTCCAGCACAATCGTCGTTTGCGCACTCTACTACAAGATGTACTTGTTCTCAAGAAAACAGTGCTTTTTCTTCTGCTCCCATACTGTTGATGATGGTGGTATTCATGTAGCTGCTAGCGTCATCTGATGCGCAGTTTCTTGCTGCTTGGACGAAGACCAGGGTTGGTGCGTGGCACGGGCCCTGGTTTATGGCCGCCACTCTCCGAGAGAGAAGACACAAAGAGATACTAAGCACGCAAAACGCATTGTGGAAGGAGGGCGATATATATATATATATATATATATATATATATATATATATTAGGGCAGAAAAAAAGTTCTGATGCATATTTAAAAAAAAATGTATTTAATTTTCGAAAGTGTTTTTGTTCTCTTAAATATAGTTGCGACGCACTGAGGCCACGTTCGTTTCCACTTTTCAAAGCATTTTCTAATTGCTAAACTTTGAAAATCGAGTTAAGTTGCTCGGGTGCTTTTTTTGTAGTAGTTTTCTGTAGACTTAGAACGTTGTTCCTTTAAATGATTTTTATACGCAGAAAGAAATAGGGAAGCCACGAAGTCAGTCCGGCGAATAGAGAGGTTGCAAAAGTCTAGAAATCGATTTTTTCTGATCGATTTCTAGACGTTCGCAACCTTCCTATTCTGATCTGATAGCCCGAAATCAGTAACAGTGTTTGCGCCAGTGCGTTGTCGCGATTGCGATTCCAAAGATTGTTTAGCCAGAATTTAGGCGACTTGCGTCGAACTTTCTCGCGCAATCTTCTTAAAATTTCACAATGGAATTCCTTATTTACCGTAGAACCACATGGCGAAAATTGTAGAATTTGATTTCCTAATAGTCGAAGGCCTTCCCCAACGACTCGATCACTTCACGTCCTTGGTGGTTTCACTCTGGTGGCAAAATTCTAAATACATGAACTTGCCAAGACGCCCTCGCATATATATATATATATATATATATATATACCTTGAGCATTTCTTTCACTATTAAATTATTAGTCAGTTTATTCATGGTCCACTATGTTTCAGTACGGTTTCACATTAAGTTCGTTACTTTAAATAAGGATAAAAGAGGAGCAAACAAAACTGTTCCGCAAATATTTGCGCACACAAGTTGTAACGTCCAATATCATATCTACAGATGTTAGAAACTAAGGCCTCAATATTAAAACTGTTCGGTTTCATACACACGTGATGGTGGTGTCCATGTCAAGTTTTTGGAATACTAAAGAGCAATTCCTTTGCGTAGCCCTTTTCCATCTCTGTAAACAAGTTTGCACTGCAACTTTTAACTGTACATTCTCTCTATAGACTTAATATAAGTCTAGAATCTCTGCTGCAAATAGCACTTTGCTAAGTGCTAGGTCTTCCATAAGTGTTCTCTAGACAAGTTGTGCGAACGCGCACTTTAGTAAAGTAGTTCGCACAACTTGCCTAGAGAACACTTATGGAACCTAGCACTTAGCAAAGAGCTGTTTGCAGCGGAGATTCTAGACTTATATTAAGTTATTGTATATATATATATATATATACATATCACAACGCAAAAATGAAAGAGGCGTGGTGACTTCTGGAAAGCTGCGTGAATATTGCAATGCCCTTATTCATCGACAGGTTACGTATTTGAGGTAGTTTAAGGTACAAGACTAATAAGACTCTATAGGAGTATACGGTCTTGAATGTCGTTTTAATCAACTCGCCGCATGCAGGCAAGATCACGAATCACCGACCACAGCAACAAGAATACAAACATCTATAGCTGATGGGACGTAGAAAACGGCGTTATTTGCTCTTCATCGAAAACGCCGGTAGGCGCAGTACGCACTCAGGCTCGGGGTCTCCGAAAGCCGGAACCCTTTATAAGGGATGAGCCGAATTGTTCGACGCCAAAATGGTTGTAAACCGAGGTACTTCGGTGAGAGTTATACTCGATTGGATGTCAAACACGGCTCAAATGTGAAACGGAGAAGTCTTGTCCTCCTAACGAAATCCGCAGTATGTATCATGCTGTCTAAGGGCTTTCTGTTTTACTATACGGAAGTTAATTTCTGAAGTAGCCGTGTCTAGTAGGGCGTTGTCGGAGGCAAAAATATGTCTGAAAATAGTGCCGAGGTTTTAAAGGATTTCGTCTGGCTACAGACTGCAATTCGGCCCAATGTTTTTCCACGGTTTAGACAGTCTACACATAGCATCTTAACTTTAGATTTTTTATTCTTTCACATTAAACGACTTTTTATGTTAGCACTTTGGAGTGAACAATTGTCTCCGCGTTAACGTGTGGTTACGGGTTATCTAACCCGGGATTAGCCCAGTTCAACAATGTGCCCCGAACAGATGCTGCGTTTCCTCTTTGGATGTCAAGCGACAGTCTCTGACGCAAAAATTCCGATGCTCTTGAGTCTCCCGTGGAGAGGTTAAGGCTTCTACCCACGCGCTGAATCAACTTCAATGTAAGCGGGCCTGGTCCTCCCGTTGTTTCAAAGGCCAACGGACAAAATTGGTGCGGATAACTAACGCCTGAGTATTTTCTACATTTGTTAGCCTCTGCTAACCTAGACGCATGACCTGCCTGGTCCGCACCTGCACCGACCATCGAAGGGGCTAATCTTAACTTTTGTTTATTTCTATTGAATCCCCGTATCCACAGGTGGCAAATCTTTTGTATGTATAGTTTTGTATGTGTATAAGTATATGTTCTGCCGGATCCAACAAAATGCGTATAAGCGTTTAGCGTGTTTGGGCCAAACTTATACGTACACGAGGCAATATATCGATGCGCATTGAAATACCGAATGTTATACTACATAATCCGTAATATCCATGCCACGGAATGGATCGTTTTGCGAATTGTGTAACCGTACAATAGCTTTGCAGCTACAGAGAGTGGCGGGTGGTAGGGCTATGGGTAATAATATATTCGTTTTGCCAATCATTTTGTCAATTAGGTTCAATCATTCGATTAAAATTAAGCATTTGCCTTGTCAATCAAGTTTAAGTATTCGTCTTGCCAATAAAGTGCAAGCATTCGTCTTGCCTTTTAAGTTCAAGCATTTGTCTTGTCAATCCTCTTGCCAATCCGATTTAAGCATCCATTTTGCTAATAGTCTTGCCAATCGGGCTCAAGCATTCGTTTTGCCAATCGTCTTTCCAATCAATTTAAAGCATTCGTCTTACCAATTGTCTTGCCAATCAAGCTCAAGCATTCGTCAGGGGTCACCTTTTCGGGAATGCTGCATCTATTTGTGTCTTTTTTAAGGCAACAAGACCTTGTGGCAACATGAGCTGACCAAGCGCAGAAGAGCACAAGTGAACACTAAAGTATGTCATCTTTTTCGACCGCATTACGTATACACTTTTGACATGTTCAAACAGGAGAAATATATCCAACCCCTCATCGGGGTTTGAACCACTCAGACCATGCTTACCTATTACGACCCCATCTACAACACCGAACCCGTTGCTTACCTAATTAGTTAGCTTGATAAAAGATTAGCTACGTATATTAGGGTCCTAGGGAACAATTACAGGGTCACAGCAAATTTTTTTTGCTGTGACCCCGTAATTGTTCTGAATTGAACACCAGAACGACGGGCGGAAAATGGAACAAAGGGGAGCGGGGGTCGAGATGAAGTCGATTGGCGGACCCATCGGCAGTCAGACTGCGAGACATCCCGCCACAAGCCGCAGGCAATGCCCTAGGAAATGTTGTCAATGATGAAGTTATGAGAAATTGGAAGCACGAAGAAGCAGGAAAAGCAAAAGAAGAAGAAGAAGACCAGAGACAATAACAACAACAATAGCAACAACGAAAATGACAGCAATAACAATAGCTAAAATGACAACAATTGCTGCTGCTGCTACTACTACTACTACTACTACTGTTATTGGGCAATGCCAGCCCTCAAAGTTGGATTGACTTGTGCGTGGACGCTGGCTGCGATGCAGCTGTGTCTGTCTGCGGTGGCGGCTATAAGCGTGATCAGTTCGCCGGAATAAGTGACAAACCGATTTCCCGGCAGCGGCAGCTCGACGGGTTAGGCGCACAGGCGGACAGGAATGCACAACAAGGAAAAATAAGCGTTAACACCACAAGAACAGAAACAATCAATAATCAACAGCAAGGCCATAACAACACCAGCCACGACAACATGACGCAGTTGCAAACCAGATTACGAGATAACGACAACAACAACAACAACAACAACAACAACAACGACGAGAACGACGATGACAACAACAATAGCAATGCCAGTGACATACACGATTTGGGAATGGTTGTACTGTCAACAAACTCTTCAAGGAACGCCAGGAGGATAACCGAGGACAAGACTCAGGACGACGACTAACGTGTAATGTAATGCCAGTTCTCAGTCACTTTGGTCTTTCGACAAATTGACGACAGTCTAGCAAATGCGGATAAGCGAAGGGACTATATGAAATACAGAGTATACGGAAATAGAAATAGTAGAGAGAAAGATAGAAGAAAAACAAAGGTAGTGAGAAAGGAATGGTGCCTTTTTGGAACAAATGTTCGTATTTACGTATATATGTAGAACCATCATAGCTGGGCCTCATGACGCCTCATGTGGACACGGAACGACGGGAAGTTAACTCTGAATCCCAATCCGGTTGATTGCCTCTCTTTTGCACTTTGTTTCTTTGATCTCACTTGTCTGTCCTTTTCCTGTTTTCCTGTTTCTTTCTATTTATCCCCCTGCGCCCCACCTTCGTCCCCGCGTTGCTTAGCTTTCCTAGTAATAGCACTAGCTGCAGTCATGACAACGCTGATTTCAGGACCAGGAACACTCCCAGCTCTGTCTCCCTTTTTAGGGGACGCAGCATACGAGGTGGTGCCCAAGACAACGACCAAGGGAGCATTCGTTGTCGGCAAGGGGTGCCAAAAACTGCCCCTTCTAGCAACAGAAGCATCTTCTCTTCTCTAGACCTCATGGCTAGCACCTTCTTTTCTCGGCGCATGGCCAAGGGGTGGGCAAGTCCGAGCAAGGGTGTATATGCGGGCGTGTCTTTCTGTCTGTCTGTCTGTCTGTGTAAGTTGGGGGATGCGCGAATTGCCAATTTTCTTCGCCGCATAACCGGCGGACCAAACGACCTCCTGTTTCTACTGTACTTCTCCGTCGATTCTGAGCGGTAGCGGAAGGGGGGGGGGGCGGTGGAGGTACCTGTTTCCCTTCTCTGTGCGTGGTGGCGCCTCCCTAAACTTGCGTCGCCGCTTTGCTGCTGCTGCTGCCGTCGTCGTCGTCGCGCCGACGCGCAGGCCACAGCGTCGCTCGGTTCAGGCCAAAACGAAGCAGGCTGGCAAATTGTTTTGTTGTTTTCTTCCCATCTGTTGCTTATAGCCGTCAGGCAGTCAGTCAGTCTGTCGGCCAGTCAGCGTCCACCAAGCTAGCCGGAGGGATAACGGCGAGAGGCGAGACAAACCAAATAGGGCACAAAACGAACGAAGGCAAAACATAAGAATAATGCCTGCAATGACGAAATGTTCCTGCAAAGGACAGACAAACACAAACAAAAAAACAGACAAGCCAGAAAGCACACCAGCCCATCATCGGTCAGACGGTGCTTGTTACACAGCTATATTTTTTTATTATTATCCAAATAGTGTATATGTATATATTGATGGATTGATTGGTTTATTTGCTTGATAAGTGTGTGTACACATATCACCCTTTTATATCAGGGGCGCATAACGCTGCAGCTATTAATTACCTATATTGTGGTCTCCAGTTACTTTGCCCGTATGTGTTGAACACCTTCCATCGGGATAGCCTCTGTTTCGTAATCTCTATCTGTGCCTTTTCTGCATCCTTGCCTAATCCCAGCGCCTCCCCTAATTCTAAATCCCTAGTTCCTCCCAGGTGTTCACACTCCCTAACCAGATGATGTACAGTGTCTTCCCTCTTACTGCATATTCGACAAACCGTTGTTTCTAATTCCTCGTAGCTGTTTCGCTGTACTCTTGTGTCTAACATACCGGCTCTTGCATCCGCTAACAACCCGCTGTCTCTTGTATATATATATATATATATATATATATATATAGTTGCAACTTATTACCTAACCTATTACCTAACTATATATATATATATATAGTTGCACTCTGCAACTCAGCTATATATATATATATATATATATATAGCTGAGTTGCAGAGTGGCAAGTCCGCCTCGAGAACTGGCCAACCTCAAACTAGTTTTCACTGTTTGCAATTTAGATAAGGCAGGGCGGCACATACGTATTGCCAGACAATTTATATTGTTTGGTGGGTAATTTCGCAAATTGCGCTCAAATTATGTCAAAAAGTTATCAAACATTGTGCATCTTGTTTAGACAAAAGTTCCAGAGTAGCCACTTTGCTGTTGTACACATGTAAACATATATATATATATATATATATATATATATATATATATATATATATATATATATATATATATATATATATATATATATGTTTCCTTTTTTGTTTATTAAAGAGGTTAGTTGGTAAAATGCATGATGCACCCCGAGTGTCCTTGTTAAAGCCACGGTAGTGTGGGACTTGCAAACCGACTAAATCCAGTCGTGCTCTTTGTCCCTTAGCCGCGGGGTGGCCGCAGTACTATCAAGCAGTGAAACTGCAAAGCTTTCATGCAAACGGGCAAATTTTGTCAAATGCTTTTGACTGAAACATTATGCACATTCTGCCGTTATTGTAAATCAACTGCCTATTATGATGAGACCAATTTTTGTCTCAAAAAAATCTGTGTGTAGAATCTGCTAAATTTGCCTCTGACTTCGCCAACTTTCTGCAATGCCTCACAAGCATTGCAAAGCACCGTTGCCTTCAACGCATATACCGTGTGAAGGTTGAGAAACGAGATTCGCGCAATCGTCATTGCAAGAACCGTCGCTCTCTTAACAGCAACCCGGCGCCCGGCAACACACGTCATTCTTCCTGTCCGACTCGCGGCTCTCGTATCCTGTAAAGCAAAGATGTCCGCCATAAGCCGCCATGCAGACAGCCAGAGGCTCATATGGCTGACCGAATGGCCGTCGGACTATCCGATCTCTAGTACGATGACCGGCTGCGACCGTCCTCGGCTAGAGAAAGGACCGCGTAGCAACCGAGCTGGATTGATCTGGTCGGCGAACGGGGAACGGGCCACAGCGTATTCGCTCATTGAAGCGGACATGACGCCGCTTTTACTCGAGCGAATGTCTCGTCTTTTGTCGGTAGCCTTGCTGGCTTGCAGGCGCGATGTTACGCTTGTGGGAGCTGTAGTCTCTTTCTTCTGTTATTGGCGCTTGTAATGTTGTTTCTGCTTGTAATGTTGTGTTGTTGTTGTTACTCTGACGGCTGTTACCGTGCCTGACAGGAGTAGGGACTGTGTACTGCTTGTTCGTTATGGAACAGAACACTGCGTGGCACAACATAGTCAGATCGAATCATTTGGCAGCAGCGTTGCCAACAGCAACAACAACAAAAAAACAGCAGCGACAGCGACAGCAGCGACAGCGACAGCAGCAACAGAACCAACTGGCACGACGAAACTCATGCCGCTCTAACTAAGTGTTCGCTGGCGCTCGTTGTACAGACTCTGCCCGTCCAGCCATCCCCCATGCGGGTGAATCTTGTATGCAACGCATCGTTGGTCAACTGCTCTAGATCTCGGAGTCCGGAGAGCCCCGCCTTTCCTTGTTTTGCTTGTATGTTCGCGCGCAGGCCCCCTTATCCTCTCCACCCTCTACACACGCACACACACACGCACACTAGCTAACTACATATGCACACTTGCTGAACAGATAACATCACGACGACGACAACGTTCCCCCCGATGAATGAAGCTTTTCATGCCCCCTCCACCCCTGTCTTCACTGCTCTCCTTGCCGAAACATTGCTTTCCGTAGCCGTGCCGACACTTTGCAGACCACCCCCAGAGTCACACACCGTTTTCGCACCAGCAGACAGAGAAGCAGCTTATCGAGCAGTGCGGGAGTGCGCGCCAGGGGAACAATTGCCCATGGGAGGCTGCCGCGACTAATGCGCTTACTTGAGCATCGGTATTAAAAAATAACTGTATATATATATATATATATATATATATATATATATATATATATATATATATAGTGAGTAAGCTGTATTTGATCAGCTGCGTCAAGTCGCTTGTACTACACTTGGTGACTAATTCCTGGGTCATCGATATATATATATATATATAAGCTTAAGGCTTAAGCTCGAAAACTCGGTACCGAACGCCTACCTGTACACGCACACAGCACACGGCGGTCTGGACATCCCCTGCCTCCAAACATTCATTCCCAGACTTCGCCTCTCCCGCCTGACAGCACTACAACACTCCACGCACCTTGGGGTCCAATGGATGCTAACCACCGAGCACTTTAAAAAAGATCTTGCGAAAACAAGACTTCTTTGCGAGCGCTTGGGAACCTCCATTGAGACCGCTACCCAAGAGACCGATTAATGGTCTCAACAACTACACAACACGTTCGATGGTGCACATTTTAAAAAAGCACACGAAACGCCCTTTGTACATTAATGGATTAAGGGTATGCCCTATCTATCTGGTAAGGAGTATTTAAACCTACTAAAGCTCAGGATCAACGCACTACCAACGTGTGCCAGATTGGCCAGGGGACGCCCGGGCTACAACAAACGTTGTAGGCACGGGTGTCCTGCGCCTGAGACGTTGGCTCATGTCCCTCAGATGTGCGATACAACACACAAACAAACCATAAAGAGACATGACGACGTCTGTGATCGCGTGGCGCGTCTTCTCCGCGAAAGGGGTCATGAGGTGGTTCGTGAGCGAGTATTCCGTCGACCGGGCGCACCGGGTCTAAAGCCCGACCTCGTAATAACAACACCTACCGAGGTCTGGGTTTTAGATGCCGAGGTTTGCGGCCCGAACCGGGACCTGGCAAAAGCACGGCAAGACAAGATCGCCAAATATGACGTCGAGTTCCTAAGAGCGGCGCTCCCCGACACGCAAAAATCTCGCAGATTCGGATCCATCACTATCTCTATGAGTGGTGTATGGGACTCCGAATCTGCGAGGACGCTCTTGGGGCTCGGCGTCACGAAGAGGAATCTTATGGATCTCACCGTTTTAACTTTGCAAGGAACCTTGAGGATATACCGCTCGCACCGGGTCCATAAGAGCGGGGGCTACCATCAAGCAAGGACACGGACAACTGACTCTTAACTTCACGTGACACCTTTTACCACAATTTTTATTAAGGCGAGCACTGCCGAGTGTGCAAACGTATTGTAAATGATTAATAAATCCTCACAATAATTTCTATATATATATATATATATATACATGATTTATTACCCACCAGATTGGGTAAAATATACAATAATATGATCAATATCACCACAGCCTCGTAATGACATCATTATTAAAAATCGTTCAGTGCCAGCTTTCGTAGAGAGGGGATTGCATTGCACTCACTGCCATGATATCTTACACATATACCATAACAATATTTACAAACACATATGTCATAGAGTTTATATATATATATATATATATATATACTCGTATATATATTTATATATATGGTGTATTATCAATCAACGTACAAGCTGAATATTTATCTATATATATGCGTGTGCAGATAAATTGCCAGCATGTAGATAGATATAAAATAAACATATAAACGTCAGTGACTGGGCAAGACCCAAAAAAAATTGGAATACATTGTTTTTTACCTAATTATTTGTTTTAAATGTATCTTGTTTGGGAGTGTAAATATGGGCGCATATGAGCATACACAAAAGCTGTTCCTCGGGTTGATGCTTAGTTGCTTCTGCGTTTTGTTATAGCCGGAACTCCGGATCAACATGACAACCTTAGTGATGACAATGTTTACAATTTGTGTCTTAAATTGTTAGTAATATTTGTTCTTATTTTTTCGGTGTTGTTTGTATTTCTGCGGCTGCCGTTGTGCCATTACTGGGCATCGGAGGGCAGCTTGTCATACGGGCCAGGCACAGTGCGGCGATCATGTTACCTGCTATCCCATCGTGAAGAGGTGCGACGGTGTTAAAGACTGCCCCGACTACTCCGATGAACGCGGATGCCGTAAGTAGGCATATATATATATATATATATATATATATATACATATATTGTTTTATATATATATATATTTATATATATATATGGACAGGGTAACTTACAGCAATGCGTATATAATGTGTGTAGTCATATTCGTCCTAAATATTGCCGCGTTGTTGCACAATATAAATTGAATCCTCAATTATGTTGACTTAGCTGAACAAGCTAAGAATGACTAGGCCAAAGTAATATATTGATCAGAAACCCCATAGAAGATATGGCCTTGACCCTAAAACTGAGTCCAAATCAGTCATAGTCCCATCTAGTTTGTGCATGCTCGCCTGCTATCAGAACATACTATTACGCAATCTTTGCAGACTTTTTCCGTCGACCTTGTTACGCAAATCCTTAATGCTTTTGTACTTCACCGCTCCAACCGAAACACTGCAGCGTTGGAGGGCGTCCCAAAAAGTCTGAAGCCTAAGTTGTTCTAATGAACTCTATATATCTTTACAACGTTCCATATTTCACACAGGCCGTGCGTAAGGCACTATTGATAACACGCATATAGACGTTTTTTAGTGTAATTCGTTAACCCGTTGGTGTGCAATCACATCAAAACTGATTTGTCTTTTTTCCATATTATCCGCATAAACATTTACGTACATTTTGAATAGAACCATAAGCTTTAAAAAGTTAGTGTGCAAGATGACAAAAGCAGTCCTTATATTGGGGATGCCAACCACACGTTCTCTTAGTGCACGTTAAGAGGCAACCAGTCATCTTAGCACGTAAAACCCTATTTTGCATACTATATGTGGCGGATACGAAGGCAGGCCTACTGGATCGAGGTATACGCTATTAAATATATGTTCGTCGTATAGCAAGAAGAAGTCCTATCGTATTGCGGGTTAAGCAGCTCGAAAAATGAATGAAGAGTGACTAAATCGATAGACGAATTGCCTTTGTGGCGTAGATGACAACTGAATTAGCAGAGTCCAGTAATGTGTTACCTAAAATAAGTAGCCTACAGTGATAGACGACAACAACATACGTAAGTTATACGACAATTATTACTATTAGGGTCCGCTACAGCAGCCACATGCACTACTTACTACTACATAGTACTGTTATTGCAGCCATTTCGATTTTTACAATTTGACTGCAGACGAGCTCCAGCATGAACTGTTAGATTTTCATTTAGTTAGTAAAAAAAATCTGCACATAGAGGTTAGACGTCGACAAATCTAGCATATTAGCAAACAATAGTTGTAACTCAATTAGGTAACGAGCACATACACGAACTGTGAATGTGTCTGTCTATGGGAGTCTCTGTGTGTATGTGTGTGTGTACGCATCACGTTTAACTAACACGTTGTGCCAACATTGAATGTGTTGCCCGCTGCCCGGCCTGGATTTCCGCCGCTCTGGATCCTTCCATCATTGGGGGTTCGGGGGTCGCCGAATCTTCTACACACCCAAACTTGGTCCTGTAACCCGTTCCTGCCTGATCCTAACGATGGTCCTCTACTACGCCATGATCTAACATCTGCCCTGTTGTCACCACTGCACTGTGCCGGCTTCCACCTTCTGGCTCGCGTACACGCCGTCTTACGCCGTGAAATCATTTGGCGGCGTACCTGCACTAACCGGCTCTCGTTTTTCTATCGACCACTTAATTCGACTTTTTCTTTCCGTCTTTCTTTCTCTACCATCTACCACCGGTCACTGAAAAACCATCTTTCCGATGTCGGCCTTCCTAACCAATATTTACCATGAACTAACGACATTAACTCACACACACACACACACACACACTCGTTGGTCGCTGAATTTCTATTCCCGCGTCGTCGCGGATCAACTTTATATTCACGATGTGAACTTGTACGGCTTCGCAATCCTGACTTCGACACAACATCGTATTTCAACATTCTGGTCTATGTAATTCTTCTTATAACCGACACGCCGGGCATCTATTACATCAAAACCTGTTTAATATGCCGTACGTTCGCCGATTTCTGGGCATTTCTGCACGCGTGTATCGTAACGCGTCCATCATCGAACGCCTCTCTCTCTCTCTCGCTATGTCGTCTACTTCATGAGTTTTTTTCCCCCTATATCAATGACCACTTGACGTCACATTACATCACGTCCCACTGCAACTGTTTATTGCTAACGCACACTAACTTGAACGCACGCCACGCTCACTTCACGGCTAACGCCACAACCAAAACCCATTATCCTGCTACCGTAACCCGGCGCGACTACGGGCGGGGCGCGACGTTTATGATGACCTCATGGCCTGGCCCTTCTTCTTCGACTTGACGCCCGCCCAACGTCTGGCCACTTCACGACCAAACCCCCTGTCCTTGTGCCTTGTTCTCTCCACACCCCCTCCTTGAAGTCTGCCACCCAAGCAAGGAGTGGCAGTGCAATCTGGGCATCTGCATCCCGCGCACGTGGCGCTGTAACGGCCTTCCCGACTGTCCGGGCTTGCACGACGTGTCCGACGAGCTTGGCTGTCCTCCACCAGCCCCGTTTCGGCCGCCCGTTCATCTGTGGGACCCCTGGGACGCCGACGGCGGTCGTTGGCGGCCGCACGTCCACAAGGGCTCGCAACACCGATACCTTCCGATTTCGCGGACGCATGAGGCAATGTCGGTTCCAGGTCCTGGTCCTGCCGGGCTGCCGGGCGATAGGCCCCTGCCGGGCCAGCATGACGACACACTCTTCGTTAACGACGACTGGACGGTGACGGGCTCGTGTGAGTCAGCCGCGAGTTAGCTGCCCGGGGGGGGGAGTAACTGATCAAACAGTCGAAGCACTAGATCGATTGGACTGGATGACGGACGGGCAGGAGGGTTGTAGGGTGGGAGTCACTTCCTCCTGAAAAAAAATACATGCCGATTCTTTCCCCGCGGCTTTATTAATTGGCCCTAGTGCAGATCATTCTTTTAGTCAAGCTTTGAGAGGCCCGAGAAAAAAGAAGCATGTGTCGAGATTTGCTATTCTCTACTATATATAAGTAGAGAAATAGCGCAAACATCTGGAACACGTAGACGTATTTCAGTACGCGCACATAGAATAGCAACGAATCCTTCCTCGCGGCTTAACCTTATCGACTGGCTCTACTGTAGGACTGAGTCAAGCTTTGATGGACGCGAAACAAGACACGCATCTATATATATATATATATATATATATATATATATATATATGATATAGACGAAATAGAGAGGTAACGCGAACATTTAGAATACGTAGACGCATTTAATTATACGCACATAGAATGGCAAAGGCAAATTTTGTTGCACGATTGAGGCTTATATATGGTATGCGTAAACTTTGCACTGATTGGTTTCTGTGTGTTGTTTCATGCAGCGCAAGCAATAATTATGTAGAACTTCCAAACGTAAATATCCCATGCACCCATCGTCCTGCATATCTAAAACTTGCATGAACCACTGCAAAAATATGGCAAGGCCAAAAACTAACGTATACGATATAAGTCTGACTAACGCAAATTCTAACATAAATAGCAGTTGATCGAATACGTAGGTGAAATTTATCGCTTCATTTCGAAGTCTAATTCTATGCGAGTATAGTGTAAAACTGAGGTAACCAACTGCATAATGATTACCCAAATTTTCAAATAATGTATTATTAGATCACCTTTCGGTTTTGTTACAATTACATTGCATCACACGTACAAATGTACTGGATGTGACTAGACGTTTTGTTCTGCTTAAGCAGCAGCTACTCCCGGGTATCCTACGCATAGTCGTCATATGTAAGTCTATCAAATCATTGGAAACTTCTGCGCGGCAGCTGATTTTGTGCACAGCATTGGGGCTATAGGCATAGGCATGCCGAATTCTATACACGACAAGACATTGGAAACCATACTGAGTTCACTAAATACACTAAACTTTCCTTTGCTGAACCAGGTGTTCACGTTCATATTGAATTTTGGTAACCTTGAAATACTCTTGAGATAAATTCCGTTGTAAAACCTCCTATTACTACTGCTATTGCAAAAATAACGACAGCTTGGTGTCTGCAAGCGCTGCCACTTAGGGGCCAGGTCCCCAAAGTCGCAGAGAGAGCGCGCGTAATTTTAGGGGCAACGAGATAAACGTGCTGCCAGCGACATGATCAGGATTCGTCGCCAACTTCCTAGTAGAATAACAATAGCTGTGCTATTGTTACTTCAATTAATGCTATTTTGAACGGCGCTATATTCTTGGTTTTTGTTTTTACAGGAGAGGTTTCGGGAATCCTTGGTACACATGCGTTAGTCGCAGCAAGCGTAGACTCGTGTGGGGCTCCCAAACCCACTAACCCAGGCTGTCCCTTCCTCCCTAAGACGCGCAGAATTGTGTGGCATTACGTCGATCTTCTAAAGCGGACTTTCTGAACGGCTGACCTAATCATTTCGAAACCATATGCCGTCCTATTAACGGCTGTGTCGTGTGGTTAATGTTGCAGAGTTTTCTATTGACTTTTGCTCAGCTTTGTCCGATGTTATATACTGGGTCGTCATTGTTTTCCACGTCGCTGATGCGACTGCCATTTTGGCAGTGTCCGTAGTCCACACTAGTTATGCCCGCTGCTTGTGACGAAACGTTGCGGTGGGCTGCCGACTAAAACGAAATTTTCATTCGTATTGTTCTCTCTTGTGTTCGGTGCCGCTCGTACTGGCACCTCAGCTGCTGTCGCTGCGAACGTGCGTTGAATAAGCTGGCCCCTGCTTTCGTAGCGTCATAGGTTGTTGTTTCTGTTGTTCTAGTTTGTATCTCTTCGAGACTACAGCCGACTATAGGTTTGTCGACAACCGCAGCCAGTCGTCTTCTTTGGCATAGCGGGTACGCGCGCGTAGGTCGGGCGAGATGAGCAAAAGCGTGGCGGTGCACTAAAGACATAGCGGCATGCTCTCTTCCTTTGCTTTCGTAAGCTTTCCTTGTCGCTGCCGTTGTGGCTAGACCGTCTATAGTATACTTCTGCTCGGCGCCGGCTACTACAAACGTTAGTCCATCTGTCCTGTCAACCTGTCAATCTCTCTGTGGGTCCCGACGACTCAAAACTCCAATCGCTAAACAGCCAACCTTTTGTCGTGGGTTTTGAGTTTTTCTCATCTTTAAGACACTCACAGCGATCGCCTTATGTTCAGCTAACCATTAGCCACCTGGACAGCTTGACGCGATTCGATTTAAACTCAATTGATCCAATAGTGAACAAGACAAAGCACACTAAAAGTAGTAATAATAACAAGCTTAGTTCATACCTGACTTGGCTTAGTGTATTCCTGTGATCCACTACTGATTAACTTAAATTAAACAAATAAAATCTACGGCAAACTTGGAACTCATCATGACATACGAGTAATAGTAGCAGTATATCTTCAATGCACCGAGAGCCGGACATGCTGACATATCTAGGGTTTCCTCAACAGTCCCTGTGGCAGCATGGCCACTGACTCTCAGCGGTATGATTTTGTCATCTCTCATCTAAATGAGCATCGCTCATGGAAATTCGATCAACAACGGGAATCGAAGCCGGCGACTCCCCAATAGATGACAACACTGACTAGCGCTTCACTAGCCCCCTAGATTACGCCTCCAGTCCTGCTGCTTAACAACTTACCGTAGACCTAACGTTGTCGTTACGAAATATTAACCGAAGGCCGTCGAATCGAGATAGCCGTTCCGGAACGGCTATGCGACGTCGACTAGATAATCGGTCGCAACCTAATGCGTTATCCTGTGCAATAGCAAAGCTACTGCGATAGCAAGTTTACGCTGAACGCGGTTGCCGCGGCAATGCAGCAAAGAAGGAAGCAGAACACCTCAAGGGAGACAGACCTTAAAACAAACGTGAAACGGCAAATACCTCGGGCGCCTCGGACGGTCAGCCCGAGGCGTACATAAGGGAAATAAGGGGTGTCTAATCACCTAATGGGCTCTGGTGATCAGATAAACAGGTCGTCGTGGTCCAGCTGCCAAATGCAGGACAGTAATAGCAGTCGAAGCAGCAGCAGCAGCATTTGCCACCGCTGCAGAAGGAGATGGGAAAGCCGACTGAAAACTCTATGATGAAAAGCGGTTGCAAAGCCAGCACCAACAACACCGAAAGTCGAGAGCACGTATGAAGAGGGCGTATCTCGCGATCGTCTGCCAGGCATGCCATATATATAGAACCTCGCTGGCTACGTTCAAAGCTCCTCTGTGTCTGTAAGGTGTTTCGTTTGCTCATTCAGTTGCATCATCAGTGCACGAGCCACGGAACGCATCTGGACGATCTAACAGTTCTGTACAGTTGTTGAGGAAACACAAAATGGTTATGCTCGGCAAACTTCGTCGCATCTGCCTCGATAGTTGAAACTGGACTTGTGAAGCCCGACTGATAATGTCTCACGGGGGTTACCATTTCTACGACAAAGGGCGTTTGGCGGGTCGCTCGTCGGCCTAATACTATATAACAGCACGATAGAGCAAGGGCGACTGCTGCTACTGCTTCAGTTATTATCGATTGAGCGTCACTTTCTCGAAAGCTAGCCTGTTTGCATTCGACAGTTTGTCGATAAAGTGCCCCGATACGTCATTTGCAACGATGCCACGCGAGTTGCCAACGTCGTTTAGCATTCAGTTTGAGCGACCGTAACTTCTATAACTTCTGTAAAGTTCTATAAGACAAACGCATGTACCTACTTTATATATATATATATATATATATATTTATATATATATATACATATATATTACAAATAATACAAAAGACAATTTGGTGTTTCTAATAATTCTACTCTTCCTTTTGAGCACGCAGAGTCTTATACATTTGGTGCTATCGCAACCGATTTTTCTATCACTCGGTTTGGTTACCTATCACCTGGTTTTATTATTATTATTGAATCGCTGTTTATCATATACTCTTTTTCTAACACGCCTCAATAGACCGCCATGTACGTACGCCCCCATATACATTGCAATGGCGAATAGGGTTTCGTTCAATAAAAACGATTACATAGTGATCTTCATTCCACGTAACAAAAGCACGCGTATAATGTTTAAGTATAGCGACAGTCAATTAGATTTAGTGTGGAGAGAAATGTTTATCCACAAATGGGAATTAAGGATTGCTTAGTTCGTCGACTACTGGACTAAACAACATCCACAAAAGACCTGAAATCAACTTTTATTTCCACAATTAGTGATGTATTGCTTTACTAACCCTTAGCACGTAGTTGCTTACACTTGGTTACCTTTGTTCCTGCAAATATATTTGATCTTTTATATATATATATTATATATATATATATTATATTATATATATATATATATATATATATATATATATATATATATATATATATATATATATATATATATATATATATTGGTTTCCTTATTTTCTATGTGCTATCAGTAAATGCTCGGCTGAACTTATTCTGGTTGTGTACTTCGCCCGAAATTTAGTTAAACCGTTTGTTTAGTCTCGTAAGCCACTGTTATCGTCACTAGTATCGTTATCTGATTTCATTTCGTTAAACATTGTCGCACGCTATGTTATGTTTCGTTTCGTTTTGCCTTGGTTTGGTTTCGTATGCGTTCTGTTGTGTAGCTCCGAGACGGCCCTTGCCTGCAAACACGTTCTCCACTTCAACGAGTAGTCCCGATCCATTCGAAACGAACACTGTGCCATATAGCGTCCACGTGCCGCCGCAACGCGTCCGACCTGACCATGTCCCGTCGACGGCTGGCCCCGCAAGTCCAGCGTCGTTTGCGGGACAGCAGCGGTGGCGCTACGACGGGTCGCGTGGGCTTCCCGGCTATCGCGGCGACGATGATTGGAGCATCACAAGTCCAAGCGGGCGACGCCATGAGCAGACGACGACGGCAGCAACAACAACACCCCCGCCGCCACCACCACTCACTGTGGCCACCACTGTGCCGCCCCATCGGGCAACCTACCCTGAACTCAATACCCACTATACCACCGCGTCGCCTTGGCAGGGCTACGCCGACACACGACGCCAACCCCATCCGACACGTTGGAGTCCCGCGCCCTACCAGGAAATTCCCTACCCTGGAGTCACGCGAGAGCACCGGCCTCCTACTACCAGCAGCAGCAGCGGGAGCAGTTCACACCAGAGCCACCACCACCATTACTACCCTACGAACACGAGCTATCCGTCGTACCCCGGCACGAGGACACGCTACCCAGGCACAGATGACCTATGGTCACCTTCAGCTACGCCGCCCTCAGTTCGAGGCGACAGTTCGCGCGGCGGATACCCCACAACGGGCAGCAGCGATACCAGCATGTACCACCCGGGCCGGTATCCAACCAGTAGCGGATGGTACATGACCACAATGCCGACGACGTCGATTTCGGCGGCGGCGACGACGACGACGACCACAACCAGGAGGCCGACGGTATCAGAAGCTGAAACCTCAACTCCGATCGCGGGCTACGATGATATGTACGACCTAAGAACGCCTCGACTTCTGCCTTGGTCGTGGGAGGACGCGTCAGCCGCTTCGGGCTCACCACCGTTTTATGGGCCTCGCACCTCACAACCTCAACACGAGACGCCTCCCAGCGGCCAGATGTTGCCGACGACGACGACAACAACAAGCCAACAACAGTCGTGGGCCACGTGGGCAACAACTACACCAGCTTCACCACCACCACCACCACCGCCGCCTCCAACAACAACAACTCACCCACCGTTCGTCGTACGCGAATGTCACCGGAAGAAAGATTTCCGCTGTGCTTCAGGACAATGCGTACGCATCTGGCAGAAATGTGATCGCGTTGCTGACTGCTATGATGGCTCGGACGAACGCGACTGTAAACGTGAGCAATGGCGTTTGTTTACCGAGCTACCGCCGTTTGCAAGGCAGCTACTAACCAGACAACAGCAACAACAACAAGTGGCCAAATCGCATAAGAGGCCACATGTCAAGCCTGCGGAACTTCAAAGTGTCCTCGCATTCATGTGCCCACACTCTGCCACAATGCAGGCCACCGTCTGACCTGTTGTCGTCGGCAAAATTAGACGAATGCTCGCACATACACATAACATTTGTTGGTTCTATTTTAAGTTACAGTTGTATTTGCTTATTATTTGTTGAAATTGTACCCTGTTTTTTTGGTAATGTTTGAGCTTTCGACACTGAAGCGACTCTGTGTAGCTACATTGTATGATAACAGGATGTCAACGCCTCAATAACGAAATGCACACGGCTATGTGTAGACATTGTAACATGTAAGCTCGCTTTATCGGTATCACCGGTGGCAAGGCTAACCAGGACAGTTCGATACTATTTTACAGATTAAGATCGGTTGGTGTGTAAGTATATAAACAACGCATTCGAGACGAAATATTTGCCTCAGCAGCATCTTGCATCATGAACCTTAGCTGAGCTTGCTGTATTGCTCTACAACAAAGTTGTGTTTCAATATAGCTATCTGCATGTTTGTGGACGAACTCAATCGTTTGACGCAATTTCGCCGATGAGAGACGGTACCGCGCTTTAGTTAAATATTAAGAATCACTGCCTTACATGAACTATCGCGCCCCTGTTTCAGCGTGTGACGACCGGTATCACTATACGTGCGCAAACGGCCAGTGCATCGGGAAGCGTCTCGTCTGCGATGGTCTAAACGACTGTAGGGTAAGTGCGTTCGAAGCGATTTCTTAACTTGCCAGTGAACAGCCCACCGCAGCGTGCAATTCAAGATAGACATTTGATCCACACAACCGCCCAACTGCCGTAGCTTGCGGTATTTGAGCAGTATAACGCATTCAAACAGCATATTGATTCTACGCGAATCCTAGTAGTAAACCACATGACGTAAATGACAGAACGAAAACTGGCATTACTAGCCTACACGTCACTCTCTCTCTCTCTCTCTGCCATCCTCACGCATCGCGTTGCAGCCAATTCCCAACAACGACCATTTTTCGGACTGACTCTCAGCCATAGGGATTTACCGTCCACGGAATTGCTCTTGCATTGCTTCGAAAGACGGACACCCCATCAATATACAAACGTGCAACGGCGGGCATCAAGCCCGTGCACGCAAATGACGGTGCTGCATATGAAATCTCATGTGTGTGCATTTTGTGTGGCGATATTTTCCACCTCAGGATAAAAGCGACGAGGTCATGTGCAAGAATTTGCGCTGTGCCGTCGACGAGTTTCGTTGCGGCGACGGAACTTGCGTGCCACGCAGTGCCCGCTGCGATGGTCGTCGGGACTGTCGCGATGGCGCCGATGAAGGTTCCTTCTGTCCTCAAGGACCCCGGCAGGTGACGCCGCCGCCGCCGCCGCTGCCTCAACGCCCGATGTCCGCTAACGCCTCCGCGACCCCAGCAAGGGGTCATCGCGAGTGCTCAGCCAACGAATTCCGCTGTTCGGACGGCTCCTGCATAGATGCCAGACGTCGTTGTGACCGTCAAGCTGATTGCCCCCATGGCGAAGACGAACTCTTATGCGGTACGTGTTATCGTTATATATATATATATATATATATATATAAAATTTTATTAAATTACTTTTTTGTTAGCACTTTGGAGTAAACAATTGTCTCCGCGTTAACGTGTGGTTACGGGTTCTCTAACCGGGGATTAGCCCAGTCCCAACAATGTGCCCCGAACAGATGCTGCGTTTCCTCGTTGGATGTCAAGCGACAGCCTCTGACGCAAAAATGCCGATGCTCTTGAGTCTCCCGTGGAGAGGTTAACGCTGAGTAGACGTCTCTCTACCGTAAAAGCAATGTCCGTGTTTGGTTCCAGCATATCCGGCTAGGCAGACAGATGCCGTTAACTGTTGCCTCTTATAAGCACTAATTAGTACTTTACTCATTACGATTAGTTGGTGTGCACTTGTAGATTGTTCTCTCTTCACAGCTCAAAGCGGCCTGTATTTTTGTTCTCTGGAAGAGTGTCGATTGCATCGATAGCATTTATAGCATATTTATGTGGAGTTATCTAAACCTTTGTGGTAATTAACATTACCTGGGTACATGGGGCTTGACAAAACTAGGCATTTGGCCAACATGCGCTTACTTGACATGCATCGTTATATGCTGGCAAAAATGTAGGCCACTGCTTGCCCGTTACTAACTGAGTAAGCAGCAGGCTTGAAGACAAGCTGCTAGTGTTGTTTTCATTGTTGCTGTTTCGGCTGTTATTAATACGGTTAATGCCTGTTCTTCTGTATTTCTGGCTTCACTTCTGGCTTTCCACCTATCGCGATTATTTACTTTTACAGAAGCGGATCGAGTCTGCGCTGCGATGGAGTTCAAGTGTCCTCAAGACGGTCTATGTATTCAACAGCATCAACTATGCAATGGGCTTCTCGACTGCTCGGGTGGAGAGGATGAAGCTAACTGTATGTATTCCCTTAGATCAGTTTTACCGCTTAGTTCTTTGCTTTGAGGCTTTGAGGTATATATATATATATATATATATATATATATTGAAGTTTAATAACGAACAGCAACTTCGCAATCATTCGCAATCATCGAATCAAGTTCTCGAAAAACAAGTCATGTATGCATTTAAATCAGCATCATATTTATAAAACAGAATAGTAAGAGAAACTAGGAATGACTGCAGAAACTTAAAGTGCCACGACGTTAAATGTTAGTTGATATTATAAAATCACAAATACGTACGTATGGAATTGCTCATAAATGCATCGTTCCCATCACTATGTTGCTATAGGCAATCTAACTCGAAATCTTCCACATTTCCAGTAATATGCGTAATTACTATATAATAATTGTATTGACATTTAATTATAGCTTTTTTATATCGCTTTTTTCATGTACGGCCAGAAAATCTGCAGCGTTTAATAACCGAATTTCGTGTGAAGTAAAGTCGGTAAATAATAGGCGAGGATATTAAACACAAAGCGTTTGAACTATTTAATGGCAAATGGCCCCTCAACCTCAGTTGCACGAGCGGTCGTGCGTAATATGGCCAACGTAATAGAAAAATACCTCACTTGGGATTACTCCTCATCTAAAATGTTCTGAACTAGTTAAGCTATGTACTGTGTACATCTTGCTCAGTCAAAAAAAAGCCAAAATCGTCGAGAACACCTCTCACCGGGGGGATGGATCTGCCTCCAAGATTCGAGTAAACTTCAACACAGTTGCACGAGCGATCGTCCGTGGAAATATGGTCTAAGTAATATGAAAAAACGTCACTTGGGATTATTCTTCAAAACTGTTCTGAGCCAGCGAAGCAATTAATGCACTGCGTAATTTCTTGCTTAGTCAAAAAAAGAGTCATGCAAAATACTGACCACACTAGCCAATATTGCAGCGACACACATTTTTGTTGTGCAATTTTTAAACCCTTATGTTCGCCTATTGCACTTGGCACCACACTTTAGTACCATAATTTTCTCAAAAGGACCCACGCACAAAAGTAAAATAGGCAGCGACGGATGGTGTTTGTTGGTGGCCAACCGATGCAAACAGAGAAAGAGAAATAGAGAGAGTTTTAGAGCTCATGGAACCATGAGATCTTCGATTGATTTGAATGTCAATGAAGTGCTCGCGAGCAAATCCGCTCACGTAAACGAACATCGACATGTTGCATTATGTTATTGAGAGTTGGGTTTCGAAACCGTCAACGATGTCATGCTTTATATATATATATATATATATATATATATATATATATATTTGCTTCGTTACATGCCTCCAGGCGACCGCAGTAGTAAGCCACATGAGCAGCATCACCCGAGACATCGAAACCGGCCGGATGAGAGCGACAGCAGCAGCAAGCATACTAAACACAGACATGACGAAGATGACGCGCGGCGTCGAGAACACGAACGCCTCTGGCGCCAGGAAATGGAACGTCGAAGAACTCAGGAAGAACAACTCCGAAAACAACAACAGCAGGTGAGATAACACACGGCTGCTTGTCGTTAGAAGCTGCACTAGCACCACAGATTTGTTTCATTTTTGTAAATACGGATAGGCGAACAACCCTCACACATGCCCTCAACCTGATTTTGGGGTGGTTCATTAACGTTTCAGGCCGGCGGTATAGTTATAGAGCCTTGTTCACTAATGATCTTTGCAATTGAAACAATAGGAGTTGGACGAATTGCCCATGTGGGCAGTGTGCGCAGGACACTACAGTGGCCTTGTCTAGCTCATTCCGAAAATGTAACTAAAATCATACTTAAGTGAACACAATGATCCTTTCTTTCAGAAATCAAGCTGTCTAAAGTAAACTAAAGAACACAAATATAGGCATATATCAGTATGACTGTTTGGAAGTAACTTAAAGACGTTCGTGAAAGCTATCGCACTTTTGATTTGGCCTTAAACGCGCCTGTTCGGCAATGCCAACAGCGTCTTTTTAAGTATTTATCAAAACGAAATCTTACTTAATTACAATTTGCAAAGAATAAGCTGCTCAACAAGACGAACCATCAGCCAAAATACAAGCCCCACAATAAAATCACCTTCAAGAAACATGAGATTGATGCACGAATGTTGCGATTCAGGGTGCGTTCAACTGAAGAGGTACGAAACGTCACAACAATCAAACCGGTTGATTTGTTTAGATGCCGCTTCGGGAGTGCCGAAGTGAGACATCTGAGTCGCCAATAGAGTGTCGGCGTAGTTGTGCGCGTGCAGTGATAGTGGAGGCCAGCGTTGGAACCGTATGCACTATTGTGCGCCACATCTATACCAGACACATCATTCATGGCTATCACCACCTGGCCTGTCCGAATGCAAACTTCCACAAGCAGTACACGGAGTGCGTCTGTCGACTGTGCTCTCAGGCGTGGACAAAGTATCATGCGTCTGCCCGCCTGGCACTATCAAACAGATCACTGCACTGCCTCTCACGAATAGTATGCCGAGAGCAGCTGACAACGGCATAAGTGTTCATGCTATATACATACATACTCAATAGGAGTGAAATAAATGTGATGAAATTGAGATAAATGAAGATGTTAGCCTTGATTGGTTGTGCATTGTGAAAACGAAGTGATTTCATTTTGCTTCATTGTTCTAACGCTCACTGCAGAGACTCCGTGAAGAGGAGCTGGCCCACCGAAAGGCGGAGGAGCAGAGGCGACTCGAAGAAGCCCGACGAAGTCGGGAGCACTGGGAGCGCAAAGAGCGACTTCAAGAAGAGGAAGAACGCCGACGTCAGAACGAACAGACCGCGAAAAAGTAAGTGTGACGTGTATATATATATATATATATATATATATATATACATATGTGAGGGGTTCACGTTTGTTTCGTATGCCATCATTTTACCTAACTTATCGCCTGTAAAGTGCTAGGGTGTGTGCGCATGCAGACAGCTATACTATACGCAGGAATTGACTGTAACGTACTTGCGCATTCTTGACACAATGTATTTCTGCAGTGTGCAGACCAGGTACTGTTCATGGTGTTGTTAAGCGTTAGTTCGTCACAAAGCCTGCTTTTACAGAAATGCTGTAAACAGAATAATACCCGCATCTGTGTGCGTATATTTAGATGCATTTCTGTTCAGGGATACTCTACAAAGTGATGCTTGCATTGGCAATGCAGACATATCATTTAAGCTTGCCAACTTGAGTTTAGGTGCACTCGACAGGTTTAGGAACATGTCGAGATTGGGTTAGTAGGCAAACATTTGAATATGAATGGAGACGAAATCGCTGAAAAGAAGATAGGCGCATCTGCTGATTTGACGCGCTTGTATAACATTGTCGAATTGTGCCAGCAGCATCAGGGCTCTATTTTCAAGTAAACTCGCCATTTAAATGCAGTACTAGACGAGCTCTACGATAGAGGTTTCCTATTTATTTTTTTCACTCTCACAATGACAACGTGGGGTAAATATATATAAATACACATATATATATATAGTCCCTCTCCTGTCCTGTCTGTTTCTCACTTATTTTCGATAGACATATAGATACAAAGCACTCATGTGTTCATACATCGCCAAAATAGCCACCGTGCCGAACTGCGCTCTAGGAAGCGGTTGCACAAAATGTACCTTTCTGCTTTATTTGCGTAGGTTAGTTCTTGTTTTTGCATGAGACTATATGTAGTCATTCTGAGAGATACACTCAGAATTCTTCTGCGGGTTCGATATGACTTCTGAAACTCTCGAGTGAAGCGCTTTTAGCCCTAGCGGGGTTTGTTCTGGTACGTGAACGCACTCGTTAAACAAGTTTTGAAGTTCAGTTCAGAGCGTGGTCAATCGGTCCGACGGCGATCACTAAGACCCCCAACTAACGAAACCTATCAATCTGTTTCACAGTGCTCTGATTAATGTCAAACATCTTTCTAATACCCGCAGTCGAATGGCTTTGTTCTACGTCCTGAATAATAGCTGCTCTGTAATTTGTACCTGTGCGCAAACATGAACGTCTCGTCTGGCACGCTCTCAATCTCCACCCCACAAGCGCCGTTGCAATAATACCTATCATACGCCGCACCTTCCATCCACATATATATATATATATATATATATATATATATATATATATATATATATATATATATATATATATACATATATAACAAACTTTACGTGTGTATTATTTATACAGAAAGCGGACACAA
>QVRM01006636.1:0-35000 GCA_003439945.1 Dermanyssus gallinae
CAGTGAGGCGGAATGTCTGCATATCATCATTTGTGTACTTGAGCAGTTGTACGTGTGTACGGGCGGCGGTGTATCGAACGAGGGCTATGGTGCGGTTTATCCATTAGCTGCTCTAACGTTATCCTGCACCAGCGCCGGGGCCATACTAATCTTCTCTTTACCGTTCTAATTTTAATATGTGAACCCGAAGGTACCCGAAGGACGCCACAAGGACTGTTGGGGAAACCCTAGATATCTTAACATGTCCGGACCTCGGTGCATTGAAGATACACCTCCGGTTAAGTTCCAAACCCGTAGGGTACGGAGGATGGTCTAGAATTAAAAACAACCCCCTTAAAACATGTTTTTAATTTTATCCTGCCAGCGCACTCAAACCCGCGAGAAGATCTGCCGTCGTACCATGATCCGGTACTGCCTGCAGCCATTCTGGTTAGAGGCAAACGACCTCAGCTTTCGTTCCAGTCTCAAATCTACTACCAGCACCAGTCCGCCGGATTGACAAATGTTTGTTTCATTCTCTGGAGGCCCATATACGTACGTTTGTTTTACTGACTAAATACAGGTACTGCCTTTTGGTAATAAAACGGTTTTTTTTTTGGAATTAAACAAAGTATCCGGGGTCGCAGCCCTCGATTCCCGTCACGCTGGATGTGACCGTTGTTTGATCTACGCTGATGTTGCCAGTGGTTATTGTTGCTGTTAGAGTTTACTCTGTAGATTCCTTATCATCCGTTGTTGACTGTCGTGGTCGCACCTGACGACGTTGTTCGTCACGACAATCTAGTAGTTTGAGAGTTCCTCGACGTCGTTGTTCGCGTCTGCATGCTGTTGTTTGAGAAGATCCCTGTTTACGTCGGTGATCTTCTTCGAAGTTCGCAGCATAGACGGCAAGAGGTAATTTATTTCAACGAATTTATATGCATATCGCATAAGAACAATTTAATAAATATAATAAATACTTGACGTCATTCTGTTGCTGCTCGTATATAAGTCATAGCGAAGAACTTGGCCTGTACGCTGAAGCTTTGTAAGCAAGGACAGGCAACTCATTTATTGAAACGTTTACACATTTCGATATAAACAGGAGTTGACACTAAAACAGGAGAATGTACGCAGTGTTTTTCCCTCGCGTCAACTGGAAAACCTTCGCAGAGGGCCAGCGCCTCGTCATCTTCTAATTTCATGCACCCTGCATGAAAGTCCTGCTGCATGACAACTTGACAACTTGCAGTGGATCCGAGTTGTCAGCCACGACCTGCAGAGAAAACTGCTTGCGATCATTACGCGGTATCTAGGATAACTCGGAAGATCCATAATCCTCTTGGGCAGCGACAGAGGCAGATTCTGGCAGCCATTAAGGAACATATAATAATCATGAATAATAAGTATGGATTTTTTATCGCCCGTTCCACTGCTTCGGCAGGAGCTGTCGTTGTCGCGATTATTGCTAGTGGTGCATTAGAGCGCTGCTGCTTATAAAGCGTCCATCTCCCTGGTGAGAACACACACACACACGCTTGAATCGCCATGCTAGGACAGTGGATAGCTGTGTGAGCTCCTGGCGACAGAGTCGATTACGGACAGTAAGCCAGTGTCAATAAAGTCGCCAATACGTTCGCAACGATTCGTAATACCCAGTTTACTCTTTCCCTGAGCTGAACGCGTGTACAGGCGAGGTGATTTTTCCCTTTCGACCATAACTGCTATACAAAATATGTATCAGCCTTTGCGGCAACTGGCTTAAAAGCAAAGCCGCACTCTGCTTAGCCCCCAGTAATGTTTTGATAGACGCGTTATGCTTTAAGGGCGAGCGGATTGCGGGGGAAGGGTGAGAAAGGGCAGATATCGAACAACAACAACTAAGCACGAAGGGGCCGGCAGGTGTCGTTGACGGCTTCGTGCGTCGACAAATCAATACGGAGATGTTGTTGTCGTTGTCTTTGTTGTTGTTGTTGTGTTGTCTTGTTGTTGCTGTTGTTGTCTTTGTTGTTGTCGTCCTAGTTCTTGTTGTTGCTCTTGTTCTTGTTACTGTTATCATTGTGCTGGCACTTGTTCCTACCCGGTTAGACTATCGAAACTTTGTGACTAAAATATTCAACAAGTAAACTTGCGTACAACGAAAGTGGCCTCCAAGTTCTCAATTGTTTGAATTTGTGAAATCACAGTCTGCCGCCAATCTGTGATGTGGAAGTTCTGGATGTAGTTGGATGCCGATTGCAGTAATCAAAGCACGCGAGGAAGATGTTGATTTGTTGCACACTATACATATATTCCTGGAAATCCCCCGCTCCCCGCTCACGATCGTTCTCGATCCCCGTCGCTATGGAAACACCACAATTGTACAGCTATCTCATATAGGACATGCGGGCATCGACGTCGTGATGCGTGCCATGTATAGGGAGCGCCCGCCAGGTGCCTAACGCGTTCATAGGCGTCCCCGGGGGCAAGTCCTGCTGCGCATCGTTGTCGCGGCTGGCATCTGCAGCCGCGGGCAATGCATGTTATAATGGGAACTAAAGGGGAAGTAAACTTTTTGTACTTGAATAGAATCCAATTCAATAAGCCGAACAGGTGCAGCGCAGAGTGGCAGGCACAGGCTAATTTGCTCGTAACGCGGGCTGATTAGCGATCACGCAATGAAGCGGTGGCGTCTCCTGTTTCTAGCTTATTTCAGTAGCGATCAGGAAAGAGAAGGCGAACGGTGGAAGGAGGAAGGGGCAGAAAGTGCTGAAAGGAGCGCTTCCATAGCCGGATAGCGCAGAACCCAAAAAGCAATTACAGCTGCTACAAGGCAACCAAAGCCTAGAAACGGACCGTCTTTAAATGGTGGTCAGCGTAATCCCAGACTAAGCTTTCGACAATCGGCAAGTTCCCTGTGTTTCAGGTTATTAACTGCATTAAAAAGCTTGGCTAAATGAAAAATATTTAGATTAAAAAGTGGTGTGCCCCAAGTAGTACAAATCCGGCCATTAAGCAAAATATAATAATAATAATAATAATAATAATAATAATAATATAAGTGTTGCGTGTTTGCCTAATAATAATAATTAATAAATCACCTTTATTATCACACCAAGGTTGTGTGGTATCATTATCATGATCATATGTGTATTGTTTTCAGTATACTACACTTCTGGAAGAAAACGTAACTAATCGCCAAATAGGCGAGTGCTATTTGATTTGACATGCATCCGCCAAGCAAACAATCTATTTGCGAACTCACCGCGGGCCACGGCTTTTGGAGTGGTTGATTATTGACTCCTTAGGTGATTGAAGCGTACATAAAAAAAAGTGTCCTTGAAATTTACGTCTGCCTAGTTGACGTAGAGCAGATATGTTGTCCTGCATAAAAGATGAGTCAATACTAGGAACAGCATCACCTAAGGCTTCCAGACAGAAAAGCAATGTGTAAGTTTGGGAAGAACAAAACACTTATAAAGGCGAATGTACACATGAGGAGTCGTTAAAATGAAACAGCGAAAGATGCTAATTATAATGCGCAAAGATGCCTCCTTGAGGCACACCAGATAGTGCAGGATATGTGGACACCCAGATTTTCCAATTTGTGGAGCAGAAGAGAGTGATCCACTCTGTTAAATGCGCGCTTTTGGTCAAAATAAATGCAGTAAAACGTCCTTCGAGCATTTTTAAACAAGCCCAGGCCTGGGTCATCTCCAAAAGCTGTGTACATGCAAGCCGATAGGTGATGAAGCCGGGTTGGGCAGGGTCAAAAAAGCGGTCTTGCATTAAGAACTTATTTAAATAGTTCACTGAAACGTTCTCAAAAATGCAGTATGGTATCGAGCATTGCAAAACATGCCGGTCGGCAATCGTTTTCGAATCTTTCTTATGGACACGGATGATAAGACTAAGTCAAAAAAGTCAAGCACAGTGTCGTCGTTATAAGATCTTTTAAAAATGCGTATAAGTGGCTCGGCAAAAACGCAACATTTTTTTTGGTAAAACATATTTTCAGGAGTAAGGCTAGTCTTCACGTTAAAATCGGGGAGAAGAGAATATATTGCAAACTCAGAGAAAGTAACCAAGTCAAAATGTTGCGTAAATTATTTGCCACTAAAATGTCTGGGCCGGACGCACAGAACAGGGTTGAAGTGTTCAGGGAGAATCTTAGCTTTTTTTTTTTAACAAGGTCATTTATTTATTATATACACAATTACAACGGTATGTTGTTTCAAACATTTACAAATATTTTCAAGGAGTCTATAGTAATTTAAATCTACTACAGTTACATTTGTGTTGGTAAAAAAGTTGCAGCCGGAATGAAATTACTTGTGTTTACCGCTATGCGAGAGTCAATTTAGGAAGACTAGTGACTTTTTCGTGAGTCAGTAACAGCCACCGAAGGACCTAAGTTAATGTCAGGAAGAGACTAAGTTTCCTTTAGTCGTTTATTGGTATATCAAATATATCAACTAAATGCATACCAAAAAAGTGAGCGACAGTTCCTAAATTTCTGAACTCAGATGAAATACAAAGTCTTCTAGTCACCTTCATTAACTTATATCACGTAAAGCAAGTACAATATTAGAACAAATGGCGCGATGATCGGATTTTATGGAAGGGGTCACATTTAAAATTTTATCCAAGTCAGTGGTGAGAAAGAGATCAAGTATTGATCCAGACGCACGAGTAGGCAAGTGATGTAGCTGGGATAGCCCATTTGCCAAAGAGCAAGCTCTAAATTTCAATTCTATAGAGCCGTTGGGCGTAACTTTAGATTGCCAGCAATTTTTCAGGAGGTTGAAGTCTGCGACCAATATAACAGGACAGTCTATTCAACAAATGTTACACATATCATCTATGCGTTTCACCTGCTGAAGATTGCCCCCCCCCCCCTCCATGCATACATGGAGACGCATGCATACGGCAAACAAGACGAACGCTGTCTTGTTTGAAGACTAAGTCAACAGAAATGCATTCATCCGGCAAGCTGAAGGCGATTTGAGTGTAGGAGTTTAATGATATTGTACATCTCCGTGGGATGATGACGTTGGGTGCAATACAAGAGGCACGAACACTCTCTACTTTATCACTCGTGCGTCTGACTGAACACGACCTTGAAAATCAGCTGTTCCAATGGCGGCCTCACGTTGCCTGCTGGTGCTTCTTCGACTCTTGGCCGGGCAAGATCTCTCTTCCCTGCACGTTTGCGGACGTGCCACTGTTGGAGACAGAACGTGGTGGAAAAGTAGCGGAGACGGTGGGTGGAGGGAAACGTCAACCCAGCTGGTTTCGACCGAGAGCCTTGGTGCGTCGGTGCTTCAAAACGGCGGCCCGTTGGCCAGACGGCGTTGAACTTCAAACTCAAAAGATAAGCTTACTCATTCAATATAGACCTTCAGACCTATTATAATTTAAATAATATTCGCAGGTAGTTGTTTTCGCGCTAAAAGCGTTCTGATATATTGCCATATTATTAGGTCCAATAGTCTCTCTTGGAGCATTCCCACAGATACTACAACAGTAACTTAACTGCTGTACTGCAGTACATTCAATGATAATGTTAAATTAGTCTTGTTACTTAAAAATACAGGCTGGGCTGTTATTCTTTGAATAACCACAACTCCACTTAGCAATATATATATATATATATATATATATTTTTTTTTTTACAAGGTAGGCGTTAATCATAGTTAGAGGCCAAACTCAGACGTTAGCTATAAGCTCGACCTTGGCCTTGCCCACGCCACAACGCGCGTTCCTACACGTTTACGCTATGATGTAGTTAGGTATTTTTAACAAATTTTCAATTATAGTTGAGACAATATGTTAAATAAACTGAATATATATCTTTAAGTTGAGACAATTATGCTTCGTCTCAGCTTTGCTGTGCTGTCACCATACGTGTGCGTACAGGGTCCCATCCAATATCATATCGTTCTCTCAGAATTAGATCAGGGGACGGGGACACGGCCCTTGCATTAACCCTATTCGCGCTTAAGTCCTGAACAGCCCTCAGCTCCGTGACGCTGAATGGTTTCGTTCTTCTCTCTCTCTCTCGTTCTCTCTCTCTCTCTCTGTCTCATCAACAAGATAACGCTATACTCGGGAATACAGCAATTGCGCGATACGACAAACGTATCACACAGACACACACAGTACGGCCTTCGCTGGACAGGCGTCGACGCGTCGCCAAGGCAAATGTTTTTGAAAGCCTTTCAAAATGTTGACGATGATTTACGTTGCGTTCTCTTCACGTGCACCAGCCAGCCGTCAGTTCTCAGACAGCGCGTGCGGCTTGCAAGCGGTTACAATACCACGCGGGTCCTGAGTCACGAACCTCTCTCGTAAATCAATTTCCACAACTGCCGCTCGCCTGCTAAGGGTCGTTCTTTATCTGCACACCCTGTTACTTTCACCCAGCAGAGACATCCTTTGGCGGCTCTATGTTAATAACGAACAGGACCTGGTTGTGAGCTCACCCACTAGTAGACTACTACCCTGGCTGGCTTTGCAAGAAGATTTGCCGCAGCCTGCAACATCATCCTCGCTTGGTAGCACAGCCTGAAGTCGTACTGTAAGAGTATCACTTAAGCTTCGTGGCTTTGAAGTACCCCCGCCCCCCCTCTGGTCTTAGAAAATGCAAGAGGGGTCTAGATTTGAGACTACCTTATAGCTCCGATGTGTGCCAAATGAGATCCGCTCAAATAAAGAGGAGAGGTGCAGAATATAACTTTTGTGTGTAGTACTTTTATAGTTTATATCTTCGGAGCGCTCATTGACGGGTGCATGAGTGACAAAATTAACTCAAAGGCGTTCCCAGCAATGAATGCATACCAGCTTGTTAAATGTTGCGTAACCAGGCGAACGCTAGATGCAAGCATTCAGCAAGATGCTTCGTACGCATTGTATCGGCTAACTCAGCTAACTAACTGCCCTCTAATAACCGTTTTTTCTAGGAACATTGCAGAATAAAAAGGGCTCTGAATTCAGGCTACACGAAAGCAAGAATAGCAGAAAGACGACAATTTCTCTGCTATGCAAAGAATTGACCTGTCTTCTTAAAGAAACAATTTTCGACGTAATTGTACGCAACGTACAACGCTCTCATTAATGAAACAATTAAATAAGTAGTGTTCAGTCGCGGTATTCGTTGGGTAAGTTCCCATTTAACTAATAAGTGTCCAACATTGTTCCAAATCCAACTATCGGCACAGCTATCAACCATATATTCTATATTTTACAGCTGTGCTACAATGTGGGAAGTGTTATGCACCGTTACGAAGACAGAACAACCTTCGAAGGTACTGACACTCAAACACTGTACTCATACACGAGTATTTGTATGCTGCTAATGTAGAAGTGGTTCTAGCTGGCAATCCAGAGCCATGCTTACGCTCGTATCTGAGTCGGAAAAAGCAGCCAGTGCCGAGCATTGTCATTTATTTTTTGATTTTCGTAACAATTATGTGGCAGCACGAGCTAGAAAGAACACGCCCCTTAGAACGCGGCACAATCAAACTTCAGTTCCGCCACCCCCCTCTCAATGCGAGAACTATTTACACGAGTTTAATCTGTGGATCGTCACGAGTTTAACCTGTGGATCGTTACCAGGTTAACCTTTACAGTTTTGCTTTGGCAAAAAGAGGGAGAAATATAAGTAATAAATAAATTAAATAACGAGGGAAAGAGAGAACTAGACACACCGCGTTGTGCTTCTCTACAAAGCCATAATATAGCGTAGACACTGGAAGAGTGCGAAGAACCACCAATTGCAAATAGGCCAAACGTTCAACATTAGCTTTCAATATCCAGGCCAAGCCATCATTAATTGACCGTATTTAATTGCACTCGAGCGGTTGCCTACAAAATTGCTGGCCTGTCATAGCAGCAACTCATCATGTTCGTCGTCGTCGTCATTGTAACCGTTATCGAGGTGCGTGCGGGTCGTGGAACTCGCTTTGGTATTGGGATGTTCGCAGGCAGGACGCTTACAATGGGACGGTTATGCCATGGGTCGTGCACGACGGTGGCATGATAGAGGAAAATGATAATGGTGATGCTGACATAGAGGAAAATGACATTGATGAACATGATAGGCGCTGATGATGATAGGTACTGACGATGATGGTGATAATGGTGGTGGTGGTGGTGGGGGTCATGATAGTGACGATGAGCCACCGATCAAGAGACAGACTGATAGAGCTGCGTGGCAAGCAGACGTCTATCTGCGTCCGTCCGTCAGGAACTCACCCTCAACATCACGAAGCTCTAACTGACAACTTCCTCCTATTGCGTGTCGCCATGTCGACCGAACAACGGCAGGCCGGACTCGGCAGAACAGGCAGAAGGACAGACGATGGACGACGGACGCCGGCATGCAAGCTAGCAAGCAAGGACCGAAGAACATGTCCTGTCGGATGGTGATGGTCCTGCCCTACCTTACCACAGCCCCCACCAACCCCACCACTACCACCCTTACCAGGCCTCGCCACGTCATCCCGGCACGCCCCCTATACGTACATGTAGGTTTATTGCTGTCCGAGAACGCTGCTTCAACCTCCATCTCAGCGACCGCCGCTGTTGCTGCCCCAGCCGTCTTCATCCTGCTACACCAGGAAGTGACAATAGAGATAGTAGTGTAGACGCAGAGCAACATCAGTAATGTGGGACTTTAGGGCCATCAGCAGCAGAAGCAGCAAAAGTACCAGAAACAGCAGGATCAGCAGTCCTCGTTGAGTTGGCCGGTCTGGCCCAAGCCTAGCGGTGGTGATACGGCGTATCTCATTCGTCTGTGTTCTGTCGGTCTGTCTGTCTGTCTATTTGTTCGTGATGAGTGTGTTAGTGAGTTCATCTATCCATACATAGCCTTACACACCTACACACAGACACACATGTCTACAATAAATAGACTTATGTCCACCATCCGCCCACACGATAACTAGATTCCACCATGACATCACGGCCATCCATCCATGCACACCATCATCTCATTCGGCCAGCGCGTGGCATAGCGGTAGCATTACTGATAGTGTAACATATTGTCCGCCGATCACAAGCTAACATTGTAACATCCGCGTCTTTGTTCCTCGTTGTTGTTGTTGTTGTTGTTGTTGTTAGCAGCAACAGCAGCAACAACAGAGGTAGTAGCAGTAGGGGAAGTAGCCAACCGGCTACAGCTACCGCAATGCAACTGCCGTTACTGAGACGAGAACAGCTACCTGGCGAGGCTGAGGATAGAGTTGGCGGCCTCCTCCAGCCAACTGCTTGACTGTGGTGTCGAGCTCAGCGCCCACGATTATCGCCGGCGTTCGCGCCCGCCCCTCCGACAGAACCGAACAGAACAACCAGGTACCGTTAGGGCGGTGGTGTGAGGATCGTCATAGTCGTAGCACTAGTTAAAGTTGTAAGTGGTGGTGGTGGTGGTAGCAGTAGTTGTAGTAGTAGTAGTGGTAGTAGTGGTAATTTTCTTTTAGTAGTAATAGTGGCCCCCGTAAAGTTGTCTAATTACAGCCAGTGACAGCCGACTGAAGTATAGGCCGCGCTACCAGGCAGCGCCTGTATCTGAGGCTGTTAGAGGCGTGGGTTGGAGGCGCACGTCGCTTGGAGGACACTTGGCGCCCACCGAGCGTTTGAGCAACGCCGAGCAGTTGACGGTTGACGGACACCGACAAGGAGGCGTATATCAGCTTCGGTCCATAGGGCAGGCAGGCAGGCAATCATAGCAAGCTCACCTCGTTGAGATGACAGCAGCAACAGCAGCAGCAGCAGCAACGGCAACCCGACCGTTCGGACAACGGCGGCGGATCAATTGAAGCGGCCAAAGCAACAATTATTGCGTTACCTCCGGTTTGGCACTATCCAACGTTCTTACTATATCATATCCGGGTAACCGGGTAATAGCGGGTGTTTCTGTAATTATTGTCGCATTTTTGCTGTGCGAGAATAGGGGTAACACTACTATTTCTGACGATATGGCTACTACTAATAATTGCCTGTTTCATATTAGTTATAATAAAATATTTGTTGAAACTCCATTACGTGGAAGATATAAACAGTGTATGATACAGGTTTTTTCTTTTTTCTATTGCCTATTTCCTTGCATCTATCTCAGCGTGCTTCTAGGCGCGGAACGATCCTTAATTTGCCGTGCCAAGTAATAATCAATTTGTACACTCGCAAACCCGTGCCAGCACATTATTCCTTCTTGCCCTTCTTTGTAAGTGCTTCCCACGCTCTGCAAACAGTAGTTGTTGCCTCAACTATCTTCGCCATAATATTGCCCTTCCGCGTTCGCCGTTGTCGCCGTGCTAGTAGTCAGCTGACGGTTAGGGGTCGTTATGACTTTGCGTGGAAGAGTTCAATGTTTCCATAGCGACCGAGCAGCGTATTAGAAATTGCCCTAAAGAAAAACGTTACTTCTTGCCGTTGTTTATAATGCATTCTGAACCCAAAAGATGCTGACCACTAGTATTGCGGTGTATATATAAAACACAGATACTTAGCATAGGCTAACAGCAACGTATATAACAGAGCATATATTTGTATTATACCGTTACAAAATAGATTGCAAAAGCATGAGAAAGAAAGAGACAAAGCTGAGAGCACAACAACGGATCCACCATGAACCGTTACAATGGCTGTGAAGACGATAAGCACAATATAAAGTAGCAACAACGGTTTCTACGGCTAGAGCAGAAAAAAATACACAACTTTGATGGAAGCACGTGATACAAATAATATTCTTAACAACTACGACAACAAATTCAACAGAAGCAAATCAAGAACTTCTAACTATTTTGACTCGCTCTAGCGTTTCTTTCGAAAATGGTAATCAAGACGACGTAAATAGGACATTGACCACCGGTAAATTAAAAAAAAAGAGCCAGTGAGTTACAATAATATATCTTTTACAAAGCAACGCACTTACAACATTTCAAGGATTTGTTTTTATGTATGTTGGCCTTTCGTTTGGACGTGTAGACACAATAGATATATATGTTTGCTTAAGACGCATTCACATGTATATATATATATATATATATATATATATATATATATATATCTTTGTAGTTTCCATTTAAATCGGGTAATCACTGGAAAATTCGAACGTTTTCATTACCTCGCAATAGATATACTTGAGGTAATGTTGTGTCTAAAATTCCAGATGTTATCAATGCATGCATTGCACAATGGGGGCGTCAAAATGTATAAAAGGCAGGTAACCCAAGGGACACAATAACGAGGAGAGAGTGTGAGAACTGAGCCACAGAGCCAAACGGCCTATCGACATAAAAGTTACACGGTATAATAACTAGACTGTTGTCACTCTCCGCCAGAATATGTCGAAATGTCGAAATAAGCGCATGAACACGATCTACTCTATTGCCATACATGGCAAGTGTAAGTATCTTTACACCCTGAATCGAGATGCATATACGCAATATTTGCGTGGCTTAGACATTGGTACAGAAGGCCTTATCTGCTAGAACTATGATGGAGTAGTAAACTAACACAAATATTCCACCATCCATTTTACGAATTTGTCACAAGTTAACATGTGCTCGATCCGGCAAGGTGTAAAAGTTTGACTTGCCATGTCGAAGTTAAAGATTCAGACACGCATATAGCCTTTCTTCCAAATTGTTTTGTGATTGCTAAACGATTAGAAGAATATACTTTATCAAGCGCCCTACTATTATTATAAGGAGCAACTCTAAATTTATCAATAGGGCTCGATGTTTCCATGAGGACAAGCAACAACAAGGTTGTGCTAGCTTTTCTTCCTGAATAAAGGCATCATGTATAGTTAAATTATTATTATTATTATTTATTACATGTTAAACAATGTTACAGTTGATAGGTCTGAACGTATTATTGCAAAGTTTTTTTTTAAATATCTAGTTCACTCCATGGCGCCTAAAATAGATGCCGCGTTTTCTCTGCAAACGGCCAAGGACAACGCTTGCCTCAAGAATTGACCCTCTCTTCGGTCGTTCGTGACCTCCTGAATTCGCTTACTTAAATCTTTGAGAAATGCTTCGGTTCCCTTGCTGATTGGTCCTAGTGTCTCCATGGCAATAGGCACAAAAATATATCTTGTTTCCAGTCCAGCAGTGTACGAAACCGTTGCATCCCAAGCTAGGGACTTTCCATGAGACCATTATGCAATAGTCACCCCATCAGGTCTTTCTTCGCCAGCGGAAACTAAACCTCTCGGTTCAAGTGTAGATGGTATACCGGCTTTTCTAAGGGACCTTATGATCACACCGTTTAGTTCAGCATGTCTGGACGATCTACCGGCGCTCTTCGGGCAACTCAGTAGGTGTAGGCCACTGGAATCCACCATCTACCCGCACAGTTTGCACTGAAACGGCTCGCAGACGCTAGCGCCGGTTCTAAGTGCTGACATCATGAGGAAAGAGTTGGGATCCAGCATGGTGCCGAGCTGAGGCGAGGGTACGGCCTTAAGCCAACCCCCACTGAAGTTATCTTGTGCCGCTAAGAATACGGCGCGGTCTCTCCGGGAAACAAGCTCGTCTAAGATTTCTCTGCTCTTTTTTTGCTTTTGAGCTTATCTAGGTTATATTGGCTAGGATATTATTATTATTATTATTATTATTATTATTATTATTATTATTATTATTATTATTATTATTATTATTATTATTATTATTATTATTATTATCGTAGGATTGGCCAAGTGCTTGTGGTTTTTCGTCTTCTGTTGCCGTGTACAAGCATTCGCTGAAAGGAGACTCTCCTGCGTCCGTGCCATGCCATGCTCATAGCCATTTGTTCGTGTTCGCTCAGTTTCTTCGCCGGTTTCCTTCCTCGGAATTGGTGATCCCTTTTCGCCGTTTCCTTGGTCGTGTAGCAAGCACGCTTTCATGGCTTGTCGCTATTGGTTTTGCTGCTGTTGCGGCCGTCTTCGTTTTTAGTCTCAACCGCTCCGTTTTCTCCTGTTCCGCATCGTCTCTAACGTGCGCAGGTGCACCCCGCCTAGTCCATTGCATTGAGCGTCAGCTTTTACTTTGTGTTCTTCTATGGCACTTCCGGTGTCGCTGTTTTTGTCTCGGTGCAACAGTTGTTTGTTGTTGGCCACGGTTGTGTTGTCGTTCTTCTCGGTTGTTGTTGTTAATTTTGTTGTTGCTGCTGTTGTTGTTGTTGTTTTGTTGCTGTTCTTGTTGTTGCTGTCGTTGTTGTTGCCGTTCATACTCCTGCTGTTGCATTTGTTGCCATTTCCGTTGTTCTGCAGCCCTAGCGTAGATGCAGCTTTACTATGTTGGCACGCTTAATACAGCACACACGCAGACACGTCCATGCTGTACATCCCTTCGTTCGCGTGCATCCCATCACAGTTAAACAGCGACGCAACCGCAGGCCGGACCTTGCACGACGGTGGGTTGCTCACACAGCCCACCACTCGCTGACTGACTGACTGAGTGTACTGTACTGCATCACAACAAGTCGCATCGTCGGAGAGGTCGATCCGCCGCCAGATATATGCGTGTATATAAGGGCAGACACGGGCGATAGTCTTTTCTGCAAAATGCCCTGAATAGTTACAATTGTTTAAATTTGTGTAATTTTGGAAATTTCAAGCTCAATGAGGAATTGCTGCATTTGGATAAATTTGCCGTCTGTAGAAGACGGTCTCATAACAAACAAAAAAAAATACGCCGGCGAGTTAGCACTAGGCGTGTGAAAGTGCCGACCAACCGGCGAGAGCGTCGTCGATCGCGGGATGTGACGCCCTACAGCCCATGGCTTACTACTGCTGCTGCTGCTCATCTGTACTGTTTATTCTTGTTATCTATAGGTCGTTTTGAAGGAATTTCCGTAGAAGCTAACCATTTATATATATATAGATATATATATATATATATATATATATATATATATACTATTACTATACCATCTGTTTATTATTAAGCTATGCACACATATGATATTACTATACTACCTACTTAATATTGGGCTATACACACACGCTGCGTTGTGTTACTGTATTAGCGCTTGGCTAAAGCCTGCGCTAGACAGCTCTTCAACGATCTCAGGGTATTGGCTTCTGCCTACTGCGGCGTTCTAAGATGACTTATAGGGGTAGGAATTGCTTCTCCTGCTGGCAGTAGTACGAAGCCGACCTTTCATCAAATCGCCGCAGATACGGCACGGAACGGTCGCCAGTGCTGGGTCGTCCATTGACGCTGGTTGCTTCGGCTCCTATCGTCAGCGTCTCTCACCATCAGCCAATGTTTTACGTCCCACACCAAGGGGTCGAAGAAGTCAAAACAGGGCCTCCTCATCGTACAGGGGCATGCACGTATTATCGTCGCCGACGCCTACTACGCCACTATCATGACTACCATAATCATCACCGTGATCTTCACCACCCTCATCACCGTGATCTTCACCGCCTCCTCCACCACCACCACGCACTTGACCTTGACGAAACTTGACGAAGCGTATCTTCTCGCCGTTGCGCATACAGAAGGGCCCTTGGCTGTCTCACGAGAGACAATGCACAAACGGGTAGATGGATGGGTGGCAGCTCGACGTGGCCTCGGCTACGCTACGCCGAAGCAGGCCTGTGTGGCCCTGAAGTGGTCTTACCAAAAACCTCGGTGGGTCTCAGATCGCATAGTAGGGCCGGCTATCTTCGCCTGTCCACGGATTCTATCTCTATGGCGGCTGCTGCTGCAATTCCTGCTACTGCAAGTCCTGCTACTTCCATTATCTATTGCTACTACTACTACTGACTTCGTGGCTTGGTGACTATTTTCTGCTACTACGACACAGCGCACATAATAGATGCGTCTCCGCCCCCCCCGCATAGCCCACTACTGTGATGCTCACGACTGTAGGTTCCAGAGCCCACTACCGTGATGCCCACGACTGTAGATTCCAGAGCCCACTACTGTGATGGCCCAAGTCCAATGCGCGTACCCTGCCCTATATTGTCGAGGGGGGCTCGCACTGCGCAAGATGCCACCTCAACCAAGGGCAGTCCACCAATGGCTGGCAGCGTACGATGGGCCGGTCTGCTCAAACATAGTGTACCTCTCTAATTTCGGGTGTCAGACTAAATACCGGCTATCGTTGCTGTCACTCCTACCAGCCCGGACAGCCCAGAGCTGCCGCCTCCGCCGCTGCGGTCGTCGTTGTCATTGACTACCTATCTATTCGAGCATGAAATTATACATTCGGACGACGATGTTCGGCCGTGGTCGAGCGAAAACAACGGCCAATGACTCGCTACACAGTACGACAATGTCGTTCCCGTCGTGGCGGCGACTGTGGCGGCGAATGGCGCATGATCCAACAAATACCTCGAATCATTGTGTCTGCCGTGTTCTTCTGTTTGCTTTTTGTCTTGCCGCTTTTCCTTGTCCGCTGTTTCCCCTTCTTAGACCACGTACTGCAGGCGATAAGCCGACGCCTAATGGTGTGTTACATCGACTTGAAAGCTGAGCTTCGAAAAGGAACCAGTATCTGCGTTTGCTTATCGATTGTTATTCAGAGCTGTGTAGTTAACTGTTTCTTTTTTGGTCGAAAGTTTCCTTAATCACTCACTGTATGAACCAATTTGACTAGAGCTTTACTGCTTTAAAGTCCACTGTAGTATATCTAAGTAGCCAATACATTGTCTAAGTAACTGTACTGGCTGAAAACGCAATCACTTGACTAAGTATTTCTCCAGTAGCATAACAAAATCGCGATTGCATAGGGTTGCACGGGGTCCGAAAGGCGTTCTCGTGCGGAATGAATAGGGCACGTAATTTCTCGCACTATTGTGTAGAAATAAGAGTGTGTCAGTGGCAAATAGATCAATTGAATGCCTATTTATAGGGAGCCTCACCACGAACAGAATAACAAAGTAGATCAAAATGTGCTGTTTGCTGTACTGCATTTACAAGCTGCTGTGACCAACGAGCTGGTGTCTTTTCCCTATGCGCTGGTTATCACGACCAGGACTATATATCTAAGAGAAGGTAGCTTAGAAGAAGCATGCTAAAACTCCCCTGTTGTTCTACCGTGAGTAAGCGTTCCTGTGAAAATGACTGCCTTATCCTCTTTGCCTCTTGCCTCAGTCCTTAGAGCCTTTCATTACAAATCCTCTAACAGACCCGTAAAATAGCCAAACACATCGCTATGACCGCTGTCTGGGTGCAATTTCCTGGCTAGTGTAGTACCATGCATTGTACATTTATTGTTTGACCTAGAACAACCACTGCAATAGTCTACAGTAATAAATGTAAGCACCATCTGGCGTAGCCGTATTGTCCAAGTATTGTTTTGTTTTGCCGAGTTTGGCAGCTCTGTACACTCTTATACGTTATTACTATCGCAAACACACTCGAACACGACAAATATAACCGTCGTCTGCTCTTGGGAATCGCATGGGGAATGAAGAACATTTGTTCTATTTGGCGCCCATTTTTAAAGTGCCTTCTGCCCTCACAAACAGAACTAACATCTGCTTCGTAAGTCTCAACACGACGCTTGTCATCATGTCGAACATCGGTGTGTAACTTAACTACAATGGAAGCTCCTTTATTCACGATGAAACAATAAGATCACATATTCACAAGTATAGATGCTGCTTTGACTAGCTCTTTGACAATGCCGAGGAAGCTGAGGTCCGTTGAGGCGAAGCCTCCAAGATCCCGCGTCACATTGGCAGCTGGAAGTGTTGAGCCACTGAGTACAGAGTTTAGCTCGGAAGAGTCGCGTTTTAAAACGAGACACTTATGAACGGAGAGCTGCATACCCCTCGTAATACCCGGCTGACGCCGTTCATAGCGCGCTGCAGTGCTGTGTGTGCTAATGAGGAATCAAGCGTACTTTATATTTTAAGATCGTCTGCGTATAAAGGATATTTAACCCACTAGGTGGTATATAGAGGGTCAAGAACGAAAATTGTGTACAAAAGACGTGGCCGAGCATGAGCTGTATATGGCGTCCACAGATATAGCGAATCAACGTTCTCTTATATATATATATATATATATATATATATATATATATATATATGAATGACTAAATGCGATGCAACGAAGGAACGTTGCTTTCAATGAAGATAAATGACCATCTTTGTTATCCCGTTGATCCAATTTACATGAAAATATTGCGTAAGACAGCCGTAATCTCATATAACAGATAAAACGTATGGTTACTGATGGCAACAGCATCATAATAAATGTTGATAATGGCTTAGCAATTGCACCTGACAGAGCGGAGTTGTTAGCTACTTGGCATACGGATGCACATAGAGTAACGCGCAATCCTGAATGTACGAATCGATAGATATAGACGAACATGAAACATTTCATACACAAATGCGTATTATCGGTATAACCTAAGGGTAGACGGAAATGTGAGAGCAGAGAAGACCTACTGATCAGGCTGCGAATTCCCCTGTATCGTTTAAGCTCTTGGATGTAACTTTTATTTTTTAGATATTGCCAAAAACACGAAAATTGCAACAGTGGTCATAAGCTAATGCGAGCGATCTCTGTATCATCAACAACCTTTTAACGACCACGCGATTGAACTGCAGCACGACTTGTTATTGCAATCGACTGAGCAAAGCAACACGCTCACGTAGAATAGTTCAGTGTGCCGCACAAATGGTTATCCCAGTAGATAAGTGCATCTATGGGAAGTGTATACAGAAGTGCTGTTCTCTCCACTCACCCTAGACCGTGGTCGCACACACATCGTGGTCGCTGCGCAGACAGAACAGAAATCTGTCTTCTAACAAACCTGACCTGTCTACTTTTAATTGAAATGAAATGCATGTAGCATCTTCGAACTACATAGATGTCGAACTGTCAACACAGATAACGTTCAGTCCTGAGCACATGACCTATGCCAAGGCATTAGGCTTTCAAAAAAAGTTATCTTATATTCATTTAATATAAGTCCCTCTTGTCGAGAGGCTGAATGCGTCCTAATGTCTAAATGTTTGCTCAAGCTTGCGGTATTTGCAACCGTAGTTGTATGAATCCACTTGATTTTTAAAATACCTACTTTGTACGATCGCGTTACTTAATGGACGTGGCACTACACTGTTTTGATTGGTGTTCGTTTTTTGTAAAACTTCTCCCGCTGCGTTAGGTTTCACATGTCAGTTCCTTGAGGTAGTTTTCAGCAGTACCTCGTGGCACCAGGTGTTTTACAACTACTTGACTTTGGTATGGCGAGGCCAAAGCGTACCTTCTACAGTAGACACATGCAAGAACACACACAAAACGTGTATGTCCTTGCATATAATAACAAAAATATAATGGGATATAATTTAGTTACGGAAAGGGTTCATAGAGAACCGGTGGCCACACGTTCGCGCGGATACAATTGCTCACTCCAAAGTGCTAACATAGCAAAGTTATAACAATAAAAATAGTTGATATATATGTGCACCTTTCAACTTTGCTAGAGTTAGTTTAGACAAATCTGGTAGTTCTGCTGCCACATTTGTGTGTTCAAGCAATACCCCATAAGTCCAATACAAAGGCTCAATGCATTTGAGAGCATGTTGACATTGGCGTGCCAACGGCTTATGAGAATACGTTATAAGCGTCTGCTGAAGTACTTGCCAATGTGTCAAAAACCTCTTCAAGGCTCGGAAACAACGCGAAGTGTACTTGGCATCGCTTCTAGTGGTAGGAAAGAATATAAGGCAAACTTAATTGGCGTTTATTTTGTCACGCAATACGGTAAGCTTAATTTCATAGACCATCACCGCTCATTTTCCCTCGTGAAAATACCAACATTATTCTCGCTGGATTGCACTGTGAGATCTTCTCTCATGAAGCAGATTTTTGACTTTTAGAAACGCATTCATATTTGCTGTTATTGGGTAGTCGTTTTAATGAGTGATTATCTACAACTATAATGCAGTTACGAGCACACCGACGTATTGAAAACACTTTATATATATACTTATATACATCACCTACCGTTAGCTCTAACTAGAAAAAAGAAAACGGAGGCAGAAAGCCCCTGCATAACCGTTGTAGGTGGCGTCCTTGGAAAATGATCCAAGGCGTAGTTATTTTGCTCTACACACCATGTTCAGAACGGACCTGCTATAGCGAATTACAAGGCAGCCTGTGCTGCAGTATCGGTCACCGCGAAGAGGCTTTTCGAGTCCAACAATAGCCGGCGTGCCAGCGTTCGGGGTAGACGTATCCGAAAGCTGCCCGTATGAGAGGCCGCACTGCGAATTCCTCGTTGGTCTCTTCCTAGCAGGACAGTAGATAAGATCGATCACAATGCGGGCACCAATCTTCTACCTAACCTAGTTTGGATAGATAGCCAGTATTTTGCCCGTACGTCGTTTAACAAGCGTGAAGAGCACCGCGCACTGCTTCGTCTAACTCCGGTTACTGCTTTTGCCAAAACAACAAGTTATGTTAAATCCGTATATCCAGAAGTCCGCCTTTCTCTCCTTTTCTGTGTCCAGACATGCTCATGGCTCTCTCACTCCTCGCGGCATTCGTTTTGTCACCGTTGTTTCTACTTTGGCTACCCGTGGCATTGCTGGCTGGGGCGAGTAAGTCGCGGCTTCAGGAACTAAGGCGTTGCCATGTGTAGAATCGAATCCTGCTTCGTTAGAATTCCTTCTTCTTCCTTGATCGTTAAATCGAATTGAACAGTGCCCAGCTTTTACTACATTCCTCTTCTGAATGAGTAAAGTTCAACTAAAATGTCTGAGAATGTTTAAATAAGCCCAGTGTGGGCACGCTAAAGGTAACAAGAAAAACGTGAGGAAGACATGGTGGTATAGTAATAGTCTTCTACTAGCAAATACTCCAAACAAATGGGAGTAAATAAGTATGTGAGCGTTCAAAAAGGTGCAATTAAAATTATGCATTGGTTTAAAAATAGTTTACCTTAGTTATGTTTCTCTTTAACACCTTGTATATATATATATATATATATATATATATATATATATATATATATTTTTTTTTTTTTTTTTTTTTAAACTTTATATATATATATATATATAAATTAGCACGTTCACTTAGGCCATATTGTGATATGAATTGAAAATAAATCTAGAGTTTATATATATATATTGGCTTACGCTTATTACTGCATCTCGTGTTTGCATGTAACCTCTGTTGGTACCACCCTTATATTCATATACGTCCAGTTTAGAACACGGTGGTTAAAAATATGAAGGATAAATAATGATTTATAATAGTCTATTACCAGCTAGGACTTCAAACAAGTGTACCTTGGTAAGTAAATCAGCGTTTAAAAATGCGGTTAAATAAAACCGAAGCATTAGTTCAAAAAAGTTTTTGACCTAAGTGTTCAAAAACATTTGACCTTATTAAAGGCAAAAGTAACTAGGGCCAAAGGTTTTTGAACAAATTTGCTTACTCTTACGCCTTCTATTCTGCTAGTGATCCCTGTTGGAACTCTTTGTAGGAGTTTATCTACAATTTTACAATAGTTTACAATGTTGCATAATTGTATTTATGTGTGTTAATATAATGCATAATAGGCACAATTATGCAATACAACAAGTAGACAACGTCGAATATATATTTATATTGCATGTATACATTACGCCGTGCATATGCATATTATTATGTATGTATATATATATATATATATGGTGGGAACCCTCCAGAGATGGCTGGTTCCTACATTGGACCCTTCGTAAATGTGCACACGTTCGCAGCGACCCAATTGTCATGTTCCCACCATTGGTGATTAATTACAATGAATAAATGTACATTATTATAAAAATATATATAATATATACATACATACATACAGGCCGTATTGTGTAATTAATTATACATGTAGACTTATTACATATGTATATTGTGAACGATTTCTATTACGTAATCATAATCTATATTACGATTACATATATGTAAAACGTAATGACGCCGATTACGTATGATATATCTCAACTGTAAAGCAGTGAAGGGAGAGGGACAGAAAAGCGATTTTCAGTCTTACCACAAGCATACTGTGTGCCAGGTGGGATATTTGACAATACAAAAAGCAGTTGCATCGTAAGTTGCATCAGAGCAACCTGGACAGGAAGACACCACTTGCGGCTGCGCTGAGTGAGCGGTCACGTTCCGTACCGCGGCATCTATGCGCTACTCGGATTTGTTTGCGTATATATATATATATATATATATATTATTTGTGATTATGACGTTTATTATCACCTTTGTTAGGTACAATGTAAAACTTGTGTTAGTATACACATGTCTGTTCCGTATTCAAATATACATCGAGGACAATCTCCTTTCCGATGTACTCATGACAAATATATATATATATATGCCCTGAGCGCGCCGTGCACACGTTCTTACATCATAAATGTATATTTTGCTGCACATAAATAAAGAATGACTATATATATATATATATATATATATATATATATATATATATATATATATATATATATATATATATATATATATAAATTCTTCATTTATGTATATTGCCGATCACAAAATCAAACACTAGTATCACTTGGCAGCATAATCATCCTATCAGAAGCGATCCCGAAATTCTAGGTACAAAATTCACGCAGCGCACCATGCGCGAACCTGCAACAACTGCAGGCGGTTCTTGTTCCAACTGCGGGCGTGGGCCATATTTCTGCGTTATTAGTTACAATGGCGCTGCCAGTTACAATGACGACGCCGATAGAAACAGTAGCAGTAATTGTGAGCGCGCCGGCCGCAGTCGGCCTCACTGCACACACCACCAACTGGTGGCCGCTAGGCGAAATAAATGCATTTGCTAAGTCATGCGGACAATTAATTCAAATTCCTGTCGCCGCTTTTGCACGCTACGTGTGTGACGACGAGTCTATGTGACGGGGATATGTGAGTGTCTATGCGAGTGTGTGAGAGCGCATACGTACGATATCTGTCTGTGGGTATCTGAGCGCGTTTTGCCCCTCTGTCTGGCTCTCGGTCCCCCCGGCCTTTCGGCATGACGTGACGCGCGTCGGGGCATGAACCCCAGTGTGAGTGCATGAAACCCTGAGTGTCCAGACCACTCACAGCACAGGGCGTGAGGGGGTGGATGCGCCGTCATTGAAGGCGTATGACGATATACGAGAAGGGGGAGCTCGGTGGGCGTATCGTGGCGGCTACTGGCCACGCATCCGTTCACGCTCGTTCGTGCAGGTAGTGGTGTAGGTGGTGGTGGTGAAGGCAGCAAGCAGCAGAAGCTACAGTGGCTGCAGCTTATGAAGCTACACTGAAGCTACATGAAGTAGCACCACATGATTAGGTCGTCGTGAGTGCGGCGGTGCTCGGCGGCGTTGGCGATTGATGAACGGATGGGCGGGCCCCCCCGAACGGGTTGGCCTCTTGCATTCTCTTATTCACTTACGCAGAGCTGGATCGGTATCCGCTGATCGCGCGCTCGCGCCGTATCGGCCTGGTAGTGCGAGTCGCTTGAGTCCCCCTCATCATGCTCCCAGATCCTTCTTCTCTCTTTGCGCTGATGAACGGCGTTGCTGCCGCCCTTGGAATACTACTGTTAGTCTCCCCCCTCCGCGCCACGCTTACGGTTATCTTTCTGTATCGTTAGGACGACACCACTATGTACTACCACCATTACGACTGATACTGGTTTGACCACAACTTATCTACTATGCTACCGTTGCGATGATTCTACTACCTCTGCTGATCTTAATGGGGGTGGAAGGTACTGGTGAAAGTACTCAAACTACAACTATTACGACAGGAACTATCCCTGCTGGGGCTACGACTGACGTCAGCATGATCGTGATCTTCGTCATCATCACTAGCATTACCACGACTTCGGCGAACGTCATCACTGACACCCCGCAGCAGCAGCAGCAGTAGTAGCAGCAGCCGTACCATTGTTGTACCTCGCCACTACCCCACCGTCCGCTCGCCTACTCGCCTTCTGTAGCCGCCCTCCTCTGCGCAAACCCCCCGACAGGACTGGACGCTGCCGCTTTTTCTGTCACGTTTCCCCAGCTGTTGCTGTTGTCGCTGTTGCTCGTACGGTCGATGCGGCCCGCACCCGCCAATTGGGACGCTTGAGACGCGTTACGGGCCGTCGCGCAGTGGACGCTGGGGGTTCAATGAATTTTAATGGCTTGCTAGTAGCCAAGGCCAGGACTGCCGCACGTCCACACGATGATGTGCCGTAATTGGTTCTGTTTGCCGTCTGGATGGGCCGGGTATATATGGGTGTTCTCCTGTGAGCGTGTGTAGTAGCAATATGTATGAGTGTTTGTTTGCGTACGCGAGTTCGTTCATTCGTTCGTGCGTGAGAACCGAGGCGATAGGCGAGAGGTAAAAGAAGAAAAAGAGAAAGAGAGATGAAAAGAGAGACCGAGGCTAGACAACCTCGTCGTTTATGCACATGTTTGCCTAGTTGGACTAGAATCTATCGTTGTTGTTGTTGCTGCTGCTGCTGTTTACTTCATCTGTCGTTCGTACACGAGATAAACGAGGCAGACTTAACTAGATAGTCTACGTGAACCTGCTTGTGAAGTAGCCCGCCGAAACAGGCCAATCAACGTACGTCGAGGGATGTTGGCGGAGACAACAGCGCGAGGGCAGAGAACACCGTGAGTTCGCCATGGTATTACGATTAGTACCACTGTGACGACAAAAACCACCGCAGTGACGTGCGGTGGTTTTTGTCGCCGCAGTGACTAAGTACCCGCCTCGTCGAATGCTTGAGTGAGTATATATATATATATATATATATATATACAGGGTTGACCAGGCTAGGTGTCCACTTTTTTAAGCTTGTCACGCTGACCCGAATAAACAAATATTTCGCGCCAAACAAAACTACGTCGTAGTAACTACGCTGGTTTCGTTACGCCATGTCACCAGAGACCATGGAAATGAAGCAACATAGTCTGGTTGCGCTCGATTTAGTTAGCTGAGGACACTGTAAACGATCTACAGGTTCTTAAAGTCTGTGAAAACATTGTGGCAAATGCACTGTCCGCAACAATACAAGATTGCAGGCTTGCTGGTTATGCGGCACAACGGCGGGTCAATACCCACTGCAACTAGCCGAAGGTATCAGAAAGGTACAAGCCCGGGTAAAAAGGAACCCGAAGCAAACTGCTAAAAATATTACTCGTGACTTCGGGATTTCGAATAGCAGCGTGGTTCGGCTCATGAGCAACCATCTCAAAGCAAAGGTTTACAAGATACGACAAGTTCAAAATGTTTTGGATTGTTGCAAATTGTTAGTTGTGGCCAGGAGAAGATTTAACAGAGCTTGTTGAGCACGATGCTCCCCTCCCACAGTCTTGAAGTAGTGCCACACTCCCGTTTCTGAATTCTCGAGTGGTGGGGAAGAGTGAGACTTTAGTCGGTGAAAATCCTGCATAAATAAGAGTCATCTGAGGCCGTGGAGCAGAGATAGTTTCTATAACCGATAGTTTAGCATGATTCGGCGCCTTCACATAGAACCAAACAAAGTCAAACCTGACTTGGGATACACGCACTAGGGTTCTGCAACATCTGCAGAATGGCTACCGTACTTACCGGATTTTATACGCTTTACTGCACCCTGTGGGGGATTCTTGATGTCAATGTTTACACTCTTAGATACAGTTCCATCAATGCCTTGCAAGCTCACGTAACAAATGGGACAAGACACTACAAGAGGTCGTTCGTGACTCGTTCGAGGATTTCTTCGGCAAACTTCAAGCTGTGGTTTTAGACCAAGGGTCATATCGAAAACTGATGTATATGCCAGAAACTAGATTACTGGAAAGTGCATTATTATCAGTAAGGATAATGTTTGTGAAGTTATTTTAATGTTGTGGTAATTCTCCCAGGGAACATCTAGCCAAGTTATTTCTGTAAGTACATATATATATATATATATATATATATATATATATATATATATATATGCGGCTAGAATCGTATATAGAGGTATTTATTCATTGTAATTAATCACCGACGGTGGGAACATGACAATTGGGTCCCTGCGAACGTGTGCACGTTTACGAAGGGTCCAATGTAGGAACCAACCATCTCTGGAGGGTTCCCCGGACCGAAGCCGCGTTGCCCCGTTGCACATCCAGCGACAGACGCTGTCTGAGAAATTCGCCTGCTCGCCTATCACCGCTGGCTAGACCTAGTCGCCTTCCCGACCTTCTGTAGCAAACCGCGAGTGGACGGACCCGGCCCGCCAAGTGTCTCGAAGGCAAGTGGGTAGAACCCGTACGGGTACCCGATGTTCTGGTATTTTCTTACCTTGCCTGCCTCGGCGAGCGCTGAAGCATATCCGGCCCGGGCCGCGCCAGCACTAACCATTGAAGGGGCTAATGAGTCAGTAACTGTCGCGTCCCAAACCAGCATGCAACCGCTCTCGAACGGGGTTAAGGTCAGACCGTCGGGTCTCTTTCCGCCTTCCCTATTCCAGTCCGACGGGTTCCAGGACGCACGGTAGGCCACTAGAGCGTACGGCTCTGCTGAAGGTTTCGTTCAGAGCTTGGTGTCGGGCTCGCCTGCCTGCGCTGACGATACAGGATAGCCCGTGGCGTCCATCCGGCTAGACGGCGTCACCGCAGACGCAGGTATGAGCGTGCACAAGGTCCGTCCCCAAACGAAGTCCGACGCGATTCTCACCGACTCGTCATCTAGGAGTGTCCCGATCCGGGCACAGGGTATGGCGTGGAGCCATGCGCCCGCCCCTTTAGAGGAGACGGCGCGCAGCCTGGCCAATCAGCGCTGTGTTGCTTTCCGCGATGAGATTTTCAAACCTTTTGCTCATGTTAAAGCCGCCGACCAATCTCTCTGGCGTCCAGCTTCGGCGGGCTCGTGGCCGCACAGGGCAACTGCTCTACGGCGGCTTGTTTCTAAGCGATCTTCTAGGTCCGTAGAGCGACTGAATCGAGAAGTGATTTAGCCTGTTGTAAAGACCTGTGGAGGGAAGCTACCAGAGCTACCTCCGATAGGACAATAGCATCCAAAGAACGGGGCCAGAGCTTATTGACGTGCTTCTGCCGACCAACCGTAGTAAGCACGCTGTCGTTTAGTTGCTCAAGAAGTCCCGGAGCAAGCGAGCAGTCTGCACCTCGAAACAGGTGATTGAGACGTAGGGCCGAAAATGAAGATCTCAGAAGAAAAAGGCCCCGGTGAGATATGTATATATATATATATATATATATATATATATATATATATAAATATATACATATTTATATATATATATATATATATATATATATATATATATATATATATATATATATATATAATATATATACATATTTATTAAGAATACAAATGGAACGACAATTGTCTCCCGAGAACGTGTGCACTGGGAATATTACTCTATCTCATATAGAGTGGGTTGGGACCACTTCAGCAGCGTGCCGCGGACGGACGCCGCGCTCCCGCGTTGGACTTCGAGGTCGAGGCGCTGTCTCAAGAAAGCCGCAGATCTCTTGTCTCCGGTTGCGAGGTTCAGCTGCGTCCCGACTCTGTGGAGAAGTTTGCGAGTGAGGCTGCCTGGGCCGCCCAAGGTCTCAAACGCTAGCGGTTGAAACTCATGTGGGTAACCTATTGAGGCGTACTTTGCGAGCTTTCTCGTTTCGGCTAGATTACCGGCGTGGCCTGCCGAGATCGCCCCGCCACCGACCATTGAAGGTGCTAATGAGTCGGTGACAGTGGCATCCCAGACAAGCATCCTGCCCCTACTGAAGGGAGTAAGAGTCATCCCATCCGGGCGCTTGCCATCGTCGGCGGAGAGGCCCTGGGGCTCTAGAATGCAAGGGAAACCACTTGACCGAAGCGCTCGGCCGAAGGTGTCGTTAATAGCGGCATGCCTGGCCCGCCGTCCCGCACTCATGATGCACGATAACCCGTGATGGGCTAATTCGTCTACGGGGTGGCCACATTTACACTGATGAGGGGAGACTAGGTCACATCCGAAACGAAGACCCACTCCGATTCGGGTTGTTTCGTCGTCCAGGAGGGTGCCCAGTGGGGCACTTGGAAGTGCATGTAGCCAGGCTCCAGATCCTTTAGCAGCGACCGCTCGAAGGCGAGCCTTTGTGGAGTCGTTGATAGCGCCCGCGAGTAAGCCGCTATACGCTTCGTCGTATAAGAATGTGGTCCAGCCATGTTGGCTTAAAGGGTTATCCGGGGCGTCCCTGCAAACTATCTTTAGTTCCTCGTACAGGCGTCTCTGGTGTTCCTTGTACTGGCAGATGCCGGCCTCGTCTAATAGTGCGATGGCGTTGTTCTCGGATCGGAAAAGGGAGGAAACTATCGCTGGCCCTGCAGAGACGAGCGGATCCGGGACTCCCAGATCCCCCTTTGAGATCGGTAGTTGTGCCTGTTTTCGAGCGGAAGGCGCCAGCGATAGATTAAGGAGAGTCTCAAGGACGTTTAGAGTTAACTCGTTCAATGGACGCAGATCGTCCAACCGCCCTGTTAGATCAGCTCCGCGAAGAAGGTGGGTGACCCTCGTAGCTGAGAACGATGATCGAAGTAAAAAGAGCGCGCGGTGGGCGCCGAGTGGCGCGAGGTTGTCTGCGACGTCCCTCAGCTTGTTCTGCCATCTTTCAAGTGCGTGCGCGAGTCCTTCTGGTCGGAGGGGGACTCCCAAAAGCTCCAACTCATTGTCGTGAGTAACCTTACATCCGAGCAATAACGCTTGAAGGATGCGAAGGTCCGGGGCCTGTGCCGTATCACCTGTAACATAGATCTCGCATTTCCTGGGATTTAGCTCCAAACCCGAGGTTTCACGAAAATCCAGCACGCGCCGAATGTCGTCGGCAACCACGTCCACATCGCCCCCCAGGACGCCGTCATCCAGATACCAAATGTTTAGTGGGCTTTTAAGAGAGTCAACTAGCTCTTTAATGCTCAGGCAAAATAGAGGGGGGGCCAAAGGATCACCCTGTTGCAGCCCCGTGGCCGAAGCTATAAGATCATCTTGTAAGGCCAGGTAAGAAGCGGTGCGGTACGCTTGATTGACGTAGTGCGTCAGCTGTGGGCAGTGTGTCCCGACCGCCTTCAAGAGGTGATCTCGTCTTACAGTATTGAATGCATTCTTGAAATCAAGCTTCACGAGGACCCAAGGAAGCGTGCGTGAATCGATGTAAGCACGAGTGGCATGCACCGCGGCTTCAACCCCGGCTGTTATGGCAAAGCCAAGCTGGTGAGGACCCGTCTCCTCGCCAATCCTAACTCTGGTCCGATTACATGCAATCTTTGTGGCTAGCCTGCGTAAGGTGGAGAAACAGGCAATCGGCCTCACTGACCCGTCCTTCTTCTGTAAGGCGAAAAGCCTCGCTCCAAAGATTATAGGCAGCAGTTGCGATGGAGGGGCGCCTCAAAGAAGTAACTAAATAAGTAAGTAAATATATATATATATATATATAAAACTGAGTAAAAAATAAGTAAAGTACTAAAAAGTACTAAAACTAAGTAAGTATATATATATATATATATATATATATTTACCATTCAATTCGGTCGAATCTCAGTTGTAGCGGTCAATATTTTAGTATCATATATATATATATATATATACAAACAGTACCAACTCGAACATATGTAAAGCCCGTCATTGGTTTTAAATTTGCTGTACACATCGTAATCATGCCTCACACTTTGTCATTGACGGCTACTGTGAATATGAATTTGTCTAGGTTTATATATATATATATCGTGTTCACTCAAATAAATGACCACTCACGTTTTTGAGTAGAGCTCTTGAAACAAATTACCCTAAATTCCCCAGACCCGTCTGTCCACGTTTTTATATACTTATGTACACACTTACCATGCAAAGAACATCCACGATGGTCCTCTATTAAACGGTAAGCTCTTAACTTCAAAAGATACAACTGTATAAATAAATCTCCAGACGAGCACAATTTCTGTTAGTAGACATTCAAGATAAAGGTATGCCTCACGGCTACTCCAAGTCCATAGGAAGACAAAAAAAATTGCTTAGTATTAAAAAAATCCCCAAACCCAATGGAAAAACTGTTTATTGGTTTAGAATTCTCGTTTGAACACAAATATGAAAAACTGGGCGACAATTGAAACACGTGTAACGAAAGTCACATTTAAATGCAAGTGTAGCGCGGAGTTGAGAAGGTTCTATGTATCCTCGATACCCCACAAGCATGTTTATGGGAACTAGGCGAAAACAAATGTGCATATTAAAGGGGGTTGTTTGACATTATCCACACATAGAACTGACGCTCTGAAGCGTATTACCTGGAAAAGTAATATCAACCCTTCTGGAAAATGTCAGGCAAACTTCATGAAACGACCTTTATATGTGTAAATATTAACATTTTGAGTAACACACTCATATATATAAATACATTGTGTTAGTGCATTCGTCATTTAACTTTTTATTGATCGTGACAGCCCATGTAGCAAGTTAAATAGCACATGTTTGTGTATATGTATTCTCACATTAAACCATGCACCTTGTTTATCATATCTGCCAGCGATCTGGTATAGGCTATTTGCGCATATATTACTGAAATGCGTCCTGTTTCCTACAAAGCATTACATGCGTGTCACTTTTGAGAAGTAAATGATTTCAAAACAGGGCACCAAAGCTCTGCACCTATACTATAATCAACACTGATGTGATCTTCTCGCTCATTTGTTTGCGAATTAGGAGTCTATGTAACAGCGTATCTTCATTTCCGCGGTCATATCATTTAGGCCGTAAAAACATTCCTAATTTTAGTTAGCGTTATTTTCCGGTCTATTGTCATACATTATCCATAATTACACATACGGGTGTATAAAGCACTTTTCATTATCATAACATATAACAAAATGTTTCTCCAGCATATTAGCGTTTTCCTTTATGGTCGATACCGTAATAACCAAAATAAAATTGAATACACCCTTGTTTTCAATTCAATTCTATATACGCCCGAGCTGCATTAGGGAACTAAAATCTAGGAACTATAAGCGGACAAAGATGGCCGTGAAAAAATAACGAATAGGCACCTATGGTGACCCCAGGAAAAGTTATTTGGATCAGAGTTGGAAAGTTCTTTCCTAACGGAAAGAAGAGCTCGGGTCAGGTCTATCTTCCGTTGGCTCCGGTCCCTCATAGAGACAAAATTTTCATGAACGGAAGGGCGTCGACGTCAAAACAATCATATGAACAAAGTAGCAACGGGACACTAACTCCGGGTCGCCGAAAAACGAAATAGGCACGCGGGGAAAGGCTGTCAGGCTGAATCAGTTAGGACAATCAGATCTCAAAGTCTATTTTTCGTCCGTACCTTTATAAATGTATATATATATATATATATTATATGTTCTTTATATTTTTTCAAATGCGAGACATATGTCGGCCTTGCCTGCAATGTATCCAACGTACACTGTAACCAGTGTTAACGTTAAATGAATGGACGACCATTCATTCTAGATGAAAGCCAATTTAGACGACAGGGATGCAGCTTTCGCTTCATGGCTAGGACATGGTTTTGCGAACAGAACATAGCAATCCAACGTACCGAGAGCAAATGCGCCAATGACCGCTAACCAACGAGCAAAGAGGGCCTGGACGTGCACAGCCTGATAATAGGCTGCTTCTCTTCCTTCTGCTGCTGCTGTTGCAGCTACGACCGCTACCCGAATGCCAACCGCGGCTACTCGTCTTTAGTATTAAGCTGTCTGGAGGACAGCCACAAACAACAATGCGCTCTAACGAACAATGCCTCCCCCACCCCCCCCCCCAGCTGAGGCACAGAAACTGCGATCGTCTGCAATGGTTAAAGATTGGGTGGGACCAATGCCGCTGGCTGTCGTTACTCAGGCCCTGTTGCCCTGCGCAGGACCCACTATTTTGATACGTTCTTCAGGACGTCAACGACGAGGACGACGCTAATGTTGTTTCTGGCCAACCGTGTAAATAGAGTGACATTCGAGTGAGCTGCGTAAGTTCGCGCTACAGGACAGCCAACAGGACACCATTGCCCGGTGAAGTGTATGAAAGCGCGAGCGAATCGACGCATACCACTGCGTACATAAGCCCGGATAAAGGACGGACGCCACCGAAGCTTACTTTCGAAATCGTTCTGCCTTCAGCGACAACGGCGACGATAAGGGACGTCCAATGGGATTCACTGTAGGGTGAAAAGTCATCACTTTAAAGTCTTTATAAGGCCTTTAGCTAGATAAAGAGATGATCGAAATTGCAATACGGTTTGATTTCATTAAAAGTTCAATACCTCATCCTTTTCGATGGTCGGTGGTATTTATCGCAAAACACAGCGCACAACCACGCATAGGTGGTTAGACAAATTCAGTATAGCTTTTAGCCTACAGCTAAAAGCGCTCTTTCGCTCATGTCATAAACTTCGCACGAAAAAAAATTCAATTTGCCTAATATCGCAAATGCGGCCAGTGGTGGGTGGACTCACAACATCTTGCATTAGATAATCACAAAATCACGCTCAGTTATAAGAGATTGCATTTTAGGCAGACACCCGCATCATGTCCGCCGAAGTTGAAGGCAGCGCCGTTCATGTCGAAAACTAAAGCGGACGACTACACACCCCGTAGAATGAAAGTGTTCCTATACGCAGCTATATATATATATATATATATATTGGGTTAACAACGAGTCAGCATAGACTCCAGCGGCCATTACATATCACTTTATCTTGACAAGCACACATGACCCCCCATGTTCTGTAACACTTTACAGAACACTGCTTTCACGTCGTTTTTTTTCTCCGAGATCTGGTGTTAGAACTAAACAAATTTGGCGTATCTAAATTGTTCCTCACTATACACGTTGAACGCCAAGCTGCAGTCTGTGTGAAACGACCAGAAAATAGACTGCTTAGCTATGGAAAATTGCGTCTACTTATAGGTAGGTACATGTGTCGCGGTGGATGGCTTGGTTCATTCAGTACTGCTATACTCGTCACACACAGCGAAGTAACACAAAGAATATGTTTGCCTTTTTATTGAATAATAAAGGAGCGGTAGCATGAATAGCCGTACACCTTCTACAGTATATACATAGAAATATGTATATATGTATGCAGACATAGATTACTATTTGTAGACATACGCATACGAACACTGCCTATGCTACAAACGTTGTTAGCTCGTTTGTTAAACGTCGTTACACGTCGCAAGCCTCGTCGTGTATTCATGATGGATGAACGGGCGGACGTTTCTATGCACAGAATATGTAGCAAACGGGAAGTTTTAATCGGACAGCTCTTTGCTACTGGTTCGGGGGTAAGCTGCCACTGCTAAAGGGGTGAGGGTGGCGGGGGGAGGGGAGAATCTTGTTCTCTTGATGGGCAGATACCGACGTGGCTGCGGCAGTTTGGGACGACCACGTCACGTGCGGGCCAACCTGCCCCCCCCCCCCCCCCCCCCCACTTGATTCATTGTTGGCCACGCGACCCTATGTCTACTCGAGAAAACTCGATCGACCTCCATTCAGAGGCTCGCGCATCATTCATGCGGTTCGCGGGGGTGTCTCGAAGGAATTCACGTTTTTCCCAAGGAGCCAAGAACCAGATCGGCGGGAGTTTGTGTCAGCCTCCATCGCGGCGCGTACCTGGTGCGGCTCATATCAGCGCCACGGCCAGGCCGCCCCACTGCCGCCCCACGGCCGCCCCACTGCCGCTATTGAACGTCAAGCCGAAGACGTCGCTAAAGGCGTGCCATCTTAGAGAAACATCTACCCCTGCTCGACTGTATTCTCTTTCTTTCCTTCGCGCTCTCTCTCTCTTTCTCTCTCTATGACGATATGTACGTGTATATTTGTATAGTCGTATGTATATGTATCTTTTCGCATGCGTCTTTTCACACACTTTTTCTTCTACGTTGTTTGTTGTTCGTTGCGTTCTGTTTTGTTTTGCTTAGTAATGTTGGGGTGAAATGGTGCTACTGCTGCACAGTTGGTGGTGTTTTCTCTAAGAACAAGAACTCTAAGTAGAAGGTGCTGCAGCGCCTAAATTGATTTAATTTATCGACCTAATGTCGACAGCGGATGACGGCACCTAGTCTTGTTCCGCGTCTCACGTTATGCGGTGCGATTTCGTGCGACTCTGCTGTTCAGCTCCCTCAACAAGGTGTCAGGATTGGCGTTGGTTCAATTTCTTATTCTGACTCCATTAGTTGTGTCTCTCTCTTATTCTCTCTTCGTGGAATATCTCATTCTTTTCCCCCTCTCCCTGCCCTCTTACTTTCCTATTTATTCTTATTCTACTTGTGAACATGCTGTTCCGTTGTTTTATCATTAAGGACCCAAATGTGTATATTCGTCTGTATAAAGCAATTGTGCTATCTAAAAAAATAGCAAGGACATAGCCATTATCGAAGATGTTTAGAGAAGATTTCTAAAAAAGCTCTGTTGAAGATGTGATATCGGGCCGAATGCTGTAAACCTTCTGTCGCTGTCGATTTCACTGAAGAACAACGAAACGCGTGCGCTATCGCAACTTGCAAGCGCTAATCTTATCAACCGTTTCTTCGATGTGACAATGAACAATCGCAGAGGTCAAATAATAATTTTACCAAAAGGTATTGCAAGACTTAAAACAATCAGTAATATGTTCGCCTGGCGTGTAGCCAGAGAATCGCACAACAAGGCGTCTTCGTGGGCGTCATTGCCTACCTAGTCTCCTTTTCCACCCTTTATTCGGTAAATAAAGGCGCTTTCTATTCTATTCTATTATTTCTCTCCCTCCTATGGCTTGTGACTGCTTGGGCCAGCTGTGTAAAAGCAGCACGGGCGCACCATTGCATGATAAGTAACTGGGTTTCCTTCTGGGCACGCCAAAAAGGTCTTCTTTGCCCCGGGTTGTGTGTGTCTGTGTCTCTGCCTATGGACGGTAGCACGCAATGCAACAAAGAAGCGAACAGCCCTGCAGTCTTCACAACTCGAGTAACACCAACAATATGTGCTGCGCCATGCTTGCTCCAAACGCCGCTGCCCCACTGCAGCTGAGGCTGTTACGAGGAACGGAAGAATCGCTAAGATCATCAAATATAGCAGGCAGTTGGACCTATTGCCAGCTGGACGAAGCCAGTAGACAGTGGGACCGAACATCTAGCCAGCTGAGCGTACTTTACCCGTATACTCTACCCGCCTGTCCAATTACTGGTTAAGATGTCTTTTCGACGCGAAACACACGCAAGACGGGAAGACAGGGGCGATGTACAAGAATAAACAAATGTCGAAACGAAAGCAGAAAGGAGAGAGGAAAGTTGATGAAATGAATAACAACAGCCATGTTTGCTGAAGACAAACATCGCCAAACGAAAGCTGTAATAATACCGGTATAGACCATGATGACATCTAGTATTGGTTATATTGTTATCAATAACAGAAGTCATGCATGTCGTAGTCGTAATAATTTAAAAGGGCTACAGAGACTGTTTCAATGCGGGGCTTTGAGTGCAAACGCAAATATGCAGTTGCAATGTGCCGTCGAACGGTATAAAGCCGTTTAATAGGGACATCTCCTGGGATTAGTCTTCGGTTGTTCCGGGAGTTGTTGTAGTTGCTTCGGGAGTTCCAGCTCAATGTCGAGCGCACAGAGCCCATCCAACATTTGGTACTTCGAAATCCCCTATATCAAGGTACACCGAAAGCTTTGATGCCTGCTATATCTACCGAAAATATAGCCGAAAATTAAGCGAGGGTTTTAAACATAAGCTTAGAAGCATCATCATGGGAAAAGCAAATCTTCCTATGGGAAGGAGAACAGAAGGGTCATTGAACTCGATTCGAGTTTGTTGCGCTACCTTGCTATCTTGGCCATTTAGTTCGCTAGCGGAGTCACGTGTTGATGAGACAGTAACAACGTCGTTTCCGTTGCGGCCGGGAATGAAGTCCTGCCGTAAGTAAAGTGCGGTTGCCTTATACGACTGACGATACGTTGACATCCGATGTGGATAATGTAATAATGTAAATAAGTAGCAAAAAACAAAAGGATCGTCAATACTGCGACAAAGCATTTCGCCTATCTCGAGGCCTTTTGGCGGCCTTCA